>CM062815.1:702259080-702802634 GCA_031772625.1 Pinus tabuliformis | reverse complement strand
GGTCAAGTTGTAATTAAGTAGTTTGTTTTATGAATAGATAGGTGTCAATGTTAGGAATTCAAATTCCCCTAAAGATGGATCATAGTATCCATTGAAAGTTGTAAAAACTCTATATAAATCATGAGAATCGAATTCCTCGGGGTTGGTAATTTCATTAGCAAAAGAAAGTTGTGTTATTGTAAGAAACTGTGGTTTTTCAAACTTAATACAGAGATGAGTTTGACTACTCAAGATTCACAAGGGTTTTATGTGTTTGATGTTCTTATGGCCTTTTTCAATTACTTATTTGCAGTGGTATAAGCTTGTGATACTTAGAATTCATTGGTAAATGCTCTAACTTCCTTCACATGCTTGTAAATTGTGTTGATTCACTGTGTTACTGTTTTGCTTATAAACCTAAACTCCAAGTGCCTTGACTTCCATGTTTTGTTGAAGACTATCTTGACTCTATAGCCCAATAGATGTTTGCTAATCTTTGATTCAACCAGTTATACATTTTACAATTTTTGTTCCTAGAGTTAGCCATCTAATCATTAATAAAAAATATTAAACCTATTTAGAGAGCCCTCTCAGGTTGAGGAGGCTAAGCCTCAACCAAAAGATTGGTTTGAAAGAGTTACTCAGAGTCTACTTGATCAGGAGCCTATCAGGGTCAGATTTTGTGACAACTTTCTTTTTCTTGTATTAGAATGATGTTTTTAAATCACCAAAGATGCAAGCTGATGAAGAGGAAGTAGAAACCTATTTACATTTTTCCATATCAAAGAAAATATATCACAAAATCTAACCCTTATGGTGATGTTTTAAAATTGCTGGTTTTTAGGGGGTTTGACTCTCAGCAGATGCACAAAAATGTTATCACAAAATATGACCTTGATAGGCTGTTGATCAAGTAGACTCTGAGTAACTCTTTCAAACCAATCTTTTGGTTGAGGCTTAGCCTCCTCAACCTGAGAGGACTCTCTCAATCGGTTTTATATTTTTGATTACTGATTAGATGGCTAACTCTAGGAACAAAAAATGGACAAATGTATAACTGGTTGACTGGTTGAATCAAATATTAGCAAACATCTATTGGGCTATGGAAGCAAGAAAGTCTTCAACAAAACAATATGGTCAGTAAAACATGGAAGTCAAGGCACTTAGAGTTTAGGTTTATAAGTAAAACAGTAACACAATGAATCAACACAATTTACAAGCATGTGAAGGAAGTTAGATCATTTTCCAATGAATTCTAAGTATCACAAGCTCATACCACCGCAAATAAGTAATTTAAAAATTCCATAAGAACATCAAACACATAAACTCCTTGTGAATCTTGAGTAGTCAAATTGATCTCTGTATTAAGTTTGAAAAACCATAGTTTCTTACAAAAACACAACTTCCTTTTGCTAATGAAATTACCAACCCTAAGGAATTTGATTCTCATGCTTTATATAGATTTTTTACAACCTTGGATACTATGATCCATCTTTAGAGGAATTCGAATTCCTAACATTGACACCTATCTATTCATAAAACAAACTACTTAATTACAACTTGACAGCTAGCAGTCTTTAAGAGTCCTAATACAAATAGGAGTGAAACTCCTAAAACATGCTTTCAACAAACTTATATATGACTTAAATACATTCTTTAATTAGTTTCTAATCCATGTCTTCGAGCTTTATGATGTATCCAGTATTGTTGCAAACCCTGCTGAGTCATGACCTAACTGTCCTGAAAACAAGGAGACAGAGTTCCTCCCTTTAAATCCCTTGATCCTTTATGCTTATCTTCGAGCAGTTTTGCTGGAGTATATGTGGCATGTATTAGTAATCCATTAAAAATTCATTTTCCACCTGTGCAAAAAGGGAAACCTCGAACATATGGAAATTTAGAGGATTAAACATGAATGTGCTATGAAAATAGTCTGTTTTCGTAGCACAGATTTTAAATCACTTATGGAATACTTCTTGGAACCTTGCTTTCTGCATCACTGCCATCTGAAATTTCATCTATGATCTTCATATGTCTACCAGCAACATCAAAACTTGGAATTTATCAGACCTTACCTTCGAAATGCATCTATAAAGTGCTAAAAGGTCACCTTCAGCAGTTTCGTAGCGCGCTACGAAACTGCTGTGTACGCTCTTTTTCCAATACAGTTTTCAAAAATCTACAGTTTGGGAATTACAAATTTTCATAAAGACTGATATGATCACCAAAAATCAAAACAACTTACCCTTATCAGATGTTCTTCTTCACAGATGACCTTCTCAAAACTATTTTAAGATATATCCTTCACTGCCCTTTTTCATCACCCTGTTTCATTATTGTTGTAGCCTTTTCTTCAGATTTTGTTAACTATATTTCTAGGTCTTCAATCTGTCTCTTCAATCTCCTGTTAGTAGCTCTCAACTGAGCATTCATCCTCCTTACAAATCTGGCTTCTTTGATTGCAGCAATAGTCCAAGTGAAGTATTGAGCTTCACTGCTGACTATTTCTGGTTTGGAAACCTTTTAAACTTCCTAGAGGGCCTTTATCCTTTGAAATCTATCTTCTCAACAGCATGCCTTCTTGCTCTCATCCTTGGTCTAGAAATTTCATTATTAGTTTCTCTTAACCTTCCTTCCATTTCTTCGTAACTGGTTTTTCCTGTTTGAGTGGGAAAACGTTGTTTTTATCACCTTCGGGTATTGGTGATGAAAGGTCTATCAACTCTTCCTGAACAGCGGGAGCTTGTTCTGTTTTCCCTAACTCAACATTGGACTCTTGTATCTTTTTAGATTGCCTGGTTAAGGGATTTCTAGGCTTGAACACAAACGATGTAACATCATCCTCAAATTCCAGTTTCTTAGAGGATTTCATCTTCTTTGACTTTCCTTTATCAAACTCTATGACATCTGCCTGCACCAAAGGGGATTTTGTAATACCAATGGCTTTCAAAATATCATTTAAATTACCCTTCAAGCTTGGACTTTCTCCCAAGATCACTGATTTACCCTACTCCTTCGATACAAAAAAGAAAGGAAAATCTAAAGAAATCATACCAGTAAAATGCAACAGGATTTTAAAATGATATGAATAAACCTTATGATATCTGCCCTCACAGGTAAAATAACGTTGAATGTTGAAGAGAAAGTTGGCATAGGTGTCTTTGACATAGTTCCTTGGAATTGCCTTGGTTAAGTCTGTTTCTGCAAACTCTGGATTTAGGAACACTTTACATGGTTCCATGTCAAATCTGAAGTTTTTGAACCATACATCTTGCCCCCTAGGAATCTCTATCACCAAAGCTATGATCTCTGGAGAAATTTGCAAGTTTAGGATTCCAATCTTTGTGTTTGTGCCATTGAAATGTAATGCCAACTCCTTTGTCACCTGAGTATGTCCTCCCTGCAATTTGTT
Organism: Pinus tabuliformis; assembly: GCA_031772625.1. Lineage (NCBI taxonomy): Eukaryota > Viridiplantae > Streptophyta > Pinopsida > Pinales > Pinaceae > Pinus > Pinus tabuliformis. The sequence continues at coordinate 702,799,243 of CM062815.1, read as the reverse complement.
ACAAAATTTCCAACATCCTGCTTTCTTGAAGGCTTCTACAACTGATTTATCTATGACTAAGACCTCGGTGATTTCAGGCTCTTTTCTTAAAAAATGACCAGACCTGTGACTTTTCTTCTCTTCTGTCATCTTTGCTTCTGAATTCCTGTAACAAACCAGCCTCGCTTGAAATTCTATTGATCAACCTCGTTTGCTTATGGTGGTCAGCCTCACTTGAATTATGGATGAGGGAAACCTTGGTAAGAAATTACCATAAGCTTACAATTTGAAAAACAATCTGTTTGAGGGTTTGCATGCAAACTGTGGTAAGAAACCAGCTAGCCCTTTTGAATTTGAAATTACCTATCATGATGACCCCTAAATTCGAAATGATGAGTTTTGGATGGTGGCATGCTTAAGAACTGACTCCTAGCTAACACCTAATAATGAAAATTTAATGAAATCTTAACAGATTGATGTTTTGACATGACTGCCTACAAATCCTTGCTTTCGTAGCGCGTAGGGAAAAGTGCTACAAAAAGAGAAGCATTTTCGTAGCGCAAAACAGCCATTTTACACTATCTATGCTACAGTTCATTTGTTAGTGGTTAACAGAAGCCAAGTAGTCCTCCTCATATCAGTTCTTCATCTTCTATTTCTGCCATTCCTAGTGGCTTATAGAAACCAAGCAGTCCTCCTCATATCAATTCTTCATCTTCTGTTCCTGTTATTCCTTAACTATTGTTCCTCCTTTAATCATGGCTGCACCTGCTAGGTATGCTCCACTTGTGCTCTCTGTTGTTTTGCATGACCTTCCTAGTAAATATGTTGCTAGGATCCCTACCTGGGGTAGTGATGAAGAAATTACAACAGAAGAACATGTAGACAGATTTAATGATTTTGTTGATAGAGAAGAAGTTGATGATGAGGATGTGAAGTTAAGACTTTTTGCACAGAGCTTTATTGGTGAAGTTAGAAAATGGTTTAAAGCTCTTACACCTGGAAGCATTCGAAATTGGGTTGAGTTTGAAGATAATTTTTTAAGGAAATGGGGAAACAGAATTAATCTAGTTCAAGCACGCACTTAATATAACAGCCTTAGAAGGGCATCTAATGAAACTATTCAAAAATTTTCAAAAAGATTCAATAAAGTGTTTAACTCAATTCCAACTCTTTTGAAACCTCTAGAAGCCCTAGCACAAATGAGATATGCTAAAGCATTTGATTATGACTTTTCTCTCTTGTAGAGAGAAAGAGAATCACCCACACTTGCTGAAATGCAGAGTGATGCAATAAAGGTAGAGGTAAACACGATAGTTGCTAAAAAGTCAAAAATGGGAAAACTAAATTGAAAGAAGAAGGAAACCCTTCCTCTTCAACTTCTGAAGATAAATTAGACTCAATGATGAAAACCATGGAGAATTTGATGGATAGGTTAGCTCTTGGAAACAGTTTTGCTCCTCCTGTGCAACATGAACCTCAATTTAGAAATCCTCAATTCAGGAGACCTCAAAACCAACAAATACCAAGAGAAAATAGAAACCAGCAACCTAATCCTCTAGTGAGACCTCCTTTTCAGCAGAATTTGGTTGATGAAGAAGATGATCTTGAAATTCTTGAAGAATCTATCCATTGCCTTAACGAAGAGATGTTAGGAATTTTCTTGACTAAATAAGAGCATGATGAGTCAAATTTCGCCAATCAAGGGGAAGAGCCTTCAGATTATTTTAAAGGGCATCAACATGCCATCTTTGAAATGCAAAAACAATATAATCTTAGAAACAGAAATGTGTCGACTATTGCAAACAAAGCACAGCCTAAGAAATATGCTCCAAAGGTTGCTGAAGCTAAAAATGATACCCCAAATATTGTTGAAGGTAAGAAAGACACTCTACTTGGTAAAAAAGACACTCAACTTCCTCCTCCTATCAAAGAAGCTAAAAAATTTGTTTCTGTTTTCAACCTTGAGAAGGTAATTTCAGAGATTAAAATATCAGTCCCTTTTAGTGAGATTCTCAAGGTAAATCAACATAGAAGCAAGATTGTTGAAATGTTGAATTCACAACCAGGAGTTGTTGATATTTTAAATGTCCAGGAAGATAATCCTACTATATATTTGGGTCCAAGGTTAGAAGATGATCAAAATGAAGTTTCCTCCTTTCTATGTAAGCATTAGTATTCATGATATGACTTTACATAATGCTATGTTGGATTCAGGGGCTTCTCATAATCTCATGCCCAAAGTAATTATGGAAAGGTTAGGGTTACAGGTAACAAGACCATATAAGGATTTATTTTCTTTTGACTCAAAAAGAGTTCAATGTATTGGTCTAATAAAATATTTTGTTGTTGATCTAACACAAATCCCAGCAAAGACAATTGCTATGGATATTGTTGTGGCTGACATTCCGCCAAAGTTTGGGATGTTGCTATCAAGATCATGGGCAGCAAAAATTAAAGGCACAACGTAGATGGACCTTACTTATGCCACAATTCCTGTTTTTGGTGAACAAAGGAGATTATATCGGGAGACTAGAATGGCTTATATGGTAAGCAGCAAAGATAAATCTCAGAATTTTCCTATTTATGCATTTGATATTGAACTTGGATCTACCATTCTTTTCAATGAGTCAGTTGATAGTGGTCTGGAAGAAATGAGAGCATAAAATCAGCACTCAGAAAATCAACGTTCAGAAAATTAGCAAGTAAATAACAAAGAGATGGAGGGATGGTGGTCATTGTACTTCGATGGATTAATAGGAAAAGAAGGGGCAAGAGCAGGAATTTAGATTACAAGTCCAAGTGATGAGAGTACGTTTTACTCTTACAAACTTAATTTTGATTGCACAAACAACATGGCTGAATATGAATCTTTGTTTTTGGGTCTAGATGTTTTGATAAGAATGAAGGCTCAGAATATTTATGTTTTTGGAGATTCTGAATTGGTTATTAGACAAGTTGAAGGTGTTTATCAAACAAAGGATGTAAGAATGAGAGCATACAGAAATCTAGTTTTAGACATGATGGAGAATTTTCAAGCCTATTCTTTCATTGTCAAAACTAGAGACCAAAATTTCATTATTGATTCTCTTGCTGTTTTGGCGAGTCTTTTTGTCATTCCTATTCATTCTTCTAAGAAATATGAGATTGAGGTTCGTCATAGACTAGCTATACCAGACAATATCACCATTTGGCAAGTTTTTGAAGATGATCAACATGTAAAGAATTTTATTGAGCTGAAAGAAGAATTTGAAAGTACTCATGTAGATCAAAAAAACATGCTTGTTGAGTCTAAAGAAAATTCTAAAGTCTTGCAATTAAAGAATAATTCAATATCAAAGGGTCTTATTCCTCTTGAGAAGCTTTTTGATCATAATGATGTTTTCAAGTCACCAAAGATACAAGTTGATGAAGAGGAAGTAGAAAGTTGAAATCTGGGTACATCAGCCTTGCCTAAAATGATCAAAATTTTAAAGTTTCTTTCAGTTGATATGAAATTCAAATATATTGAGATGATGAAGAGGTTTGTTGATGTTTTTGCTTGGAGTTATGCTGATTTAAAACGGTATGATCCTTCCATTATTCAGCATACTATTCCTATTAAAGAAAATGAGAAACCCTTCAAACAGAAGTTGAGGAGAATTAATCCCCTTCTAATGACATTTATTGAAAAGGAGATTAAGAAGCTTTTTGATGCAAAAATCATTGTCCCAATCAGATTCTCAAATTGGCTTGCAAATTTGGTACCGGTTAGAAAGAAGAGTGGAGAAATCAGAATTTGTATTGACTTCAGGAATTTGAATAAGGCTTCACTAAAGGACAACTATCCTCTTCCCAAGATGGATTAATTTCTGCAAAATATTGTTGGTTCACAAAGAATGTCTATGCTTGATGGTTTCTCGGGTTACAATCAGATTCTTGTGCATCCAAATGATCAAGAGAAAACAATCTTCACAACACCATGGGCCACATTCATGTACGCCAGGATGCCTTTTGGTCTCATGAATGTGGGAGCTACTTTTCAAAGAGCAATGGACATTGATTTTTCTGAAGAAAAGGACAAGACTGTGGTTGTTTATCTTGATGATATAATAGTCTTTTCAAAGAAAGAGAAAGATCATCTGAAACACCTAGAAAAATTTTGCTAAAATGTAGAAGGTTTGGTATCTCTCTTAATCCTACTAAAAGCATCTTTGCTTTAACTACAGGCAAATTACTTGGTCATATTATTTCTGAAGATGGAATTAGGATTGATCCTAATAGAGTTAATGCAATTCAAAAAGTAGATTTGCCAAGTAGGAAAGAGATTCAATCATTTCTTGGGAAAGTGAATTTTGTTAGGCACTTCATTCCTAATTTTGTTGAGATTGTCAAAGATATAACAAGGATGTTAAAGAAAGGAGTTGATATTAAATGGATAGCTGAAGCAAAGAATTCTTTTGAGCAAATTAAGAAGGCACTCACACAAGCACCGGTACTCATTAGTCCAAATTTCTCCAAAGATTTTCTGATTTTTACATTTTCTTCTGAAAATACAATTGATGGAGCTTTGCTTCAAAAAGGAAAGCAAGGTACTGAACAACCTATCTCTTTCTTTAGTAGAACATTAGCTAATGCTGAGTTGAAGTATAATATTCTAGAAAAACAGGCCTATGCTTTGGTGAAAGCTATTAAAGATTTCAGAATTTACATTCTGCATTCTCACATTGTGGCATATGTTCCAAGTACTGTGGTGAAAGACATTCTAACTCAAGCAGATCCTGATGGTAAGAGGGGAAAATGGATTCGCAAAATTGTTGGAATATGATATAGACATCAAACCAACCAAATTGGTGAAGGGACAAGGGTTGGTGAATTTAATGACTCAGCCAAACTTGGATTGTCTTGACATAAATCTGAATGCAGAAATATCAGAAATTTCTGATGATGAGGAAGAATTGGTTCCAATTGATGAGAAGTATCTTGTTTTAGATTGTTATAAAGATGTGATATTTGTTTTACAACGTCACAAGGCTCCCGCTGATCTAACAAAATCCAAAGCAAGGTTTGTGAAGTTGAAATCTTTGAGATATTTTATATTTCACAGAAATCTGTTTTGGAAAGATACAGGAGGAATTTTGCTGAATTGTTTACTTGAAGAGGAGGCTGAAAAAGTCATTGAAGAATTCCATAAAGGTGATTGCGGAGAACACCATTACTGGAAGGCTACAACAAATAAGATTCTAAGAGCGGGATATTATTGACCAACAATGTTTAAAGATATTCACAAAAGAATTGCTGCATGTCATGAATGCCAAATTTTTGAAGGAAGAAGAAAACTTGTACCTCTGCCTTTCATACCTATCTATGTGGAAGCACCATTCCAGCAGTGGGGGTTAGACTTTATTGGAGAAATACATCCATCATCATCAGGACAGCATCGCTGGATTCTCACAGTGACGGACTACTTCACCAAATGGATAGAGACGATCCCAACAAGGCAAGCTAATGATTCTGTAATTATTTCTTTTCTAGAGAATAATATATTGTCTCGATTTGTCTACCCCATGAAGATTATATCAGATAATGCTCAAGCCTTCAAGTCTAAGAAAATGATCAATTTATTTCATCAATACCATATCACTCTTGGACACTCTACAGCATACTATCCGCAAGGAAATGGTCTGGCTGAATCATCAAATAAGAGTATTGTAAGAATCATCAAAAAGGTATTGCAGGAGAATAAGAAAGCTTGGCACTTAAAGCTGAAATACACCTTATGGGTTGATAGGATATGTATAAAGAGATCAATTGGGACTTCACCATATGAATTAGTTTATGGTGCTGAAGTTGTTTTTCCAACATCACTTGGGGTACCGGTCATGAAATTAATTCAAGGACTTGAAGAAGAACCAAATGCCATACAAAGGAGGATAAACCAGCTGATAGCTTTGCAGGAAAAGAGGAATGAAGTCTATGACAACCATCAGCATGCTAAAAACAGAATTAAAAATACATTTGACAGGAAGATTAAAGAAGACAATTTCCAAATACAAAACAAAGTGCAAAAATGGGAGGCCAAAATTAAGGAAAAGGGCAAGCATGGTAAGTTTGAGAATTTATGGAAGGGTCCTGTTAAAATTGTTGGTTTTCATGGCAACAACACTTATATATTTCAGGAAGTTGATGGAGGATCATATGCTGGAGGGCCTGTCAATGGCAGGTTCCTAAAGCATTATAATTGCTGAAGTTTTATCAATCACTCATGACATTGTATATATTCCATCTTTGTCAGTTTTTATTGCTAATAATGATAAGCTGAAACAGAGAGCTTAAGCCTGAGTTGAAGGCCCAACAGTTTGAAGAAGATTCTTGTCAAATCAAATAAAAGTATTTATGTTTTACCAAAAAATGGATAGCACTAGAGCTACGAGTTCTTAGTGTGCCACAGGGGTACACTATCCCAAGTGGAGCCACTGTTATCACCAAAATAAGAGTTTACATTTTTCCTAATTATGGTCTTAGATAAGTGTCAAGTCATCCTATGTTTTAATGGGTAGGTGATAGGTTAGGAGTCTCATAGGTCTCATTTTCATATCCAAATAAAATCTAACAACCTTATTCCATGTCTCATAAGTCTCACTTTCAGTTAAGAAACTCATATCTTAAACCATTTTGAAAATTTTTAGAATTAGCCCCGAAACCACATTTTCATAGCACAGGTAGTGTAAAATGTATGTTTTGTTTTGTGCTACGAAAACGCTGCTCTTTTCATAGCACTTTTCCCTGCATGCTACAAAAGCGCGGATTCGTAGGCAGTCTTGTCAAAACATCAATCCGTTAAGATTCTGTTAAATTTTCATTATTATGTGTCAGCTAGGAGTCAATTCTTAAGCATGCCGCCATCCAAAACTCATCATTTCAAATTTAGGGGTCATCATGATAGGTAATTTCAAATTCGAAAGGGCTGGCTAGTTTCTTACCACAGTTTGCATGCAAACCCTCAAACAGATTGTTTTTCGAATTGTAAGCTTATGGTAATTTCTTAGCAAGGTTTTTCTCATCCATAATTCAAGCGAGGTTGACCACCATAAGCAAGCGAGGTTGACCACCATAAGCAAGCGAGGCTGGTTTGTTACAAGAATTTAGAAGCAAAGATGACAGAAGAGAATAAAAGTCACGGGTCTAGTCAATGTTTAAGAACAGAGCCTGAAAGCACTGAGGTCTTAGTCAGAGATAAATCAGTTGTAGAAGCCTTCAAGAAAGTAGGATGTTGGAAGTTTTGTAAAAAATTGCAGGGAGGACATACTCAGGTGACAAAGGAGTTTGCACTACATTTCACTGGCACAAACACAAAGATTGGAATCCTAAACTTGCAAATTTCTCCAGAGATCGTAGCTTTGGTGACAGAGATTCCTAGGGGGCAAGATGTATGGTTCAAAAACTTCAAATTTGACATGGAACCATGTAAAGTGTTCCTTCAGCCAGAGTTTGCAAAAACATACTTAACTAAGGCAATTCCAAGGAACTACGTTAAAGACACCTATGCCAACTTGCTATTCAACATTCAACGTTATTTTACCTGTGAAGGCAAATATCATAAGGTCTATTCATGTCATTTTAAACTCCTGTTGCATCTTACTAGTATGATTTCTTTAGATTTTCCTTTCTTCCTGTATCGAAGTATAGCTAAGATGGCAGATAAAATGCAAATGAAATCTCAAGAACATGAAACTTCCATGTTTCATCATGGTCTAATTAAACTGATAGTTTTACATGAACTTAACAGGATCAACAGAGAATGGTCTTCATTTTTGTTTCTATGTGGTTTTGGAGGGGAAAATCAAGATACAAGCATTAGCCCTAAGGTTAAAGAAACTCCATCAGCAGAAACCAGCAAGTCTTTAATGTCCAAGGCAAAAAGATTTGTTAAGTTGAAACCTAGAAAGCAGGTGAAAGAGCAAGTGAGCAAAACATCAGTGGTTATTCCTAAGACTCCTAAATCCACAAAGGAAAAGATAGCTGAAGTTAAAGAAAGGACACAAGAACAGTCAGCTACCAAACCAATTCAAAGGAGATTGACTAGAAGTCAAATTGCTAAGGAGAAGGGTAAATCACTGATCTCGGGAGAAATTCCAAGCTTGAAGAGTAATTTAAGTGATATTTTAAAAGCCATTGATATTGCAGAATCCCCTTTGGTGCAGGAAGATGCCATAGAGTTTGATAAAGGAAAGTCAAAGAAGATGAAATCCTCTAAGAAAATGGAATTTGAGGATGATGTTACAGCATTTGTGTTCAAGCCCAGGAAGCCCTTAACTAGGCAATCTAAAAAGATACAAGAGTCCAATGTTGAGTTAGGGAAAATAGAAGAAGCTCCCACTGTTCAAGAAGAGTTGATAGACCTTTCATCACCAATACCTGAAGGTGATAAAAACAGAGTTTTTCCCACTCAAACAGGAAAAACCAGTTACGAAGAAATGGAAGGAAGGTTAAGTGCATCTAATAATGAAATTGCTAGAATAAAGATGAGAGCAAGAAGGCATGCTTCTAAGAAGACATATTTCAAAAGGATAAAGGCCCTCTCGGAAGTTGAAAAGGTTTCCAAACCATAAATAGTTAGCAATGAAGCTCAATACTTCACTTGGACGATTCCTACAATGAAAGAAGCCAGATTTGTAAGGAGGATGAATGCTCAGTTGAGAGCTACTCAAAGGAGATTGAAGACCTATAAATACAGTTAAAAAAATCTAAAGAAAAGGCTACAACAATAATGAAACAGGGTGATGAAAAAGGGCAGTGAAGGATATATCTTAAAACAGTTTTGAGAAGGTCATCTGTGAAGAAGAACATCTGATAAGGGTAATTTGTTTTGATTTTTGGTGATCATGTCAGTCTTTATGAAAATTTGGAAATTCCCAAACTACAGATTTTTGAAAACTGTATTGGAAAAAGAGCTTACACAGCAGTTTCATAGCGCACTACGAAACTGCTAAAGGTGACCTTTTAGCACTTTATAGATGCATTTCGAAGGTAAGGTCTGATAAATTCCAAGTTTTGATGTTGCTGGTAGACATATGAGGATCATAGATGAAGTTTTAGATGGCAGTGATGTAGAAAGAAAGGTTCCAAGAAGTATTCCATAAGTGATATAAAAGTTGTGCTATGAAAACAGACTATTTTCGTAGCACAGTCATGTTTCATCCTCTTTTCCATATGTTCAAGGTTTCCCTTTTTTCACAGGTGGAAAATTAAGTTTTAATGGATTACTAATACATGCCACATATACACCAGCAAAACTGCTCGAAGATAAGCATAAAGGATCAAGGGCTTTAAAGGGAGGAACTCTATCTCCTTGTTTCAAGACAGTTAGGTCATGACTCAGCAGGGTTTGCAACAATACTAGAGGCATCATAAAGCTCGAAGACATGGATTAGAAACTTATTAAAGAATGTATTTAAGTCACAGATAAGGTTTTTGAAAGCATGTTTTAGGAGTTTCGCTCCTATTTGTATTAAGACTCTTAAAGACAACTAGCTGTCAAGTTGTATTTAAGTAGTTTGTTTTATGAATAGATAGGTGTCAATGTTAGGAATTCGAATTCCCATAAAGATGGATCATAGTATCCAAGGTTGTAAAAACTCTATATAAAGCATGAGAATCTAATTCCTCAGGGTTGGTAATTTCATTAGCAAAAGAAAGTCGTGTTATTGTAAGAAACTGTGGTTTTTCAAACTTAATACAGAGATCAGTTTGACTACTCAAGATTCACAAGGAGTTTATGTGTTTGATGTTATTATGGCCTTTTTCAATTACTTATTTGTAGTGGTATGAGCTTGTGATACTTAGAATTCATTGGAAAATGCTCTAACTTCCTTCACATGCTTGTAAACTATGTTGATTCACTATGTTACTATTTTACTTATAAACCTAAACTCTAAGTGCCTTGAATTCCATGTTTTGTTGATCATGTTGTTTTGTTGAAGACTATCTTGACTCCATAGCCCAATAGATGTTTTCTAATCTTTGATTCAACCAGTCAACCAGTTATACATTTGTCCAATTTTTGTTCCTAGAGTTAGCCATCTAATCATTAATCAAAAATCTAAAACCTATTGAGAGAGCCCTCTCAGGTTGAGGAGGCTAAGCCTCAACCAAAACATTGGTTTGAAAGAGTTACTCAAAGTCTACTTGATCAGTAGCCTATCAGGGTCATATTTTGTTAACTGTATTTCTAGGTCTTCAATCTGTCTCTTCAATCTCCTATTAGTAGCTCTCAACTGATACCAACAGGAAAAACCAGTTACGAAGAAATGGAAGGAAGGTTAAGAACAGCTAATAATGAAATTGATAGACTAAGGATGAGAGCAAGAAGGCATGCTGCTGAGAAGACAGATTTCAAAAGGATAAAGGCCCTCTGGGAAGTTGAAAAGGTTTCCAAACCAGAAATAGTCAGCAGTGAAGCTCAATACTTCACTTGGACTATTCCTGCAATCAAAGAAGTCAAATTTGTAAGGAGGATGAATGCTCAATTGAGAGCTACTAATAGGAACTTAAAAAATTACCATAAGCTTACCATTTGAAAAACAATTTGTTTGAGGGTTTGCATGCAAATTGTAAAAAGAAACTAGCCAGCCCTTTCGAATTTGAATTTTCTTATCATGATGACCCCTAAATTCGAAATGATGAGTTTCGAATGGCGGCATGCTTAAGAACTGACTCCTAGCTGACACCTAATAATGAAAATTTAACGCAATCTTAACAGATTGATGTTTTCACAAGACGGCCTACGAATCCGTGCTTTCGTAGTGCACAGGGAAAAGTGATACAAAAAGAGCAACGTTTTCGTAGCGCAAAACAAACATTTTACACTGTCTGTTCTACGAAAATGTGGTTTCGAGGCTAATTCCAAAAAAAATTCAAAATGGTTTAAGAAATGAGTTTCTAAAGTTGTTAGATTTTATTTGGATATGAAAATGAGACCTATGAGACTCCTAACCTATCACCTACCCATTAAAACATAGGATGACTTGACACTTATCTAAGACCATGATTAGGAAAAATGTAAACTCTTATTTTGGTGATAGCAGTGGCTCCACTTGGGATAGTGTACCCCTTGTGGCACACTAAGAACTCGTAGCTCCAGTGCTGTCCATTTTTTGGTAAAACAGAAATACTTTTTTTTTATTTGACAAGCATCTTCTTCAAACTATTGTGCCTTCAACTCAGGCTTAAGCTCTTTTTTTCAACTTATCATTATTAGCAATAAAAACTGACAAAAATGGAATATATACAATGTCATGAGTGATTGATAAAACTTCAGCAAGTATAATGCTTTAGGAACCTGCCATTGACAGGCCCTCCAGCATATGATCCTCCATCAATTTCCTGCAATATTTAAGTGTTGTTCCCATTAAAACCAGTGATTTTAAAAGGACCCTTACATAAATTCTCAAACTTACCATGCTTGCCCTTTTCCTCAATTTTGGTTTGATAGGTACCAAAGACAGAGGTACAAGTTTTCTTCTTCCTTCAAAAATTTGGCATTCATGACATGCAGTAATTCTTTTGTAAATATATTTAAACATTGTTGGCCAATAATATCCTGCTCTTAGAATCTTATTTGCTGTAGCCTTCCAATAATGGTGTCCTCCGCAATCACCTTTATGGAATTCTTCAATGACCTTTTCAGCCTCCTCTTCAAGTAAACAATTCAGCAAAATTCCTCCTGTATCTTTCCAAAACAGATTTCTGTCAAATATAAAATATCTCAAAGATTTCAACTTCAAAAACCTTGCTTTGGAGTTTGTTAGATCAGTAGGAGCTTTGTGATGTTGTAAAACAAATACCACATCTTTATACCAATCTAAAAGAAGATACTTCTCATCAATTGGAACCAATTCTTCCTCATCATTAGAAATTTCTAATATTTATGCATTCAGATTTATGGATAGAGGCGATCCCAACAAGGCAAGCTAATAATTCTGTAATTATTTCTTTTCTAGAGAATAATATATTGTCTCGATTTGGCTGCCCCAGTGAAGATTATAACAGATAATGCTCAAGCCTTCAAGTCTAAGAAATAGATCAATTTCTGTCATCAATACCATATCACTCTTGGACACTCTACAGCATACTATCTGCGAGGAAATGGTCTGGCTGAATCATCAAATAAGAGTATTGTAAGAATCATCAAAAAGGTATTGCAGGAGAATATGTACAAAGAGATCAATTGGGACTTTACCATATAAATTAGTTTATGATGCTGAAGTTGTTTTTCCAACATCACTTGGGGTACCGGTCATGAAATTAATTCAAAGACTTGAAGAAGAACCAAATGCCATACAGAGGAGGATAAACCAGTTGATAGCTTTGCAGGAAAAGAGGAATGAAGTCTATGACAACTATCAGCATGCTCAAAACAGAATTAAAAATACATTTGACAGGAAGATTAAAGAAGACAATTTCCAAATACAAGACAAAGTGTTGAAATGGGAGGCCAAAATTGAGGAAAAGGGTAAGCATGGTAAGTTTGAGAATTTATGGAAGGGTCCTTTTAAAATTGTTGGTTTTCATGGGAACAACACTTATATATTGCAGGAAATTCATGGAGGATCATGTGCTGGAGGGCCTGTCAATGGCAAGTTCCTAAAGCATTATACTTGCTGAAGTTTTATCAATCACTCATGACATTGTATATATTCCATCTTTGTTAGTTTTTATTGCTAATAATGATAAGATGAAACAGAGAGCTTAAGCTCGAGTTGAAGGCCCAACAGTTTGAATAAGATGCTTGTCAAATCAAACAAAAGTATTTCTGTTTTACCAAAAAATCGATAGCACTAGAGCTATGAGTTGTTAGTGTGCCACAGGGGTACACTATCCCAAGTGGAGCCACTGTTATCACCAAAATAAGAGTTTACACTTTTCTTAATCATGGTCTTAGATAAGTGTCAAGTCATCTTATGTTTTAATGGGCAGGTGATAGGTTAGGAGTCTCATAGGTCTCATTTTCATATCCAAATAAAATCTAACAACCTTATTCCATGTCTCATAAGTCTCACTTTCGGTTAAGAAACTCATATCTTAAACCATTTTGAAAAAATTTTGGAATTAGGCCCGAAACCATGTTTTCATAGCGCAGACAGTGTAAAATGTTTGTTTTGCGCTACAAAAACGCTACTCTTTTCATATCACTTTTCCCTGCGTGCTACAAAAGCACGGATTCGTAGGCAATCTTGTCAAAACATCAATCCGTTAAGATTCCGTTAAATTTTCATTATTAGGTGTCAGCTAGGAGTCATTTTTTAAGCATGCCGCCATCCAAAACTCATTATTTTGAATTTAGGGGTCATCATGATAGGTAATTTCAAATTTGAAAGGGCTAGCTAGTTTCTTACCACAGTTTACATGCAAACCCTCAAACAGATTGTTTTTCGAATTGTAAGCTTATGGTAATTTCTTAGCAAGGTTTCTCTCATCCATAATTCAAGCGAGGTTGACCACCATAAGCAAGTGAGGCTGATCAATAGAATTTCAAGCGAGGCTGGTTTGTTACAGGAATTCAGAAGCAAAGATGACAGAAGAGAAGAAAAGTCACAGGTCTGGTCATTGTTTAAGAACAGAGCCTGAAAGCACCAAGGTCTTAGTCAGAGATAAATCAGTTGTAGAAGCCTTCAAGAAAGTAGGATGTTGGAAGTTTTGTAAAAAATTGCAGGGAGGACATACTCAAGTGACAAAGGAGTTTGCACTACATTTCACTGGCACAAACACAAAGATTGGAATCCTAAACTTGCAAATTTCTCCAGAGATCATAGCTTTGGTGACAGAGATTCCTAGGGGGCAAGATGTATGGTTCAAAAACTTCAGATTTGACATGGAACCATGTAAAGTGTTCCTAAAGCCAGAGTTTGCAGAAACAGACTTAACCAAGGCAATTCCAAGGAACTATGTCAAAGACACCTATGCCAACTTGCTCTTCAACATTCAACGTTATTTTACCTATGAGGGCAGATATCATAAGGTTTATTCATATCATTTTAAACTCCTGTTGCATTTTACTGGTATGATTTCTTTAGATTTTCCTTTCTTCCTGTATCGAAGTATAGCTAAGATGGCAGATAAAGTGCAAATGAAATCTCAAGGACATGAAACTTCCTTGTTTCATCATGGTCTAATTAAACTGATAGTTTTACATGAACTTAAAAGGATCAACAAAGAATGGTCTTCATTTTTGTTTCTATGTGGTTTTGGAGGGGAAAATCAAGATACAAGCATTAGCCCTAAGGTTAAAGAAACTCCATCAGTAGAAACCAGCAAGTCTGTAATGTCCATGGCAAAAATATTTGTTAAGCTGAAACCTAGAAAGCAGGTGAAAGAGCAACTGAGCAAAACATCAGTGGTTATTCCTGAGAATCCTAAATCCACAAAGGAAAATAGCTGAAGTTAAAGAAAGGACACAAGAACAGTGAGCTACCAAACCAGTTCAAAGGATATTGACTAGAAGTCAAATTGCTAGGGAGAAGGGTAAATCACTGATCTCGGGAGAAATTCCAAGCTTGAAGGGTAATTTAAATGATTTTTTAAAAGCCATTGATATTGCAAAATCCCCATTGGTGCAAGCAGATGTCATAGAGTTTGATAAAGGAAAGTCAAAGAAGATGAAATCCTCTAAGAAACTGAAATTTGAGGATGATGTTACAGCATTTGTGTTCAAGCCCAGAAAGCCCTTAACCAGGCAATCTAAAAAGATACAAGAGTCCAATGTTGAGTTTGGGAAAACAAAAGAAGCTCCTGCTATTCAGGAAGAGTTGATAGACCTTTCATCACCAATACCTAAAGGTGATAAAAACAGAATTTTTCCCACTCAAACAAGAAAAACTAGTTACGAAGAAATGGAAGGAAGGTTAAGAGCAGCTAATAATGGAATTGCTAGTCTAAGGATGAGAACAAGAAGGCATGTTGCTCAAAGACAGATTTCAAAAGGATAAAGGCCCTCTGGGAAGTTGAAAAGGTTTCCAAACCAAAAATAGTCAGTAGTGAAGCTCAATACTTTAGTTGAGAGCTTCTAATAGGAGATTGAAGAGATAGATTGAAGATCTAGAAATACAGTTAACAAAATCTGAAGAAAAGGCTACAACAATAATGAAACAGGGTGATAAAAAAGGGCAGTGAAGGATATATCTTAAAATAGTTTTGAGAAGGTCATCTATGAAGAAGAACATCTTATAAGGGTAAGTTGTTTGATTTTTGGTGATCATATCAGTCTTTATGAAATTTTGGAAATTCCCAAACTACAGATTTTTGAAAACTATATTGGAAAAAGAGCATACACAGCAGTTTCGTAGCGCACTACGAAATACTAAAGGTGACATTTTAGCACTTTATAGATGCATTTCGAAGGTAAGGTCTGATAAATTCCAAGTTTTGATGTTGCTGGTAGACATATGAGGATCATATATGAAGTTTCAGATGGCAGTGATGCAGAAAGCAAGGTTCCAAGAAGTATTCCATAAGTGATATAAAAGTTGTGCTACGAAAACAAACTATTTTCGTAGCACAGTCATGTTTCATCCTCTTTTCCATATGTTCAAGGTTTCCCTTCTTGCACAAGTGGAAAATTAAGTTTTAATGGATTACTAATACATGCCACATATACACCAGCAAAACTACTCGAAGATAAGCATAAAGGATCAAGGGCTTTAAAGGGAGGAACTCTGTCTCCTTGTTTTTAGGACAGTTAGGTCATGACTCAGTAGGGTTTGCAACAATACTGGAGACATCATAAAGCTCGAAGACATGGATTAGCAACTGATTAAAGAATGTATTTAAGTCATAGATAAGGTTGTTGAAAGCATGTTTTAGGAGTTTCACTCCTATTTGTATTAGGACTCTTAAAGACAACTAGCTGTCAAGTTGTAATTAAGTAGTTTGTTTTATGAATAGATAGGTGTCAATGTTAGGAATTCGAATTCCCCTAAAGATGGATCATAGTATCCAAGGTTGTAAAAACTCTATATAAAGCATGAGAATCGAATTCCTCAGGGTTGGTAATTTCATTAGCAAAAGAAAGTTGTGTTATTGTAAGAAACTGTGGTTTTTCAAACTTAATACAGAGATCAGTTTGACTACTCAAGATTCACAAGGAGTTTATGTGTTTGATGTTCTTATGGCCTTTTTCAATTACTTATTTGCAATGGTATGAGCTTGTGATACTTAGAATTCATTGGAAAATGCTCTAACTTCCTTCACATGCTTGTAAACTATGTTGATTCACTGTGTTATTGTTTTACTTATAAACCTAAACTCTAAGTGCCTTGACTTCCATGTTTTACTGATCATGTTGTTTTGTTGAAGACTATCTTGACTCCATAGCCCAATAGATGTTTGCTAATCTTTGATTCAACCAGTCAACCAGTTATACATTTGTCCATTTTTTGTTCCTAGAGTTAGCCATCTAATCATTAATAAAAAATATAAAACCTATTGTGAGAGCCCTCTCAGGTTGAGGAGGCTAAGCCTCAACCAAAAGATTGGTTTGAAAGAGTTACTCAGAGTTGAAACCTGTGACTTTTCTTCTCTTCTATCATCTTTGCTTCTAAATTCCTGTAACAAACCAGCCTCGCTTGAAATTCTGTTGATCAACCTCGCTTTCTTATGGTGGTCATCCTTGCTTAAATTATGGATGAGAGAAACCTTGGTAAGAAATTACCATAAGCTTACAATTCAAAAAACAATCTGTTTGAGGGTTTGCATGCAAATTATGGTAAGAAACTAGCCAGTCCTTTCGAATTTGAAATTACCTATCATGATGAACCCTAAATTCGAAATGATGAGTTTTGGATGGCGGCATACTTAAGAACTAACTCCTAGCTTACACCTAATAATGAAAATTTAACGGAATCTTAACGGATTGATATTTTGACAAGACTGCCTACGAATCCATGCTTTCGTAGCGTGCAGGGAAAAGTGGTACAAAAAGAGCAATGTTTTCGTAGCGCAAAATAGACATTTTACATTATCCGCGCTACGAAAACGTGGTTTTGGGGCTAATTCCAAAAAAATTTCAAAATGGTTTAAGATATGAGTTTCTTAACCAAAAGTGAGACTTATGAGACATGGAATAAGGTTGTTAGATTTTATTTGGATATGAAAATGAGACCTATGAGACTCCTAACCTATCACCTACCCATTAAAACATAGGATGACTTGACACTTATATAAGACCATGATTAGGAGCCAAAAAACTCCAATGATAACAAACTTGGAGTTTACATTTTTCCTAATCATGGTCTTAGAAAAGTGTCAAGTCATCCTATGTTTTAATGGGTAGGTGATAGGTTAGGAGTCTCATAGGTCTCATTTTCATATCCAAATAAAATCTAACAACCTTATTCCATGTCTCATAAGTCTCACTTTCGGTTTAAAAACTCATATCTTAAACCATTTTGAAAAAAAATTGGAATTAGCCTCGAAACCATGTTTTCATAGCGCAGACAGTGTAAAATGTCTATTTTGCACTACGAAAACGTTGCTCTTTTCTTAGCACTTTTCCCTGCGCGCTACAAAAGCGTTGATTCGTAGGTAGTCTTGTCAAAACATCAATCCGTTAAGATTCCGTTAAATTTTCATTATTAGGTGTTAGCTAGGAGTCAGTTCTTAAGCATGCCGCCATCCAAAACTCATCATTTCGAATTTAGGGGTCATCATGATAAGAAATTTCAAATTCGAAAGGGTTGGCTAGTTTCTTTTTACAGTTTGCATGCAAACCCTCAAACAGATTGTTTTTCGAATGGTAAGCTTATGGTAATTTCCTACCAAGGTTTCTCTCATCCATAATTCAAGTGAGGTTGGCTTGTTATAGGAATTCAAAAGCAAAGATGACAAAAGAGAAGAAAAGTCACAGGTCTGGTCATTGTTTAAAAATAGAGCCTGAAAGCACCGAGGTCTTAGTCAAAGATAAATCAGTTGTAGAAGCCTTCAAGAAAATAGGATGTTGGAAGTTTTGTAAAAAAATGCAGGGAGGACATACTCAGGTGACAAAGGAGTTTGCACTACATTTCATTGGCACAAACACAAAGATTGGAATCCTAAACTTGCAAATTTCTCCAGAGATCGTAGCTTTGGTGACAGAGATTCCTAGGGGGCAAGCTGTATGGTTCAAAAACTTCAAATTTGACATGGAACCATGTAAAGTGTTCCTAAAGCCAGAGTTTGTAAAAACATACTTAACCAAGGCAATTCCAAGGAACTACGTCAAAGACACCTATGCCAACTTGCTCTTCAACATTCAACGTTATTTTACCTGTGAAGACAGATATCATAAGGTCTATTCATGTCATTTTAAACTCCCGTTGCATCTTATGGTATGATTTCTTTAGATTTGCCTTTCTTCCTGTATCGAAGTATAGCTAAGATGGCAGATAAAGTGCAAATGAAATCTCAAGGACATGAAACTTCCATGTTTCATCATGGTCTAATTAAACTGATATTTTTACATGAACTTAAAAAGATCAACAGAGAATGGTCTTCATTTTTGTTTCTATGTGGTTTTGGAGGGGAAAATCAAGATACAAGCATTAGCCCTAAGGTTAAAGAAACTCCATCAGCAGAAACCAGCAAGTCTTTAATGTCCAAGGCAAAAAGATTTGTTAAGGAAACCTAGAAAGTAGGTGAAAGAGCAAGTGAGCAAAACATCAGTGGTTATTCCTGAGACTCCCAAATCCACAAAGGAAAAGATTTTTGAAGTTAAAGAAAGGACACAAGAACGGTCAGCTACTAAACCAGTTCAAAGGAGATTGACTAGAAGTCAAATTGCTAAGGAGAAGGGTAAATCAGTGATCTCAGGAGAAAGTCCAAGCTTGAAGGGTAATTTAAATGATATTTTAAAAGCCATTGATATTACAGAATCCCCTTTGGTGTAGGCAGATGTCATAGAGTTTTATAAAGGAAAGTCAAAGAAGATGTAATCCTCTAACAAACTGGAATTTGAGGATGATGTTACAGCACTTGTGTTCAAGCCCAGAAAGCCCTTAACTAGGAAATCTAAAAAGACACAAGAGTCTAATGTTGAGTTAGGGAAAACAAAAGAAGCTCTCGCTATTCAGGAAGAGTTGATAGACCTTTCATCACCAATACTTGAAGGTGATAAAAACATAGTTTTTCCCACTTAAACAGGAAAAACCAGTTAGGAATAAATGGAAGGAAGGTTAAGAGCAACTAATAATGAAATTGCTAGACTAAGGATGACAGCAAGAAGGCATGTTGCTGAGAAGACATATTTCAAAAGGATAAAGGCCCTCTGGGAAGTTGAAAAGGATTCCAAACCAGAAATAGTCAGCAATGAAGCTCAATACTTCACTTGGACTGTTCCTACAATCAAAGAAGCCAGATTTGTAAGGAGGATGAATGCTCAGTTGAGAGCTACTAATAGGAGATTGGAGAGACATATTGAAGACCTAGAAATACAGTTAACAAAATCTGAAGAAAAGGCTACAACAATAATGAAATAGGGTGATGAAAAAGGGTAGTGAAGGATATATCTTAAAACAGTTTTGAGAAGGTCATCTGTGAAGAAGAACATCTTATAAGGGTAAGTTGCTTTGATTTTTGGTGATCATATCAGTCTTTATGAAATTTTGGAAATTCCCAAACCGCAAAATTTTGAAAACTGTATTGGAAAAAGAGCATACACAGCAGTTTCGTAGCGTGCTATGAAACTGCTGAAGGTGACCTTTTAGCACTTTATAGATGCATTTCGAAGGCAAGGTATGATAAATTCCAAGTTTTGATGTTGCTAGTAGACATATGAGGATCATAGATGAAGTTTTAGATGGCAGTGATGCAGAAAGCAAGGTTCCAAGAAGTATTCCATAAGTGATATAAAAGTTGTGCTACGAAAACAAACTATTTTCGTAGCACAGTCATGTTTCATCCTCTTTTCCATATGTTTGAGGTTTCCCTTTTTGCACAGGTGGAAAATTAAGTTTTAATGGATTACTAATACATGCCACATATACACCAGCAAAACTGCTCGAAGATAAGCATAAAGGATCAAGGGCTTTAAAGGGAGGAACTCTATCTCCTTGTTTCAAGACAGTTAGGTCATGACTCAGCAGGGTTTGCAACAATACTAGAGACATCATAAAGCTCAAAGACATGGATTAGAAACTTATTAAAGAATGTATTTAAGTCACAGATAAGGTTGTTGAAAGCATGTTTTAGGAGTTTCGCTCCTATTTGTATTAAGACTCTTAAAGACAACTAGCTGTCAAGTTGTAATTAAGTAGTTTGTTTTATGAATAGATAGGTGTCAATGTTAGGAATTCGAATTCCCATAAAGATGGATCATAGTATCCAAGGTTGTAAAAACTCTATAGCATGAGAATCGAATTCCTCAGGGTTGGTAATTTCATTAGCAAAAGAAAGTTGTGTTATTGTAAGAAACTGTGGTTTTTCAAACTTAATACAGAGATGAGTTTGACTACTCAAGATTCACAAGGGGTTTATGTGTTTGATGTTCTTATGGCCTTTTTCAATTACTTATTTGCAGTGGTATGAGCTTGTGATACTTAGAATTCATTGGAAAATGCTCTGACTTCCTTCACATGCTTGTAAACTGTGTTGATTCACTATGTTACTGTTTTGCTTATAAACCTAAACTCCAAGTGCCTTGACTTCCATGTTTTGTTGAAAACTATCTTAACTCCATAGCCCAATAGATGTTTGCTAATCTTTGATTCAACCAGTTATACATTTGTCCATTTTTGTTCCTAGAGTTAGCCATCTAATCATTAATCAAAAATCTTAAACCTATTGAGAGAGCCCTCTCATGTTGAGGAGGCTAAGCCTCAACCAGAAGATTGGTTTGAAAGAGTTACTCAAAGTCTACTTGATCAGCAGCCTATCAAGGTTAGTTTTTGTGATAACAGGTTTATTTATTAACTAATTCTATGCTTAACGGGAAAGATTTTGCAACCCTATCTTGACAGTTGCCTTATTAATTACTTCATTGGGAAATAACTTCTAGTACGGTGGATGGGATGGGTACTTGTGCGGTCATCAATTCTGGAAAAGGTTCGGACCTATGTGTATTCTATTGATTAAGATGACATGTGTGGTCATTGTCTTTGTTGACTAGGCCTACCAACGTGACTACTAATGCTACCCAATCTCTGGTGACTTGGCCTACCAACATGACCATCGACGCTACCCCCCCCCCCCCCCCCCCGGACCAAAAATGGGTTGCGGCATACTAAGTTTTTCCGCAACCTTATTATCTCAAACTTTTTTTTTACTTGCGGAAGGGCTTCAGGCGTGCACCATTCACCCATCCCTGTAATAGGACTCCATCCAGTTGCACGAGCCTTACTGCGCCCGATTCTCTTATTTTTGTGACTATGAATGGGCCTAACCAGTGCATCTGCAGTTTTCCTGGGAACTTCTGGAACTTGTTGTCATAAAGGAGCACCTAGTCTCCGACTTCAAATGACTTCTTCCTGATGTGCCTATCGTGCCAAGCCTTTTGTCTTCATTGCTCGACTGATTGATGGAACTCTTCTAGGAACCGGGTTTCATCAAGTTCCATCAGCTGGCTTAGCCTGTCCCGCAAGGCAATGTTGTTCGTCATTCCCGTAGCTTCTGAGATGAGCATGCTAGGCAGTATAAATTGTGTTGGTACCACCACTTCTCTTCCATATACAAGTTGAAATGGAGTTTTATTGTGCTGTATTTTTACTGTTGTCCTATATGCCCATAGAGTTTCTGGAATTCTTTTGTCCCAGTTGTCCCAGTTGGCAGATATGACTTTGGTTAGCCCTTTCTCTAGTATTTTTTTAAATGCTTCTACTACACCGCTAGCTTGTGGATGATACGGACTACTCTTATTATGTTGAACCATAAAAAATTTTAGCAGAGTCTCAATGGTTTCATTCAGAAAGTGGGTTCCCTAGTCACTTATGAGGCTCCTTAGGCATCTAAACCTTGAAATAATATTTTCAACAATGATCCTTGTTGTTGTTTCTGTTGTGCAGTCTTTCACTGGTGTAGCCTCTACCCATCTTGTGAGGTATTTTATCGCTGTAATTATGTATCGGGCTCACGAGTGTCTTGCTGGTGGAGAGATTGGTCCAATGAAGTCTACTACCCACTTATCAAAGATCTGCACCATATGGATTGGGTGTAGTGGTAGCTCATCACGCCGCGAAGGCTTACCAACCCTTTGACAGACATCACACTCCTTGGAAAATGCTTTAGAATCCTTATGGATAGTGGGCCACCATAATCCTGCGTGTAGTATCTTTCTTGTGGTGGCCTTGCCTCCTACATGGCCTCCCGCGACTCCTGCATGGCACTCCCATAGGACATCCTTTCTTTCGTGCTGCAGGACACAGCGCTTGAGTATTTGGTCCAAGCCCATTTTGTAGAGGTGTCCCACGATGAGCTGATAATCTACTGCTCTAACCACCAAGTGTCGTCTTTGTGCTGTCGTGTATCCCTCTAGGCAATGACCTATTGTTATCAATGCAGTGATCTCTTCTAGGTAGTCGGGAATCGCCTTTATCCTGAATAAGTTGGCATCAGGCAATTGATCGTCTATTGCTCCTTCATTCTCCCCTGTATCCAGGCGCGATAGGTGATCGGGTCCTACATTCAATCTGCCAGGCTTAACAACCACTTCAAACGTGAATTCCTGGAATAGTAAAAGCCACCTACATATTCTTCCTTCTAGTACTGGCGTGTTTACTAATTATTTCAGCGTGGAGTGGTCTGTAAAGAATTTGAACGGCGCACCCAGTAAGTAGTGTCTAAACTTTTGGAGAGAGTAAACCATTTCCAGAGCTTCCTGTTCAGTTGTTGTGTAGTTCCTTTTCGCCGTAGAGAGATTTCTGCTAGCATAGCATATTGGATGGTCCATCCTTTCCTCTCCTGGTTGCGCTAAGACCGCTCCTAGCGCTATCCCAGATGCATCAATATGTATGTGGAACATTTTATTCCAGTATGGGTACACTAATATGGGGGCACTTACTAATCTTTCCTTTAGTTCATTCAGAGCTGCTTGATAGTCTACAGTGCAGATGAATTATTTCGTCTTCTTTAGCAACTTTTCCATCGGGGCTGTTATGGATGCATAGTTCCTAATGAACCATCTGTAGTATCCCGTGTGACCCAGAGTTGACCTTATTTGTTTCACATTGCATGGTGGTTCCATGTGGACAATTGCTGCAACCTTGGCGGGGTCTACACAGACTCCATCTTTGCAAGCGATATGGCAGGGAACTACGAAAATGCATTTTTTTAGATTTAAGGAAATATGCAACTGTCTGCAACTCTCGAACGTCACTTTTAATAATTTGGTATGCTTCTTCAATAGGTTGTATATTGTCCAATCGTCGATGTAAACTTCTAGGAACTTATGAATATAATCTCGGAATGCAGCTATGACAATCCTTGAGAAGATTGTTGGTGCATTCTTTAATCTGAATGGCATTACATTGTATGCGTACGACCCCCACTCAGTCGTGAAAGTTGTTTTCCTTTTGTCCTCTTCAGCTATTCGGACCTGGTGGTAACCTGAGAACCCATTCGTGAATGAGTATGCTTCATTCCCCGCAACATTGTCTAGGACTTCATCGTTGAATGGCATGGGGAACGGGTCATGCATGCATGCATTATTCAGGCTTCTGTAATCGACGCATACCCTAATTTTGGTTGCATCCTTCTTGTTTTGAATAACTATGGGGCTTATCCAGTCAGCTTCATCTACCAGAAATATGATTCCTGCATCCAACATTTTGTCAATTTCCCTTTTAACTTTCTCTTTTACCCTTGGGTTCAGTTGGTATGGTCTGTGCTTTACTGGCCAGGCATTTGGTTTCAAAACAATTTTAATTTCTCCCAGGTTACCTTTTATCCCCTTGAGTTCTACCACTGAAGCTGGGAACAGGTCCTGGTATTCTTGCAATAAATCAAAAAATTCTTTGGTGGTTTGTTCATCCCAGTAATCTCCAACCGATGCTATTTTGGGCTTATCTTCGGTCCCCACATTCTGTTTTCTCAGCTTCACTGGTAGGAGATGGGTACCTTCTATTGACGGGCTCTCTTGAATACCTCTTTCCCCTTCTGTTTCTCCAAAGGCTAGGTGTCTAAGCCTCTCCAATCTATCCTCTTCTGTGATCTGGAATTTATCCAGGATAAGAATTAAAGGTATTACAGACTCATGTGCATGGATGTTCCTATCTTACTTTATGCAACGGATCGATAAGATTGCAAAATACATATACACTGAAGCAGTTAGAGAAAACATAAGAGGCAAACATGTAAACACAACAAGTTTAATAAGGAGTTCACCCAATGCTCCTGGGCTAAGTCTCCTCGTCCAGGCTTCAGTGGTGGCCTCTCTATTATGTTTTCAAAGTAGAGTTTTTACAACAGCGAGCTCAATTTGAGTCTCACTCAACATATACAAATCAGTAGGACTGGACTTGGATCCCCCAAGTCTCTAAAGTACACAGACTCTCCTTACTGAAACTCGACCTCTATTGGTCACAGTAGTATGAGCCCAATCTAAGACTCATACATGACAGGCATATACGGAGGAGTTCACTTGAACCTTTCAAGCCTTCTCTGGAGTACACAGACTCTCTGACTCCCTCTGGCTCTGTCTGGCTTGATGCTGCCTTCAGGTCAGCTCGGCTTACTTTCTCTATTCTCTGCTCTTAGCTTTCTGCCTTGACTAACTCCTCCTCCTGCTTCTCTGTTAGTTCGTGGCTTTAAAGCCAATCTACTTCCTAACTGTTCGTTTCTGCTTCCCAACATTCTGGTTCTCCTGCCTCTGTCCATTTGAATTCCTCTGTTCTGCCTCATCATCACTATGTAATGCCTCACAGGGAGGTGGGCACCTATTTCATAACGAACTAAGTGTCAGTTCTCTTGGAAATTTTTGAACTGCCGTTATTTCCATTTCACTCCCAGAATGCCCACGAACATGATTCCTCTGCCAACTCATCATTCATGCCAGACTTCAAACCTTTACACAACTCAGCCTGTTTACCCCGTTGAATCCGGTCATCCATCGGATTGCATTTTTGTCGTCGATCTGGAGCCTCCAGATCCTACGGTTTCCGTCCATATCGGGCGGGTAAGTAGCATGATGTTAACCTGTCCGATGTGAGCAGTTTTCTCTCTCTTCCGCTAGACGCGTGGCACCCAGTGTGTGGCATCAGGCGGGACTTGGTTAAAACCGCTTACCACTTGAAGCCCTTCCGATATCCTGCCAGTTTTTGTATGGGACCTGCCTCTGACGAAATCGGGGAACTCCGTACAGTTTTTGACTTTTTGAGTCTGGGTCCCTCGAGGATTTTCCATCTTTGAGGGGTTCCCCCGTTTCTCAAAAAGGCTTCCCGTTTTGCTGTTTTGTGGCAGCGCGCATTACCATGGGCCAACGGTCTGCGCGCTTGACCGAGGTTTCTTGTTGCTCGATGTTGCTCACAAATTACAACTGTTCGAGGATATTTTTGATAAGCTTGACCTTTGTAAGACTTTGAAACTTTGGCATGAATTTTACAGAGTTATGAAAACTTAGAGAGTTCTTTAGGATCCAATTCGAATCACGGCCTTCCCACTAAAAAATATTTTGGACCACCAAACGTTGGTTTTTAAGCATCAATCAAGTGAGGGTATAAATTCCTTGCTTGCCCTATTTCTATCCATTTTGCACTGCTTGGTTTTGAACCTTTGAGCCCAATCCTAAGGTACTCAACATCCCCTTTACACGTGGTTCTCACATTCCTGTCTAGAACTATATCTTCCTACAATTCGTTAAGATATTCAGGAAACAGATCATCAATAGAAGGCAATTGACTCTGCTCTTTGGGATCTTCAATCAATGAAGGTTCAAATAGTCTCAAGCCGTCTGCATTAACAACTGAGTAGATGTGCATGTAAGCTGGTAAATCAAGGTGAAAAGCATTCTCACCAATTTTCTCAAGTATCTTGAAAGGTCCATACCTTATTGGCTTCAGCTTCTTACCTTCACCTTGCATTCTGTCTTTGCTGATATACAACCAGACTTGATCACGAACTTGGAAACTATGCTCAATCCGATGCTTGTCATGCCTTGCCTTCTACTTGCCTTGGCTCTTTTCCAGCTATTCCTGTACTGCCTAGAGAATCTCTCGGATTTGTTCAATGAACTTGGTTGCCTTGTCCACATCACTGTGTCCATCAACTGCTATGTCTTTACCAAAGACAAAATCCAAGGGAGACCTTGGTGTGAAACCAAAACAGGTCTCAAAAGGAGATCTCTGTGTAGAAGAATGTTTAGCTCGGTTGTAAGCATGCTGCACATAACACAAATGTTCATCCCAAAGCTTGGGATGCTTGCTGCAATAACCTCTAAGCAACTGGATCACTATCCTGTTGACTACCTCTGTTTCGCCATCTGTTTGCGGATGAAAAGTTGTGCTCTTTTTCAGTCTGGTGTCCATCAATTCTCACAAGATCGACCAAAATTTCACAACAAATCGGGAATCTTGATCAGATATAATGGAAGTGGGTAATCCAAAATGAACCCATACATGCTGAAAGAACAAATTTGCAGTTTGTTCAGCTGTAATTTGTTTGTTACAAGGTATTAAAATACACATTTTGCTGAACCTATCCACAATAACATATAAATAGTCATGACCTTTTCTAGATTTAGGTAGTCCCCCAACGAATTCCATAGAAACACTTTCCCAAGGATGAGAAGGAACTGGTAGTGGAGTGTACAAGCCTAGTTTTCTATTGCTGGGCTTGCTTTTAGCACACATAGTACACCCTCTTACATATCTAGAAACTGTCTCATTCATTTTTGGCCAATAACAAAATCTTTGCAGTTGTGCAACTGTTTTACTTACACCAAAGTGACCTGATATTAGAGAAGTGTGTGCTTCTCGAATTATCTTTACTCTTTCAGTTTGTGGAATGCATAACTTTCCAAAATGATACAAGAGTTGGTCCTTAACATGATAATCCAATTCTTCTACTTGTTTGCCATGACTTAAAGTTGCATATACATCTTTAAAATCTATATCTTGAGCATACTGTTCAATGTAGCTTTCATGCAGTACTGAATTATGCTTAAGTATAGTAGATGCACTTATGATTGGTCTGGACAACATATCTGCAGCTTTATTGTGTATGCCCTTTTTATATCTAATGACAAGATGAAACTGTTGTAGAAAACCCATCCACCTATAGTGTCTTGATTGCTAGTATGTATAATTGTCTCTTTGCCCATTATATAATTTTTCCACTTTTTCACACTCTGTACTAATGCATACAATTCTTTATCATATGTGGGATAATTAACTACTGTAGAAATAAATGTCTCAGAATGATAACATATGGGTTTACCATGCTGCATCAACACTACTCCCATGGCATAGTCACTGGCATCCATTTCAATCTCAAATGGTCTTTGAAGATCGGGCAGTACTAGTACTAGTGTTGTACTAATCTTTTCTTTCAAGGTGTCGAAGGCTTTCTACTGTTTGCCTCCCCACTGAAACACCTTGTTCAATCCTATTAAAGCATGTAAGGGAGCTGCAATCAAGGAAAAGTTAGCAATAAACTTTCTCCAATATTGTGCTACTCCTAATAAGCTTCTAACTTCTGTAGCAAATTTGGGTTTAGGCCAGTTTACAATGACTGCAACCTTAGAGGGATCTATCTTCAATTCACCACCCCCTAGAATATTACCCAAATAATTCAAATATGTTTTGCCAAATTCACATTTTGAGAGCTTAACATAAATATTTTCTCTTTTCAAAACATCTAGAGTCTACTTTACATGGTGCAAGTGTTCTTCCCATGTTTTACTAAATATAAGAATGTCATCTAAATATACAATGACAAAATCATCAATAAAAGGTCTGAGTACATCATTCATTATTCTCATGAAAGTAGCAGGAGAATTAGTTAAGCCAAAAGGCATAACCAACCACTCATACAATCCCTGCTTTGTTTTGAAAGTAGTCTTCCATGCATCTTGCTCTGCAACTCTGACCTGATGGTAGCCACTATGCAAGTCCAACTTGGAAAAATAAACAGCTTCTTTCAACTGATCTAGTAGATCATCTATGCGAGGAAGGGGATAACGATTTTTTATTGTTATCTTATTTAGTGCTCGGTAATCAATGCACATTCTCCATGAGCCATCTTTCTTTCTCACCAAGACAATTGGAGACCCACAAGGTGATGTGCTAGGTCTTATGAACCCTTTCTTGAGCAGCTCCTGTACCTGCTTCTTGATTTCTGCATTCTCTAAAGCGGACAACTTGTATATTCCGATGCTAGGCAATGGAGCATCTTGCTACAAATTCATATCATGTACTATTTCCTTTTTGGGTGGCAGACCTTTAGGTTCTTGAAATAGTATATCATATTCTGAAACAACTTTTTCTAAATCAATTTGTTGTTTAGCATTACAACCTTCAAATACATTGGTTTTATCAAGTTTCTTTTCCTTTACAACCATTAGTAAAAGTTGTTTGCATGAATTTACAATTCTTTTCATCTACCCTGAGTTTATGAGAGTATAATTATTCTTGAGTTTATGAGCTTTTACAATATATTCGATTCCATATTTAACGAGTTGATACTTGTTTTCAGCTCTATAGAAAATTGCTTTTCTATCATACAAGGACTTCCCAAAACAATTCCACATATATCCAAAGGAACTATATCTAACTCAACCTCATCTACAAATTCTGACCCAAAAGAAAACCTAAGTTTACATTGTCTAGTCACTTGTAGTTGTGCTTTATCACATAACCAACCTAATGGATATGGCTTTTTGTGAGGTGTGGTTAGTAATCCCAACTTCTTTACAATTGCTTCAGAAATTAAATTTACTTGTGAGCCACTATCAAACAAAGTATCAATATTTTGATGCTTGGAAACAACTCGAATATGAAAAAGCTCATGTCTTTTCCTCTCATTTTATTCATTATCAGTAGATTGTGCAGAATTACTAGTAGATTCTTCAGAATTTTTACCTTTTATACCTGTGGTTGCGATTGTTGTTTCATCTTCTGAGTCTAACCCCAAATCTTTTTGAATAGCTGCAGCAGACTTCTTCTTTTTTCCATTGTACTTCTTGGGTTTCAGCTCCGAATGCAAAATCCAGCAGTGTTCATCATCATGCCTATCCGTCTTACAGTGAGTGAATGAAGATTTGGTCTTTTGTACAGTATTTGTCTTCCTCTCTTTCCATTTCTGTTTTCTTTTTTCCTTATTCTTGCTTGCAGTGGGTTTTGATGATCCCCCAACTTCTGGGTTCACATTCTTACCTCTAGCCTCTAGATGTGTAGCTTGAATAGATACCTCATCTATGCTAGTGGGATTAAACATGAGAATAGTGTGCCTTAAGTAGCTGTGTAGACCACCTATATACTTCAGCAGAGTTTCAGGTGAGTCTAAAGAAATTCCTAGAATCAAAGCTCTTTTCCTAAATTCTTGGGTGTAGCCTTGTACACTCTGCCCTTTTAACTGGTGAAGAGTTTGCCAGCTCATCATGGCTTGCTGCATATAGGCTAGTGGATAGAATTGCTTTTTAATTGCAAAAACAAATTCACTCCAGACAGAAAGAATTTTACCATGCTTCTTCATGTCAGCTTGTGTCCTGCCTTCCCACCATACCAAGGCAGTGCCTCCAAGGCGTAGGCTGGCTAGCTGAATCTTACTTTTGTCTGAGTCGATGCTCTGCACTCTGCAATATACATCAATCTGTCTAATCCAATTATCCAGCTTCTCTGCATTCAACTCTCCATCATATATCAACAAATCAAATTTAACATCTAATTTAATCAAAGATGTCTTCTTTTTATTTTCAGGGCTACTAGGAGGTGTGGGAAGTTTTTCTTCTTTCCCTTTGCCTTTAGAGTGGTCATGGAGGAGAGATTCTTCTACTCCTTTATCTTGTTTGGAGTTTGATGGATCTTCACCTCTACCCTTTTTAAATTCTCTATACATTTCTTCTACCATGGCTTTCATGGTCAAGAAACTGTCCATGAACTGGGAGTCTGATTCCAAAGGACTTTCTTCTAACATTTTCCTCTTAGGATAGACTCTTCCAATTTCAGGGTTAGCTTCAACCAACTCTCCTTCTCCTAATTTAAGCTTTGATCTAGTTAGCATTCAACAACAAAATCCAGCACAAGCTTGTCTAACCTTAGTAACCTAGAGCTATGATACCACCTGATCTGGAATTTATCCAAGACAAGAATTAAAGGTATTATAGACTTATGTGCATGGATGTGCCTACGTTACTTTATGCAACGGATCGATAACATTTCGAAATACATAGACATTGAAGCAGTTAGAGAAAACATAACAGGCAAACATGTAAACACAACAAGTTTAATAAGGAGTTCACCCAATGCTCCTGAGCTACGTCTCCTAGTCCAGCCTTCAGTGGTGGCCTCTCTATTATGTTTTCAAAGAAAAAATTTTACAACAGTGAGCTCAATTTGAGTCTCACTCAACAAATATAAATCAGTAGGACTGGACTTGGATCCCCCAAGTCTCTAGAGTACATAGATTCTCCTTACTGAAACTCGACCTCTATTGGTCACAGTAGTATGAGCCTAATCTCATACTCATACATGACAGGCATATATAGAGGAGTTCACTTGAACCTCTCAAGCCTTCTTTGGAGTACACAGACTCTCTGACTCTCTCTGGATCTGTCTGGCTCAATGTTGCCTTCAAGTCAGCTCGGCTTACTTTCTTTGTTCTCTACTCTTAGCTTTCTGCCTTGACTAACTCCTCCTCCTACTTCTCTGTCAGTTCGTGGCTTTAAAGACAATCTGCTTCCTGACTGTTCATTTTCGCTTCCCGGCGTTCTGGTTCTCCTACCTCTATCCATTTGAATTCCTCTATTCTACATCATCATCACTGTGTAACGCCTCACAGGGAGGTGGCCACCTATTTCATAACGAACTGAGTGTCAGTTCTCTTGGAAATGTTTGAACTGTCATTATTTCCATTTAACTCCTAGAATGCCCATGAACATGATTCCTCTGCCAACTCATCATTCATGCCGGACTTCAAACCTTTATACAACTCAGCCTGTTTACCCTATCGAATCCAGTCATCCATCAGATCGCATTTCCACCGTCGATCTGGAGCCTCCAGATCCTACGGTCTCTGTCCATATCGGGCAGGTAAGGAGCATGACGTTTACCCATCTGATGTGAGCAGTTTTCTCTCTCTTCCACCAGACGCATAGCACCCAGTGTGTGGCATCGGGCGGGACTCAGTTAAAACCACTTACTGCTCGAAGCCCTTCCAATATCCTGCCGGTTTTTGTGTGGGACCCGCCTGTGACGAAATAGGCGAATTCCGTACGGTTTTTGACTTTTTGTGTCTGGGTCGCTCGGGGCTTTTCCATCTTTGAGGGGTTTGCCTAGCGATTAGCGATTAGCGGCTTGTCGCTAATCGCATATCAGAAACCTCCCTCGTTTCTCAAAAAGGCTTCCCGTTTTCCTGTTTCGTGGCATCGCGCATTACCATGGGGCAATGGTCTGCGCGCTTGACGAGGTCCTCGTTGCTCGGTGCTGCTCACAAATTACAACTATTCGAGGATATTTCTGATTAGCTCGACCTTTGTAAGAGTTTGAAACTTTGGCATGAATTTTACAGAGTTATGAAAACTTAGAGAGTTCTTTAGGATCCAATTCAGATCACTCTGGTTGCATCTATTTTGTCGCAGGTCACAAATCCTGATGATTCCATATCATACAAGCATTGTAGAAAGTTTTGCTCGTACCCCCCTTCAACTAACATCTCTAGGGTGAACAGAACCCCTTTTATTTCCTGGAGTACCCCTGTCATTTGTGCCTCATTACCCCTGAATCAAAAATTGTTGATGAACTGTTCCTCCAAGGTACCCCAACTAGTTGTCTATCTCCGTAGCTCCTCCTGGATATACCAAGCTCGGGGGACAATGCCGAGGGTATGTATAAATGGGTGTACCCACCGATTCCTTAGTAGTCCCTGGCTCTCCCAACTGGTCGTGAAGTCTCTGATGTGCTTCTCGAGACTTGAATCCCCCGTGTATTACTCTTCATCCTGTGGTCAACCTACCTCTTTGCCAAACCTCTCCTTCATTGCTTGCTTAGCGTTCCTCCAGTCTTTTAATACCTTGCAGTGCACCTTCCACCATCTTGCTGGCGTTGCCATCAGCCCGATGTCTAGAAAGGGAATCCTTTGATCTTCTAGTATTTCCTGGTCCACCTTGTCCAAAAAACAATCCATTGGCTCAAGGCCATAATACTTCAAGTAGTTTTCCACTCCCATGTCTCCCCAATTTACTCGGCTTATCATTGCACATCATCGAGTTGTTAGTTCATATCCACCCTTCTGCCATGCATCCCATGCAGCTTCTAAACTAGTCTCCGAGCTTTGAATGCTTCTCCAACTAACAGATCCTCCGACCGTAGGATTTATGTAGTCCTCCCTTTTTCCTACTGTGAGCGTATATAGCTAGTCTAACACCCCTGGTTCATCCCTGTCATCTGTTGGCTCTGTAAACCTAGGTCCTTGGTAGGGATCTAACAGTTGGATCACTCTTAGCCCATCTGCTTCAAAAATCATCAGCTCCTTCTTCAAATCTATGACAACGTAGTTTTCATATGCCCAGTCAATCCCCAAGAGTGCCGGATACGGATCTTTATCCCCCATAATGTCAATTACTTCGAACTCGGTGTGCGTTTTCACCCCTGCTACATCAACCTCTACATTTTCCAATCTCCTGATGGGAAGTATGCAGTACTGATTCACCATTCTTAATTGAATTGGCAAGTACTTCAGTTTTGGCTTCCCCATTTCCTCCCAAGTCTTCCTAGGCAAGATGTTTACATCCGACCCTAAGTCTAGCATGGTGTCCCTTATCTGGAACCCTGCCACTTGCGCATTGATTCGGAACTCCTTTCCGCTTCTTTTCTTATTCTGCTTCACTCTCCTGGAGGCTTTCTCCAGTAAGATTGCACATGGGTGCCCCACTCCCTCTCCCTCCATGGATACTACAGCCTTTAATCTTTTTCGCAATTCCTTCAGCATGGCCTCATCCTCAACAATTTTCAAGAACAATTTGAACCACTCCCTAATTGGCTAGGTGTGATCGGGAACGTGGACTTGCAGTCTTTAGGTGCCCCTACCTTCGGTCATTCTCTCGAACAATTTGGCTGCTTCTTGATAGTACTATCTTTGGCGCTCGAGCTGATATGCCTTTTGTCGTGATGCTGCTTTAACGATCAAAGGGGGATCCTCTGCGTAGCAGTTCTCCCCTCTCTTCTTCCCTCCTCAGGGAACTATATTGATATTGGTCGCAGGGAGGCTGTCGTCGTTCTAAGCCTCAACATCCACCAAGTTGGCCCCCCGCTGCCGGGTTCTCTCTTCCCACTTCGCAATGAGCTCTGGGCAGTCCTTCGTCACATGGGTGTTAACTCTACACTATGAACACCAGGGTCTCCTTGGGAGTGGGCATTCTCTAGTGACATGTCCTTCCTGGTCACAGTTGTAACACCTTAAGGGCCCTCTTCCTCTTATTCTTCCTCCGCGTCCATTTCCTCCTCACCCTCCTCAACTTGCTTCATTGACCCTGAACATGGATCTCTCTAGTCTTTCTTCTAGAGTGTCCAACACTCGGAACTGATCAGTGTGATGAGTTTTCGAAGTGCAAAACTCACAATAGTTGTTATTGGGGACATTAGAGTATTTTTTTAGAATTGGGCACATCCGCGGTAGGTGTCCATATGCCCTACAGATCTCGCAGAAGTCCTGGTTATTCCTTCCTGGGAAGGCTCCTTACGCTCCAACTACCGCAACCCCTGCAGTGGGAGGGGCCCCTAACAACCCTGCCACACCCACTGGGTGATTAACTCCCCGCAATCGTGGGTATTCCGTCGCAACGTGCCCCTCCACCAGGTAGTGGGTGCACCAAACATTGGGCCTGGCTGGTCGTACGAGCTGGAGATCCCTTAGCTTCTCAGTCAAGTTCGTGATCGAGCTCTGCAGGCCTGTGAGCGGTGGATCTTATAGACTTGTGCCTCATCGGTATTCATGGGGGTATCCCACCATAGCTTTTATCCGGGATGCTTGCTCCAACGCATCCTGCAGTGTCCCTATCTTTTGTTGTGTCAACGATGTTCTGGTCAAAGGCAAGAGTGCTTTGATAAACCAGTCCCACTGGTGATTTGGGTCCAAGGTGTAACTCAACTTGGCGATGGCATCCTTAAACATTTGCATGAGCTCCCAAGCCGTCTCACCCTCCCAAAATTCAAATTGGTGATTTTGTGATTATCTAATTGATGCAATTTGATGTTTGATTTTGGCAGGTTGTATTTTATATATAACATATGTATTTGTTTTTGGTGGGTAGATTTATATTTTTCTATATGTATAGAAATGTGTTATTTATATGAAAAGTAATTTTTTATTTTTATTTTAACGTTGTATATATAGATCCAAATAGATGTTAATTAGGCTATTTTTTTAAAACTAATTTAAAAATGTGAGGAACATAATTGCCTAACCCTTTAAACTTTGTGTAAATTAATTAATTTATTTTTCTCAATTTCCTACTATGTTCACCACAAAGGTATCAATATTATAGTGTTTCCAATTAGTGTCATTGGTCTCTTCCTAGTCGCAGTCAACCTTTAAGTATAACTGATCTCTTGGGAATCATAAGACTAGACACTCTAACAAGAGAAATGATAACACCTTTTCTTCCTTTTTGTAAACTCCATTTCTAAGCAGATTTGTCAGTAGTACAAAATCTATGACCTTTGTTACTCTAATGTCTCTGCTTTTTGCTTCCTTGACTATGAAGGGTCTAGTATTCAACCCAAATGTTGTGATTTCAAATATTTCTTAATCAGTTTATCCAAAAAGATTCATATACACTATACCGAGCCTTCAAAATACAAATGGAAAAAAAACACTCATTTTTTTTCCTTTTCCATAGCCATTTTACATCAAAATTGTCAACAATCTAAAATATATGGCTTTTTACGTGGTTACTCTATATTTTTTTAAGCTGTTTATGCCCTTGATGATGAGTTGTTCACTAGAAAAGTTGGGATTACAGATATTTGGAAGGCAATTTATCCAAAAACACATAAAATTTCAAAAGATCTAAGATCAAATGAAAATTTGTATTATATGGGCATAATAAACTTTTTCATTAGTGAAACGAATTTTATTTTTCCTAAAATACATTTTATTTATTAATTCAACTCGTGAGTTTAGTAATTCAAGAATCTATTTTGGTACTTTAGACGCATTGTACATTTGTGCTATATTAATGGAATAATACTAACTATAATGGGGAATCCGGTGAATCTGGTGATTATCTTAAAGTATTCTGATTATAAATACCCAAATTGTAAGTTGTCTGAGTAAAATGAATCATTGATTAGAAGCACTCTTATAATATGCTTCCATCAGTTGATAATGTACCCCATGACCAGGACTAACTTGGCACTCACATTGACCAGGACTAACTTGGCACTCACATTGCTTCAACTGTGCTTCCATCAGTTGATAATGTATATGTAGTAATTATAAACCCCACCCCCATGACCAAGACTGACTTGGCACACACATTGCTTCAACAGATTTGGTGATTATTTTAATGTATTCTGACTATAAAAACCCAAATTGTAAGTTGTCTGAGTAAAATGAATCATTGATTAAAAGCACTCTTATAATGTGCTTCCATCAATTGATAATGTATATGTAGTAATTTTAAACCCTGCCCCATTGCTTCAACAGATTTGGTGATTATCTTAAAGTATTATGACTATAAAAACCCAAATTGTAAGTTGTCTGAGTAAAATGAATCATTGATTAAAAGCACTCTTATAATGTTCTTATAATGCACTTCCATAATTGATAATGTATATATAATAATTTTAAATCCTGCCCCATGACCATAACTGACTTGCACTCACATTGCTTAAATCATTGTCGGTGCTGCTGCAACTAGTACTTAATTTTAACCTCAATCATGTATTATGATTTCTCACACATTGGCTTGATTTTCACATTTTTTTTTATTAATATTTTTTTCTACAGTTAATATTGTTTTTTGAAATTTATTCCAAATTATTTTTTTAATATATTTTTAATTGATAAACTGAAATTTATATATATTTAATTATTTTTTTTATTAATATTTTTTTTATAGTTTTTTTTTTTTAATTTATAAAAAATTAAATTTTTATATATTCTTAAGTGATAAACTGAAATTCATATATATATTTTATTACATAATTATTATATATCAAAAAATATCTTTAAAAAATAAATAAATAATGAAATTTCATTGATTATATTTTTATAAGAAAAATATTACACAGTAAAAATAAATATTAAAAATTATATTAAAAACAGTTTAAAAATAAAACAACTATTTAACCCCTCCTAGCCGTGCTTTTAAGTGGCCAAGCACCACACTAACAGTAGCGCACCTCTTTATTATTTTTGGCACAGGAATGGCGTCAAAATAAATATAATGTACTTCGGTCTCCATTTAATATTAAAAGTAAATATATTTTAAATATTATTCGTGCTGTTGGTAAGTGATATGATATTTAGGTTTTGGTCAAATTTATATTATTAATTTAGGTTTTGTTCAAATTTATATTATTAATTTTGTTGGGTTTTGAAGGGAAAATTTTTGTAAATTTGTTATAATATTAAAAATTAAAAATTATTATTTTTAAATAATATTTTAAATTATTTAAATTAAAATTAATTAAATAAATTCTTATTATATAATCATTATCAATGTATATCCATCTGTATCATACTCCGAAATCCATATTATGAGCTAATGCAATCTGTAACCTAACATAATAAAGTGTATTATGGAATTACAGTTACAAGTTACATATTATTATTTAAAAATAAAAAATCATCCCAACATATTATCTTAAAGTATGAAAGAAAATAGAAACTGACAATTTAATGACTATGACACTATTTAATTAAAAATAATTAATAGATGCGTGAACCTTTGTGTGGCTATGAATTCCTTCTAGAAGCCCAGCCAGAAATCTTTGAATAAACTATAATTTATTCCACAGTATCTTCATCATATTAAAAAATACAGTTAACGTTGTCTTTACTTGGCCGGCAAGGCTTTGACGCGTGAACCTTTGTGTGACTATGAATTCCTTCTAGAAGCCCAGCCAAAAATCTTTGAATAAACTATAATTTATTCAACATTATCTTCATAATATTAAAAAAATACAGTTAACGTTGTCTTTACTTGGCCGGCAAGGCTTTGACGATTGGACAAAAGGGTTTCCTTTTTGGAAAAAAAAAATTGAATTAAGCAATCATTAGAAAGGCGTGGACAGCGGGTCACCTGATTTTTATTAAAATCGGACGTGAAAATTAACTAAATATATTTTGTCGAGACATATAAATTATAATTTTTTATATTTTAAATGTGATACTTCACCAAATTTTGGTGGGTACGAAACTATTGGTTAATATTATCATAATAAAGTAATTTATAAATATATATAATTTTTTAGAATATCAAGCTTGTGCTTTGTTATGAAAAATGACTATATATATATAAGCATTCACTTTTTGATTTCTCATCTAATTTATTATTTTATTTTATTATGAATGCAATTACATTTATTATTATGAATGGAATTATTTCATTAAATATTAGATGCAACATTTTTGATGTAAAAATATGTGTTATTTTCGTTTTTCATTCAAGAGTTAGTAATATGATAATGTAACCGGATTTCCACTCAATCTTACTAAATTGCCATTGAATAGCCACTTAATATAAGTGCATAAATATAATTGATAGTTAATTAACATTTTTAAAATTATTTTATTTAATAATTAATTTTAAAATAAAATAAAATTTAATTATTAAAAAGTTAAATAAATTAATTAATTTAAAATTTATAAATATTGAATTTTGCAATTTTAATATTAAATTTAAATTTAACAAAATTGTTTTATAATTAAATATAATAAAATTATATTCATGTGTTTTTATGTAGAAATGTTCATCAACAACTATTTTTTATATAAGCTAAATTTTTAAGGGCAAAAATTGAATGTAGTCTTTTTCTTTTCTTTTTTTTTGTTAATTATGGAGTTTTCTTGCAACTCAACGATCACCTTCCATAGTTACTAATAGTAGCAATGCACAATCCAAATGAAAATTTCCAACCATATGTAAATTAAAAACTTAGCAATGAAGTACTTTATCAACTAGCTCTAGGAAAGCAAATGCCAAGACATGAGCTCCATCAACATAAATAAAGTCAAACAAATACACAATCAATGTCTTGAAGAAAAGGAATAATAAGGTGTTAAAGATGATAAAGTGACCAATGCATAATGACATGGATCATAAAATTAGAGATAAATAAAAATTAATTTATGTTTTATTTCTTATTAAACTTACTTTTATATATATATCTTGAATTACGCTATAGAATATAGAGAAAATTGAATTTCATAAAGACAAAAGTAACATTTTGCTCATGTATTATAACATGCATGCACATGCATATATACACACACAACCTATAATATTATTAGAATACCAAATGCTTTATTTAGTCATAGGGTTATTGAAATCACTACATAAACCAACAAATTTGGATATTTCCAAAATCAAATGTTTATATATGATTATATCATAAATTAGTTTTTAATTTTCAATTTTGTTTTTGTTTTGGATAACACTTTGCTATACATAAACGAAGAACTTATTAGTTAAGAGAAAATTCAAAATTAAAATATCTCAATATTATCCCAATACTTCCTCACTCAAATTAAAAATAATATTATTTAAAAATAATTTATTTTACTCTAATCAAAAGTTTAATTGTTTCACATTTTAAATTTACATATGAATAAAATTAAGTAAATTATTATTATAATTAACTAATAATAAAACCATTTAATCAATCAACATATTAAATTAAAGTAAAATAATAAAACCATTTATCATTTTATGATTGAAGTAAATAAATCTCAATTAAAATTAATAAATAAAATGTAAAACAAGTCCATATTTAATTATTTTAATTTAGTTGTCCAAGGGGTCTTGGATAGACAGTAATTGGGTGCACTCCTAGATTTTAAGTCACTCATTCAATTCACCACCCTATTCTATTGTTATTCTTGGACATGACCATGACGTAGCCTCATTGTTGTTGAACTTACAAAAAATATTTTAATTTAAACTAAAGTGTACCATTTGTCGATTCAAAGGAAGATAATAAATGGTAAATCAATTTGTATTAAAAGTTTTGAACATAGGTACATTTCATTAGATTTTATGAAGAAGGATCAACAAATATCATTAAACTATTTGACAACAATGATTTTGACATTGCAACCATTAGTCCATATAATACTACTATTGGAGCTTACAAAGAAAGACAAAAAATTTGCATCTTAACTATAGTTAACTAAGATGTCATTTAATTCCAGTCAAACACAATGCCGCATTATCCCTACTAAGTTAATATCCCATAAATATCTTGCTCAACATAAGTTCAACAACAATAACTTTGACCTTATAACATGAATATTATATAAAAAAATTTGTCATCATTTAATGTTAAATAAATAAATATAAAAACTTTTTTGGTTGTCATTCTCATATATATATATATATATATAATTACATTAAAAAAAAATGCACCTAGTATTGGTAGCTACATGGATATTATTTCTCTATTTTATAGTTTTGATCGACTAGGTCACATATTTTGGGCCATCCAAATACTACCAGTTATTAAGGAAAATGCATAATGAGTTCTAATAAATAATAAATTCCTTTTTTTTTTCTCTCTATTCTCTCTATTCCTATGCCTTTTGGACTATTTTTTTTTGTGTGTACAGAAAATAGTAGAAATGTTGCTCAATTGTGAAATTTCTATTTCTAATAACCTCTGTAGCCGCTAATTGTTGGCTAGGTCCATTATTTTATGGACTTGTTTTAATGATTGCATAATAATATTGTTGCTTTCTCCTGGAGAGGAAAATTACTTCATCTTAACCTATTCCCTCGTTTTTTTTTTTCTTTAAATAAAATTACGAATAGAAATACCTTGTTCCTAGAATAAGGGTATAGCATGTGGTCGTACCAGTGGAAACAAAAGAAGCTCTAGCAAGCAAAAAGACAGATAGAAAGGGTAATGTTATCCTAACATGTGCATACTCTTGTATAGGGCTTGTTATTCCCAAAGCTCTTAGGGAGAGCGGGAAATGGCATATTATTATGCCATGCGGAGATTTCCTCAAGGTAGATAGGATGGCTTGCGATGTTGGAATTCCCAAAGAGGATTACACTGTCATGTATTTGGATTTGGCTTCTCTTAAAGCGTAACACAGTTTGCTAATAATTTCAAGCGCTCGAGAAGGCCACTGGATGTGTTGGTTTGTAACGCTGCAATTTATTTGCTCACTTCTAAGTTAGCCACATATGCAATCAGAGGCGGGAAAGTAGTGGAGAACCCTCTTTGGAAACCAGTCGGAGTTTCTCCATAGGTTCGGAGAAAAGAGAGAGCCTGAGTTGCAGGTAAACCTCTTTATTCCATTTTTTCTGACCCATCTTAACGACTACATCAATTGCGGCCTCTAGGGTTTTGACAAAATTATCGTGAACAGAGTCCACCAAACCCACATTCACTTGGGACAATTTCTGTCAAGTAACGAGAATCAACCTTGCTCCTGATGATGGACATGCCGCCAGGAGGAATGACGAAACCCACGTCTACCTCGCTCATATAGAGAAGCCCTCTGTCCTTTCTCATGAATATGTAGTCTTGGGCTAACACGAAAATGAATCCCCCTACAAAAGCATGCCCAAAGACGGTGAAAATTGACAGTAACTTCAATTCCATGAGGGTTGTGATGAGCTGCATGAATTTGAGGTCGGTGATCTCAAATCGATCCTCTCTGCTGCAAGCTTTCAGTGTTGTACGATGCAAATGTGTCTCTTATCATTATCTCCAGCCGAGGAAGCTCGTTATAACTATTTCAATCAATTGTTTCAATATGATGGCAGGGGATTCTTTGATTGTCTAATATAATATCCTACGCTACAGATGGGTATATCGTGGTAGCTAGGGGAGCTAGTGATAGTTATGTTTATTTTAGAACATTTTTCTTGAATTTTAGTTCAATTATGAATAATTATTAGGTAGATAATCAGGATTTAACCTACATGGAATATGCATATTTTCATTAGTAATTAGAATAAAAGGTTGAGATTTTATCTTAAAGGTATATACTTTTTTCTTTTCAATTTAAATAAAATATTGGCAATGATATATTATAAAATAAGTGCCTTTATACCTATTATGAATTGATGTCTATCCATAATTAACATGTATTTAAATATATTAATTATAGTTACATTCAACAAGTGAAATAAAGTATTCTTATTATAAGTTATATTTAACAAATAATTTTATATAGAAAATATTGAATGAGATGTACCATAAAATAAGTGAAATGTTTTAATATCTACCATGTATATCTATATGCAATTATCATATATATAATTTAATTTATATATCTATATTAATTATAATTACATTAAACCATTGGAAAAAAATAATTTTAATATAAATAAATTGAAAAAAAAAAACATTAAAAGTGTGTAGTTCTTCCCTATAAAGATACCAATACATTCAAACGAGTGAAAAAATAAGAAACATTAAAACTGTGTAGTTCGTTACCAATACATACAACGAGTGAAAGAGAATGTTTTTATATACCAATACATACAACAAGTGAAAGAGAATGTTTTTATTAATATAACCGAGAATGTTTTTATATACCAATACATACAACAATTTAATTAATATAATCCGGAATGTTTTTATATACGAATATATACAACGAGTGTAAGAGAATGTTTTTATTATATAACTAGGGTGAACAAATTATTTATATTGAATGTTATCCTCTTTTTTATTGAATAAAATTTCACATTAAATTTTTTAATTAATATATTTTATATGTTGAAATCTATTTATATGAATAATTTAATTTCGTGTAATTGGTTCCTATGAAAATACCAATACATTCAATCAGTGAAAGAGAATGTTTTTATTAATATAATCACATTGAACAAATTATTTTCATTGAACAAAATTCCACATTAAATGTTTCAATTAATACACTTCATATGTTGAAATCTATTTATATGAATAATCTAATTTCACTCATATTTAATATTTGATTTATATTGAATGTTATCCTTTTTTTCATTGAACAAAATTCCACATTAAATGTTTTAATTAATATATTTTATATGTTGAAATCTTTTGAGTTAAACTAATTAACAACTCTAATCATGAGTAATTAATTTTTCAATAAAATTATTTAAAATATATAATTAAAAAAAAACTTAAAAAAAATATAAAATTATGTTGTTTAAAATTATTTTATATAATTGAATTTACAACCATACATATACATATATATTTACTTAAGGTAAGCTTTAAAATTTGAGTGTACTCAATGTATTCTCATGACTCTAAAGTTTGTTGTTTTTATTATTATTTTAAATAGATTAAAGTTTATGACTAAAGCCTTGTATGAGTTCAAATTTTATTTTTTATTTGTGAAGTTTTATAAAAATATGGAAACATTTTAAAATTTGAGTGTACTCAATGTATTTTCATGACTCTAAAGTTTGTTGTTTTTATTATTATTTTAAATAGATTAAAGTTTATGACCAAAGACCTGTATGAGTTCAAATTTTATTTTTTATTTTTGAAGTAAAATTTGAGTCTACTCAATGTATTCTCATGATTATTATTTTAAATAGATTAAAGTTTATGACTAAAGTCAACCATTGCTTAATAAACTATGATTAGAACCAAAATTTTCACCCATCTTATGGGAATATTTTTAAAAACGTTTTAAGATTGGCAATATTTTTAAAAATGTTTTAAATGCCTTTTAAATGATTCTATCCATTAGTTTTAAATGCCTTTTAAATTATTCTATCCATTAGTTTTATTTATTGAGAGACAATAAAAATTCTATATTTAAATACACTTTTAAATTTTAATAGAGAGTCGTAAAACAATTTAAAAAATCATAATCAAAACCATGGCTTAATAAGGTATGATTAGAACTAGAATTTTCACCCATCTTATGGGAATATTTTTAAAAACATTTTAAATGCGTTTTAAATTATTCTATGCATTAGTGAAAATCTTATGGGAATATTTTTAAAAATATTTTAAATGCCTTTTAAATTATTCTATGCATTAGTTTTATTTATTAAGAGACTATAAAAATTTTATATTTAAATACACTTTTAAATTTTAATAGAGTGTCATAAAATAATATTAAAAAATCATAATTAAACATAGGCGAAAAAAATTTTGCAGCATTTTATTGAAATAAAAAACTCTTTAATGAGAATTTTGACATTAAAACTCTTTAATGAGAATTTTGACCTATTGTGAATTGATTACGCGGAAGTGAAAAATAAAGAAGATTTTAGTGAAAAAAATTGAGATATCGTAAGAAGATCTTAGTGAAAAAAATTGAGATATTGTAAGGAGATTTTAGTGAAAAAAATTGAGATATTGTAAAGAGTTTTTGTACACTGTAAATGAGAAGTGAAAAATAAAGAAACCCTTTAGTGAAAAAAATTGAGATATGGTAAAGAGTCTTTGTACATTGTAAATGAGAGATATGGTAAAGAGTCGTTGTAAATTGTAAATTTGGACAAAAAAAAAAAAAAAAGGCCATTTATTAGGAGGGAAAAAAGCGCTTTATTGGGAAGGAAAAAAAGTGCTTTATTGGGAAGGGAAAAAAAGCACTTTATTGGGAAAAAAAGAACTGTTTAATGAAAAAAAAAAAAAAAAACAACAACAACAACAACTATTTAATGGGAATTTTGACATTAGAAAAAAAAAAAAGGGAAAAAGAGAGAAAGAGAAAAGAGAAAAGAAAAGAAAAACGCTTTATTGGGAAGAAAAAAAAAACATTTTAATGGGGAAAAAAGAACTGTTTAATGGGAATTTTGACATATTGTGAACTGCTTAGGTGGAAATGAAAAATAAAGGAACATTTTAGTGAAAAAAATTGAGATATTGTAAGTAGTTTTTGTACACTGTAAATGAGAAGTGGAAAATAAAGAAACCCTTCAGTGAAAAAAATTGAGATATGGCAAAGAGTCTTTGTACATTGTAAAT
Organism: Pinus tabuliformis; assembly: GCA_031772625.1. Lineage (NCBI taxonomy): Eukaryota > Viridiplantae > Streptophyta > Pinopsida > Pinales > Pinaceae > Pinus > Pinus tabuliformis. The sequence goes on along the minus strand of CM062815.1, from coordinate 702,755,015 downwards.
GAGTGACGCTTTATTGGAAAAAAAATAAAATAAAGAACTGTTTAATGGGAATTTTGACATATTGTGAACTGATTAGGCGGAAGTGAAAAATAAAGGAACATTTTAGTGAAAAAAATTGAGATATTGTAAGGAGTTTTTGTACACTATAAATGAGCAACGCTTTATTGGAAAAAAAAAAAAAAAAAATTAAAAAAAAAATTAAAAAAAATTTGTTTAATGAGAATTTTGACATATTGTGAACTGATTAGGTGGAAGTGAAAAATAAAGGAACATTTTAGTGAAAAAAATTGGGATATTGTGAGTTTTTGTACACTATAAATGAGCAACGATTTATTGGAAAAAAAATAAATAAAAATAAAAATTGAAAAAAATAAAAATAAAAATAAAAATTGTTTAATAAGAATTTTGACATATTGTGAACTGATTAGGCGGAAGTAAAAAATAAAAGAACCCTTAAGTGAAAAAAAATTGAGATATTGTAAGGAGTCTTTGTACACCGTAAATGAGCAAAAAAAACTGTTTAAATGAGAATTTTGACATATTGTGAACCGAAAAGGAACCCTTAAGTGAAAAAAATTGAGATATTGTAAGGAATCTTTGTACAGTCTAAATGAGCAAAGAAAATTGTTTAAATGAGAAATCTGTCATATTGTGAACGGAGCTGAAGTGAAAAATTGTTTAAATGGGAATTTTGTCATATTTTGTCATACTGTAAATAAGCAGTTCTTTATTGGAAAAAAAAGAACAAAGAATAGGACGCTGACTTTTCTAAAATTATTACATGGTAAGATAGGAAATAATTCATTGCGTTCAATTCTGTACCATTCTCGCATCCCTTAATCTTAAATAGTGCTACCTGCCATTCCTACTTTGCACACTACACATTCCAAGGGATGGCTTTGTAATGTGGCGCTCTTTCACCTGAATTTCCAAGTCATGCATTCTTAAAATGAAGAAACTGCCATTGTCTGATCGTCAGCAGAGTTGTGGAACATCTCGAGAACCACATCAAACTTGTTTCTTTCTGTAACATCCATTCCGGCGCTTTCGTCTGCCTTAGCAGCCACCTATGCTGGTTTCTTCAACCCCACGTAAAGCGGAGATTGTTTGCATGAAGGACTTGTTTCTTTCTGTAACATCCACTCTGGCACTTTCGTCTGCCTTAGCAGCCACCTATGTTGGTTTCTTCAGCCCCACATAAAGCAGAGATTGTTTGCATGAAGCACACGAGGGTTTGGAAATGAGCCATGCATTTATACAATCCAGGTGGAAAGTGCAGGGGCATTCAGTGATACTCGCACCTCTTCTCCTTCCCTGAATTCTGCCAAGCAAATAGGACATCACTCACCACCATCTACTACAACATAGAACAACGGTTACCCCCAATGTGCATAGGGCATAGAAGAGCAAGGACACCAGGACGATGGCGAAGCCTGAGTCAAAACCCACATGAAAGCATCCATTAATGAAGGCAATCTCGCTCACCACCATCTACTACATCATAGAACGGTAGCTACCCCCAATGTGTATAGGACGTAGAAGAGCAAGGCCATCACGATGATGGCGAAGCCTGAATCAAAACCCGCATGAAAGCATCCATTAATGAAGGCAATCTCTCCTCGGTTGTGATGCACTATTATCAGCGGAGGTATAAGTTTTCATTAGAAAGAACACACGAAAATAGTTGTCTTGGATTAGTTGGATCAGGCAAAGTTCCCAGATGGTAACTAACTAATAACTGTTTTATACTTGTTTTTAATCGTATAGCAGATAACTAACTAATAACTGATTTATACCTGTTTTTAATCATATAGCAGATATTGTTTCAATCGGCTAACATCAAAATTAATGGTCCAAAATAGTACAAGCCCGTGAAAAAGGAGTTTCTTTTCATAGGGAAACGCCTTACTGGGTAAATATATTTTAAATATTAAAGAAATATTGTCATATTTTTATTATTCTGGTCACTAATAAGTTATATGTGTGATATTCATGGGTAAATATATTTTAAATATTAAAGAAATATTGTCATATTTTTATTATTCTGGTCACTAATAAGTTATATGTGTGATATTCATGTTTTGGACAAATTTATATTAATTTAATTTTGACTAAAAAATTTATTATAATATTAAAAATTAAAATTTATTATTTTTAAATAATATTTTAAATTATTTATCTTTAAATTAATTAAATAAATTCTTATTATGTAATCATTATCAATATATATCCATATGTAACTTGTTCCAAAATACATATCATAACCTGGAGCAATCTATATATTATGGAATGATGATTACATATTACCTATTATTATTTAAAAAATAAAAAATCATACCCAACATATCACCTTAAAGTCCAATCATGATTACCGTGAAAGAAAATAAAAACAGAGAATTTAATGACTATGATATAAAATGCTACCAATATTTAAATATTGCAAAAGTTAGATCGCATGATGGCTCCGGCTTCTCGGAACTTGACCACACCGATTAGGCCATGAAGCTTTTGACCTCCTACGATGCTTCCTTTACCAACTCGATTCGCACACCCCCACTTACACTATTTAATTAAAATCCGAACACCCCCACTTACAGTGTTTAATTAAAAATAATTAATAAATGCTTGAACCTTTTTATGACTATGAGTTCCTTCTAAGAGCCCAGCCAGAAATCTTTGAATCAAGTATAGTTTATTCCACAGTATCTTCATAATATTAAAAAAATATAGTTTCATATGTTCTCTTTACTTGGCTGAGAAGGCTTTGACGGGTATTGTTAGCTCCTTTTAAGGCCACCGATTTATTACGGAAACCAAATCCGCTGTCGATTATGTTAACCATCTACCGTTGATTTAGAAATTTAGAAACTAACCGCTGTTGATTAAATTCTTGTTGGGAGTTTTTGGAGTGGTCCATTACTCCCTCTACAGTTCTTTACCATGTTCTATGGAACACTTAACACATAGCCAACTAAATCTTGATGGAAACTTGGCTATAAATACTTATGTTTGGTCCCCAAGCTCACTCACTCAACCCCTTCGACGTTACACCATCAAATGAGAGTGAGCAGAGCTTGGAAGTGCCTCACGAATCAGAGATTTTGGGTGAATTTTTGTCAATCTAAGGGCAGCGTTCGCAACGCTGAGGGAGGGCGCAGTTTCATATGATTCACCATTTTCACGCGTGCTTTTGACGTTCACGTAGGAGTTGCTCGCAAGTGATAAGATTCTGGACAAAGTTTGAGTGTGTTAATTTCATGAAAGCAAAAATAGCAGAATGCGTTGATACGAATTCTAATTCTGTCATTAAGTAGCCTTGATGCACCACAAACTTTCTCTCTTCAGCTTTTATATGCTCACTTGCCTTGCCTTGACTTGGGTATTCAATACAAATAAGTAAAGTTTTGGTACTGGAAGGAAGAAGGCCGACGGCCTAGTTTTAGAATCTCTTATTTCTTCCTTGCATGCATCCATCCAAGGAGGTCTTTGAGACTACCGGTTTTGATCAAGCCAACAACGCATGTAAACACATCAGAAAACAAAAGAAGGGACTTTCTCAAGCATAACAGAAAGTTTGGTTTTGGAGTGTGAGTAGCATCAATGCCCGGAGGTATGATTTATTGGGCATTAAAGTTTTCGATTCTTCTTAAGTGTTTATTCCATATTATAGAATCATTATTATTCTTTCATTTGGTATCGGAGCGAAGTTTTATCTCTACCTTGGTGTTTATAGACATGCTCTATTTAGCTCAATGCCATATTTTGAGAATTCTCTGAATTAAGGCATTTATTTGGAAATATATCTAATGTTTGCTCAATTTTTATGCTTATAATATTTATTTGATTTAATTATATGCAATTTGGATAATTGATGTGCAAAATTTATTAACTATGCTCGTATTTGATTTGCATGAATTGATTGTTTATGTTCTAAATTAAAATATGCTATTTTGGATGAGTATACGAGACCCATCGTAGAAAGTTATGGATGAATATTATAGTTTATTTCAAGCTAATTTTTATGCATAAAAGAAATAATGTCTAGTGATCCATATAATTTTTAATTGATTAGAGAATAGCCACAGCATCTCTAATTAAATAATATTATATATTATGATTGATTAGGATCACATAAAGAATATTTAGACATTAATTGTAATTAATTATACTAAATATAATAAATTTTATCCACAGGAATTTTTATTATATTTATATAATTAATTAGGATAAAATATCAAATTATTCATAACTTACCCACACGAATTATGAATTAATAGTTTTATCATAAAGTTCAAATCTAAGATAGAATTTATACCAAATTATAATCATAATATACCATTTAGAATTATGAATTAAGTGAATAATTTGATAAATTCTATCATAAAGAATAATTGAATATGCTTGAATTGGAAATTTAGCCCACAACCAATTTTTATGTCATTAGATTCAATTTTAAGCATGATTTACATTGGTAAAACATGATTTACTTGTGTTGATTGGGACTTGAGGGTTTTAAATAGTTTGTATCTTGACTTGTTGTCATCGACCTTGCGTATGTCTTCAAGAAAACCTTTGGAAACCATAAACCCTTATTTAAGCATAGTAACTCCTCAATTCAAAATCTCTTCACCTCAGAAACATATATTTCTAATGAGAGATTGCTTTATTCTCAAGCAACATTGTTATTAACGAGGCTTTTTGCATACCCATACCGAAGGTCCATCCTTGGTGGGTTTTGAATTGTTTTAGAGATCATCATTGTTGTAAGACTTGTTAATAATGGGGAGTTTGTGGATTTTTCCAGGAAAATCATTGGTAGAGTAAGCCCTCAATTCAAAATCTCTTTGCCTTAGAAACATATATTTCTAATGAGAGATTACTTTATTCTCAAACAACAGTGTTATTAACGAGGCTTGTTGCATACCCAAGTTCCATCCTTGGTGGGTTTTGAATTGTTGTACAGATCATCATTGTAGGACTCGCTGGTAATGGGGAGTTTGTGGATATTTTTGGAAAATCAAGAGAGTTTTCTTTCTCTTATACGAGTATTCTTCGAGACTTGCTGATAATGGGGAGTTTGTGGATTTTTTTGGAAAATCCAGAGAGTTTTCTTTCTGTTCTACGAGTATTCTTGGAGCTTTGTTTGCCCATTTTCCCTTGTTTTTGTTTTTATTTTTACATTTAGTAGTAAGTCCTCAATTCAAAATCTCTTTGCCTTAGAAACATATATTTCTAATGAGAGATTCCTTTATTCTCAAACAACAGTGTTATTAACGAGGCTTGTTGCATACCTAAGTTCCATGCTTGGTGGGTTTTGGATTTGTACAGATCATCATCGTTGTAGGACTCGCTGATAATGGGGAGTTTGTGGATATGGAAAATTGAGAGAGTTTTCTTTCTCTTATACGAGTATTCTTGGAGACTTGCTGATAATGGGGAGTTTGTGGATTTTTTTGGAAAATCCAGAGAGTTTTCTTTCTCTTATACGAGTATTCTTGGAGCTCTGTTTGCCCATTTTCACTTGTTTTTATTTTTATTTCTACATTTAGTTATGCCACTTCAAAACATGTACACACACCACTTCGAACCAGTAACTGGAATTGAAATAATTTTCCTTTCTTTATTTGTTCCCATCCCTTTCCTTTATTTATTTGTTCTCATCCCTTATTCTTGCGCAGTATCATCTAATATTCAATAATGGAAAAAATACAACACAAGCTAGTTCAAGTTGGAGAGCTTAATTTACACGTTACAGAGATTGGATCAGGTACTAATTCTCATCCCAAACAAACTGTTATCTTCAAGTATTTTCCTTTGTACCACTAAAAAGGCCAGGTGCTTTACAGATACAGTCATAGAGGGAAGATGTTTGTCACAAGTGTGGATCTCCCTGGAATGGTATTTCAATACCTATATTTTTCAAGTGGATAGATTCATAACACTATGCCTGGGGTTTAACTTGTATTTTTAATCTTTGTATATATGTTTTTAGTTAGATAGTTAAACTAATTAAACTAATCTTTAAAATTGATTGAAAAAATCTAACATAATGGGTTTTGTAATTTTATTCTATTATGAATAACAAAATTAAACCACTTTTGTTGTCAAGTTGATCTGCAGGTCCCACTATGTTACTATTGCATGGATTTCCAGAGACACATGGCTTATGTTTGTACCTGCATGGCGGGGCTAAATCTCATAATGTTTTTAGTCTGGAACCCAGTGCATATGTTATCTTCTGCAAGGACAATCTCAACTTAATGGCCACATGACCAATTTTGTATCATATTGCACTCATGAATATGTTTATGCCTTTTCTCCAAGTCAACTGGGGCCTCCCTTGTTGGTAAAGGGAGAGATGACATTATTGGCCCCACCAAGGTGGGCATTGACGTATGAACAATTTTGTATGATATTGCACTCAATAATATGTTTGTGCCTTTTCTCAAAGTCAACAAGGGCTTGCTTGGTTTGGATTCGGGAAAGAGGGGTTGATGTTATTGGCTCAGCCATGGTTTGATTCCCCAATGGGTATGCTTAATTCCCATGGGCCATCTAGCCAACACAAGGGGGAAAGGGGGTCACTTAGGACCTTGGAAACACTGGGAAAACTCAGAAACAACATATATCTACAATCACATTTTCTCACGGCATCCACCCCCGGTAAAGACTTAAAAAATTACACGCAAAACTATGAGATTTTATAATACTAGGAGTGTCCTTTGCCAATTTGATATTATGTGTCCCTCAAAGGCACCCTACAATTGATCATAAGCCTTAGAAAACTGCTATGGTTCAAACTTGTGCAAAATCCAAACACAAAATGCAAGTGTTGTTGGAAATACTTACGGTGTTTCTTTTGTAGCATCTGGTGCAAATGCTAGTTACCTTACTTAACGCTCCACTTTTCGTCTTCTACTTTTGCAGCATCTGGTGCAAATGCTAGTTACGCTACTTAACGCTCCACTTTTCGTCTTTTACAAGTTATTTATCCGTCTTGGCGTGGTGATTTAAAATACAACACGTGTGAAAACTCCTAAAAAAGCTCTGTGACACAGCAATCCTTGTTTAATTAACCTTTTAGTTAATAAATTTAAATTTTAAATAAAACATTTTCGTTAATAAATTTGAATTTTAAATAAAAAAATTATAAAATATAAATACATTCGAAAAATGTTTAAAATAATTACACATTTTTTATAAAAATAAATAAATAAATATTTCTCAGTGATCTTTAGCATCATCATTATAAGAGACCTCTATAATAATAAATGAATTAAATGAATTGTACTATTTTTTTTTACCGATAATACAACACGTGTGAAAACCCCTAAAAAAAACTCTGTGACAATAATAGATTCCAATAATAGATGCCAAATACATTTGAAAAATATTTAAAATAACTAAACATTTTTTTATAAAAATAAATAAATAAATATTTCTTAGTAATCTCTCGCAGGGGTTAAATTTGACGCCCGTCTGCCCGTTTTTAGGTCTTTTACCCGTAAAATACGTTCTCATTTCAAATATCCACGTCAGCGGTAACTTGCTATTAATTTTTAAAACCGTCAATTTGACGGGCATGTTTGTAAATGAAAAGTTTTAAGTTTTTTTTAATAATTTTTTGATATATATATATATATATATATATATATATATATATATATATATAACATCCAAGTCGGGATCGGTAATAGGTATAAATAGTGAAGACTGAACTTTGAAGTGACTGTAGACTGTAAGTTGGCTCACTGGCTGTACTAGTAGGCTGTAAGTTGGCGGCCCGCGGGCGGCGGGGGCAAGTTGCAACTACCGTTACCCAGAGTCTAGAGACTACAAATGCGTGACGCGTCACGCGTCCACCAACTTTCACGAATGGAAATAAATTCTGAGCCTGGAGCATTTACCACTGGTGACTGTTCCGCCGCCCGCGTGTTCAAGTCTCAAGATATGGAAAGATATCATATGGAAACAAGAAACTTAATTAACAAGTTACAAGCCTCTTACAAGGTGAATCGGAAATTGGCGGGGATTGATGGCGTTAAAGTCGACGTTATTCATGTTCGTGCCTCATTTTATCAATTTTATTTTACCTTTTTTTCATAATCTATTTGACATTAAAGTCAATTGTATGTAATTAACCCGCTATCTTATTTTATTCACAAGTCCTGGAGCTACTGTGCCAAGAGCTGGGCAGTCGGGTTGATCTAAATAAAGCCTATTTCGAGGGTTTGAGCGCTTCTGTGCGCAAGCACTTTAATGGAAATGGAGTTATCGCCAGCATGGAGCATGGCAGCGATTTCGTCTACCTCGGCACAGACCAGATCTGCGTAGGCCAAGTTGGTAAGCCATCTTAAAACCTCGCATTTTTTTATCAACAGACAATTTTCTCATGGATAAAGCGTGCTCTGCCAATCTTTTACACATGTTGTCGTAAGAAGCTACAATTTCGTTTTTTCCAAAAGTCTGGAAAGAAATTTTTACAGTAAAGAGCGTTTCATCATTTTTATATTTTAGAAATGTATTCTACAATTTTTTACATTTTGAAAAAAATTTGACCACCAAAAACAAAAAAAACAAAATCCCATGATAAGGAAACTTAACACACACTCACTTAAATTTAAATTTCATAGGAAAGTATTTAGTATAGAGTTTCTTTCGTTGTATAACTACATACCTATTTTTAATTATTTATGGGAATTTTGGTGGAATTTAAAAAGATTTTGACTATTGAGTCTGCAGCATGCGTTGGATATTGTTTCATTATGTAGAAAAGCTGGATTTTGATGAAACTTTGTATATGTCTATTAATTTTTTATTCAAATAAATATATTAATCTTCAAGATTAACTTAATCTCCTGATTTGGGCTTAGATAAATTTATTGGTTAATATTTTTTATAATAAAATAGAGCTGTAATCAAAATGACGACCTCCAGTATCTAAAATTTTGGGTTATTGTACAGGGGACGACTTCTGTTAGCTTTATCATTTTTTTGGTGGGTCTCAATAACTTATTTCAGTTAGCTTTATCATTTTTTTGAAATATTCCTAAATTTAAAATAGTTATTAGCTTCAATTAATATACAGCAAATTTATGAGGCTAGCCCCTGCCCCAACTCAACCTAGTGAGCCTACCAAAGAGAGAAAACGATGCCATAAAACTTTAAAAGCAGTACTCAGCAATTAAAGTTATGTTTTTCTTGGTTGTTTAAGATTTATTTTTCATATAAAAATGAATTTAGTTTTTGAAAAACCTAAAGCATATAATACATACAAAATTCAGAAATCAAATTTGGAATGTCAACAAATTTATACTAGAAAACCACCCAGTAGTAGAACAATGAGACCTAGGTAGACTATGGCAAAATTTATAAACAATTACACCAAATTATCAGAACTTATCTTAAATTAATATATTCTGAATACTGATACACTTAACTCATAATAACCTTAAGTAAACAACATCTCCATAAAATGACAGGCATTATAAAATATAGGATTAAGTAGGGTTAAGATAACTCCAAACAGAGGCACACCCCATAGTCACCTAATTTGCCAAAACTGTCCAGGAATAGAACCTGGTTCTAATTCCCTGCAATATTATGTGACTCTGTCAGGAGATCAATCTACATTTTGATTACCATCTTAAACGATCATCAATTTTGTTGTCTAGAATTAAAACAATTTGTTATTATTACAGAGATTGCATGCTTGCAGAAATCTTCTCAACACATTAATATTCTGTCACATTTATTATTATTATAGGTAAGCTCTGTCCTCAGACGCATGACCTTTTTGTTGGTAATTCCCCTGGGCCCTAATTCACTGTTTTGTTTCACTGGCACTGGCCCCCTACAATAAAAACTTATAAATGACCTCTCCTTGTAACAGCTGTTATATTGTTTAGTTTTGGATTTTTGTTGTAAAATTTCATTTGTTGGATTAGTTAATTGAATTTGTTAAAGATGTATTTTTATAGTTTTATTAAATGATTTATTTAGATTTATTTTTAGTGTTTGGGATTTTCAGTAGCGTAACAGTGCAATATTATTTTTTTAATATGGTTTAATTTGATGAAATGAAATTCATATATACTAAATACTTTATTTTTTTTATATAGGTATTATATATCAAAAATGTCTTCAAAAAAAGGAAATCAACTTTCTATCAAAAAAAAATTTGGATGGTCTAATACATCTCAAGCTTCATTGCCTGATAAAGAAGATCATGATTTTGATCTAAATGAAGATTTAGATGTCTTGGGGCATAATGAAGAATATGATATCTTGGAGCATAATGAAAAAAGTGATAAAAAATTTCACCACGAAGAACCTACCACCCAAAAAAAAGAAAAATGAAAGTAAAAAGAGAGTTTCGTGATCAGTGGAAAACTAAGTATAAGTGGTTGAGAGAGGCAAAGCATGAAGGAAAAACAGTTATGAAATGCATATATTGTGAAATGCATAAGGCAATGGGGCCATGGGGAATTGGGACTTGTTGCTCTACACTGCAGCATGATTCTATAATTGTTCATGCTAATTCAAGCATTCATAAACTCTCACAGGCAAAGTGGATATGTGGAAATGAGAAGAAGGCGAAGTCTATTACAGAACACATTGCATGCATTGATGATATGAACAAAGAAAGAGTCATCACTACTATGAAATTAGTATATTGGATGGTACAAGAGGATCTACCACTTTCAAAATATGAATCTCTTTGTTTGTTTACAATGTCTTTACACACGCCTAATATGCCAAAGAACAAAGAGTACACATCATATACAAATCACATGGCTGCAAAAGAATTCCTTTTTGCTATATCTCAGTACCTTGAAGAGCTACAAACTTCCAAAATGCTAGATAGCCCTTTTTTTTCATTGATGTTAGATGAAAGTACAGACCGTAGTTTAGAAAAACATCTTGTGGTTTATGCCACGTTTTTAAACTCAAAAGGATTGGGTCCTCCAATTTCACAGTTTTTAAAGCTCATAAATGTTTGCGATGGAAGAGGGAAAACAACTTATGGTGCAATCAAACATTTAATGGAATCAAGGGGCCTTTCAACAGAAAGATTGATAGGAGTTTCCACAGATGGCACTTCTTCAATGGTTGGTAATGAAAATGGTTTTATCACTTTCTTGAAGAAAGATGTACCTAATCTTGTAGGTGTTCATTGCATTGCTCATCGTGAAGCCTTAGCTGCATCAGATGCTTCAAAAAAAATACCTGAGTTATTATTTGTTGAGAAATTAGCAAATAAGGTATATTCTTGGCTGCAAAATTCTACGAAAAGAAATAGTCAACTTATTGCTCTACAGGAACTTATGCAACTTGAAACTCTTCAAGCTCTTCAAATCCATGGAGTTAGATGGCTTTCAAGGGGACAAGTCATTGAAAGACTTGTTGCACTTATGCCTCCCATATTAACATTGTGGAAAAATGAAAGAAAAGACTCATGGTATGATAAGGCAAGAATCTTTTCAGTACAATTTTGTTTACATATGCTTGCAGATATAATGTGTGAATTAAACAAGTTGAACAAGCAATTCCAAGAAGAGTACATTGATGTCAGCTCTTTAGGGGCAGCCATAGATGTCACGGTAAACACTTTGAAAAGGTGGTTTTTAAGAAGCGACACATTTGCAGATGGCACATGTTATTTATCTAAATTTATAGATGCCTCTAAATTTGGCTTTTTAGAAATTTGTGATAAGGAGGGGCTTGTTCACAAGCATGAATTACGATTTGTATCAATTCCACATGCATATGATGATTGTGTTGATATACAAAAACAATCATGGAAACCGTGTATTGAAGGTTCAATAGAAAGTTGCAAACAACTTGCAAAAGATTATGTTCAAGCTCTTGTAGAGAATTTGAACGGAAGATTCCCTGATCTTGCATTTTTCAACTCAGCAAAATTGTTTAGCCCTTGCCATTATTTAGAGGATGTTCATGGCAGAGAACGAAATTCAAAGCGTTGGCTCGAAAAGATTTTTCAACACTTACAACATCCTTATTATCAAAGTGAAGAAAACAAAACTACATTTGATTTTGAGGCTTGTTTGAAAGAGTTGCATCCATTTGTTGACACTCTTCGTGTTAATTGCGAGGGATCATCCATGAAAGATGCATGGAGGATTTTTTATGTTACAGGGTTGCATACAAATTTTCCTCACATGTCAAAATTATGGCAGGCGATACTTACTATTCCTGCAAGTACAGTTGCTTGTGAGAGAGGATTCTCAAGACAAAACATAATAAAGGATGTCCGAAGAACAAAGCTATCATTAGTTGCATTGGATGCCTTGATGCGGGTGTCTCTAACAGGGCTTGATTCATCTATGGTGGAATGGGATAGGGTATTTGACATCTGGAAAGATGCTAAAGAAAGGAGAATCTTAAATATTTAAAGTTTTTGCTTTTATTTTTATGTTTGTAATAGTGGTGTTTTGACAATTACCTCTTTTGGTGAAACTGTCCAAAATTTAGTTTGTGTACATGGTGATATTGAATCTACTTTTTGAACATTTACATAGTTCATGCACATTATGTTTTTGGTTTGAAAATTATTTCACAACTATTGTTCTTTTAATGGGATTAACATGGTAGACTTACACCACTTCACTTTCCCACGAGATTTTTTTGGGAGGCAAGACGAATAGATTCAGTCAAAGTTCTTTGCACCTGCATAATTGGAGGGGGCATTATAATGGGCAGGAAGATATATTTTTATAAAATGCTGCTGCGCTTCAAATTCTCATGCTTGCTCCTTTTCTTCTTCTTTTGGCTTCGTGCAAGCTTCCTCGGCTCAGGTTTGAAATCCAATAACACCCTTGTTTCTATTTTATAAGTGAAATCAATGGTTGCAGTCTGATATTCTTTATACCAAAATACACTGTTGCAATCTGATGTAAGTGAAATCAATGGTTGCAGTCTGATAATTCTTTATACCAAAATACACTGTTGAAATCTGATGCTGAAATTCAAACTTATATAGGTTTCTAAAAATATTGATTAAAGAAAAATATTGATCAAAAGATCTTAGCTTGAGTGATTTGATGAAAAATTTGTTTTTGAATTGTTTGGTTCATAAAAATATTGATTAAAAGATTTTAGTGTGAGTGGTATGGTGAAAATTTTATTTTTAGTAAAGTGATTCAAGATTTTCAAAGACATATTGTGACTGACCCATTTGTAAGCTTTATAAAATAGTTGTATTTGATATAAAGTCAATTTGAAGTAAACTTCAATGCCATACGAAATTACAGATTCTCCTAAAATACTCATTCTGATTAATAATAACAAAAAAAAATGATATCCTACCTGAGTGGTAGAGGTGCTCTGCATTCTGTCATGCGCTGAGTTGGGTTGATCTCCTTGATAGCTCATGTTTAATAAGTAGTATTTGAAAGTGCAAAATCAGAGGGTTTTTTTGAATCCCATGAGTGGTTATCCAGGTTAAGATGTATCCATCTTCTGTTTTTTTTATTTGAGATCCACTGTTAACCAAAGGCCGAGTAGTTTGAGAAATTACCTTATGCAACCTGAGCAAATGCCAGAGTGTCTTGAAAGTATTCAATTGAAATTTGATGGTAGTGATTTAGCAGTGATGGCTGTAACTACCTGCGTTCAATCCACTGAGTGGTCTGTCCATAACGATGCGAATACCACCAAACGTTTCATCAAAGCTTCAGATACCTCTTCGTTATTTCAGATTGTAAAGGCGATTGACGGAGATGGTTACAATCTTTATTTGTGCCCTTGCAATTGCAGACTTGTTTGTAGCCCAGTCGGAATTTACGTTGACGATGGTGGGAACAGATGGCTGCTTATCGGTAATTCAGCGGAGTCTCTGCGAGTCCACTTTCATAAGAATGAATGAATGAGAGACAACCGATTAAAAGAGAGTCGTGGTGTCGTAGAGAGCTGTGTATATGTTGTTAGTGCTATTCCACCAATAAATAATGCGCTCTGCAGTTTTTTTGGGCATGTAAATGTCTAGAGAATGACCGTATGGTCATTCTCTATTTATCCAATTTACAATAATAAGAAGAGATTTCAATTAAATTTATATGATAATGATTTCTTGTTTTCGTTTTCTTAAACAGTGGGAAACCTATCAGATTTGAGCAGTTAATCTGGCCCAGGAGAAGCAATTTAATGATTTTTATTTATAAATTAAAAAATAATAAATTTAATTAATTTAAAATTAATAATATTTAAACTAAATAAAATAATTTTTTAAATTTGGAAGAGAGATTGAAGCATCCTTGGTACTACCATAACCGCCGAGTAAATGCCCCTCCTGAAGTTGTCATCCTCTGTGAAAAAGCCGCATACAATTGGCAGGGATTCATGATCAGCAGGTCTCAAAACAAAGTGTAGCAATGAGACTTGAGCCGAATTGTACAACAAAAAATGAAAAATTTGAACAATTATGAGTACAATTTGAAATTAGATAAAACTTGTACAAATAAATTTTAAAAGTCATATGATGGGCAGTTTAAAAATAAAAACGTCATAAAAAAATTCCTTGACAGGTAGAATCACCCATCAAATTTAACCCCTGATCTCTCGCGTCATCATTATAAGACACCGCAGCGATAATATTCACAAAATTCAACATGAAAAGGCATAATACCAATAAAAGTTCACGTGTTCAATAAGATTTCTCCTCGGGAAATGAGTACCAGAGTCAATGGTCACTTAACCACCAATTTTTTTTTATTTACCTGCCCATCATTTACTTGACTTGGTAAGAACTATTTGCTCCACGCATAGGTTGGTGAAAATATAAGGTGAATTTTTTTATTTTTTTTAAATATGTTCGAGGCCGTGAACATCCCACTTTTCATATATATATATATGAATGAAAGGAGTATATGTATATAGTTTTTGTTATCAGGTATTAGATTTCGGTGGAACATAGTTATTATTTCAACTAAATAAATTAAAGACAATGATATGCAATTTCGTGGTTTTTTAAATTTTATCTAAACTTTTTTATATTTAACTATTATTTTGTATTTGACCAAAACAACTTACATATTTTTTATGATTTAAAATTACATATTATTTTTATTATTTTTCAATAATATTTTAATTTATTTATGTAACATGTTATTGATAATCAATATATATCAACCCTCCCTATGAAATAAAATTTCAATCAAAACTTTGGTTAAATGAGACCATTAACATGATGTGATTAAACTTTGTATGAAAAAAAGTACTAGCAGTGCCAGTCACCACAACACACAGTTCATCGCACCTCTTTATTATTTTTGGCACAGGGATCCGTGAATCTCAGAAAATAAATATATTGTACTCCTGTTAAATAATTGAATTATAAAATGCAAATTGGTGATTTTGTGATTATCTAATTGATTCAATTTGATGTTTGATTTTGGCATGTTGTATTTTATATATAATATATGTATTTGTTTTTGGTAGGTAGATTCATATTTTTTTATATGTATAAAAATGTGTTATTATATGAAAGATATTTTTCATTTTTTTTTTATGCTGCATATATATATTTAAATAGATATTAATTAGGTTATTTTTTAAAAGTAATTAAAAAATATGAGGAACATAATTGCCTATGCTTTTAAACTTTGTGTAAATTAATTAATTTATTTTTCTCAATTTCCTACGGTGTTCACCACAGAGATATCAATATTATAGTGTTTCCAATTAGTGTCATCAATCTCTTCCTAGTCCCAGTCAACCTTTAAGTATGACTAATCTCTAGGGAATCATAAAACTAGACACTCTAACAAGAGAAATGATAACACCCTTTCTTCCTTTTTGTAAACCCCATAAAATCTATGACCTTTGTTACTCTAATGTCTATGCTCTTTGCTTCCTTGACAATGAAGGGTCTAGTATTCAACCCAAATGTTGTGATTTCGAATATTACTTAATCAGTTTATCCAAAAAAAATTCATATACACTATGTTGAGTCTTCAAAATACAAAAGGAAAAAAAACACTCATTTTTTTTCCTTTTTGCCATCGCCATTTTACATCAAAATTGTCAACAATCTAAAATATATGGCTTTTTACGTGGTTACTCTATGTTTTTCTAAGTTGTTTATGCCTTCGATGATGAGTTGTTCACTAGAAAAGTTGGGATTACATATATTTGGAAGGTAGTTTATCCAAAAACACATAAAATTTCAAAATTTCAAAAGATCTAAGATCAGATGAAAATTTGTATTATATAGACATAGTAAACTTTTTCATTAGTGAAAGAATTTTATTTTTTCTAAAATACATTTTATTTATTAATTAAACTCTTGAGTTTAGTAACTCAAGAATCTATTTTGGTACTTTAGACGCATCTTACATTTTATTTATTTTTTAATTGTGGTTCACGGGCACTGAGTGGCCGCTACATCCACAGTAGAGAAGCGGAGCAGTTCCACCCGAAGGGATCTGCCGGTCGGCCTTCTACAGACCTAACCCCGAGGGCGTCGAGGAGATTTGACCCCGTGACCTCCCAACTGGGAAAGTACTTAGCAACGGGAACTCGACCATTTGAGCTATCCCATGGGGCTAGACGCATCTTACATTTGTACTATCTTAATGGAATAATACTAACTATAATGAGGAATCTGGTGAATCTAGTGATTATTCTAAAGTATTCTGACTATAAAATCCCAAATTGTAAGTTAGCTGAGTAAAATGAATCATTGATTAGAAGCACTCTTATAATGTGCTTCCATCCGTTGATAATGTGTATGTAGTAATTTTACACCCTGCCCCCATGGCACTCACATTGCTTCAACCGATCTAGTGATTATCTTAAAGTATCTTGACTATAAAAACCCAAATTGTAAGTTGTATGAATAAAATGAATCATTGATTAGAAGCACTCTTATAATCTGCTTCCATCCGTTGATAATGTATATGTAGTAATTTTAAACCCTACCCCCATGGCACTCACATTGCTTCAACCGATCCAGTGATTATCTTAAAGTATCCTGACTATAAAAACCCAAATTGTAAGTTGTCTGAGTAAAATGAATCATTGATTAGAAGCACTCTTATAATGTGCTTCCATCCATTGATAATGTATATATAGTAATTTTAAACCTTGCCCCATGGCACTGAATCATTGATTAGAAGCACTCTTATGATGTACTTCCATCCGTTGATAATGTATATGTAGTAATTTTGAACCCTGCCCCCATGGCACTCACATTGCTTCAACCGATCTGGTGATTATCTTAAAGTATCCTGACTATAAAAACCCAAATTGTAAGTTGTCTGAGTAAAATGACCATTGATTATAAGCACTCTTATAATGTGCTTCCATTAGTTGATAATGTATATCTAGTAATTTTAAACCCTCCCTGCATGACCAGGACTGACTTGGCACTCACATTGCTTCAACACCTATCGGTACTATAAAAACCCAAAGTAAGTTGTCTTAAAATGAACCATTGATTAGAAGCACTCTTATAATGTGCTTCCATTAGTTGATAATGTATATCTAGTAATTTTAAACCCTGCCCGCATGACCAAGACTGACTTGGCACTCACATTGCTTGACTCTGGTCTCCATTTAATATTGAAAGTAACTAACATTTGCACCACTAGCATTTGCACCACATGCTGCAAAGGAAACGTCGTAAGGCAATGGCATAAGAAATAATAGCATAGAAGAACTAAGTCAAAATTTTATGCAATTTTGTTTCTTTACTGATGTTTCTTTTTTATCATACAGAAATTTTTCAGGGAGATTCCAACCAGGATATGTTCAAAGTGAAGGTAATGCACAACACTTCACTCTAAAGGATTTATGAAAATGCTCTTCATTAAGATTCAAGAACCTTTATAAGTAAATGGTTTAAATCAAACATTTCATAACAAAGTAATCTCATATCAGCTTAATTCACAGTGCAATGGATAATAGTTTTTGTTCATTAGAAATTGGTAATTTTATGAGGAAAGCTTCATAGAAATACTTTTGTAGTAAGTGGAACAAGATAATAGTTTTTGTTCATTAGAAATTGGTAATTTTATGAGGAAAGCTTAATAGAAATACTTTTGTAGTAAGGGGAACAGGATAATAGTTTTTGTTCATTAGAAATTGGTAATTTTATGAGGAGAGCTTAATAGAAATACTTTTGTAGTAAGGGGAACATTAATAAATTGCCTCATCATTTGTTATATGATGTTGTTAATTTAATTACTTGTTGCTTCTTATCTTTATTTCACTCGTGTAAAATGTCCAAACTATAAAAGAATGACATTATTTGTTGTCTCTTTGGACCATTGTATTTTATCTAACTCAATCTGAGTGGGAAATTATGCAATTCAATCTGGAAATTATGCAATTCAATTTGATCAGTGGATGCATTGTTGTCAATACAAAAGAAATTGTGAAATACATTGTCCACATGGAAAAGATGAGATCCATGTCGTTTAAAACATTGGGATGGCGTTTCATGCATCATTAATCGAATAACATATTTGTAAGTATTTTGTTCTTCTTGGCTTCAAATCATGACAACATCTCATCTTTTAGATTATCCATGTCATTCATGGAAATTGCTTGAGCTCTTTAGAAAACGTTGGGAGTTTCTTCTGATTGAATCTTTCCATGAATAAAATTTTATAGGACTCTATCTTCAATGAATCTCAATGGACAACTGTCGATTGAAACTGAGCGGCTTTCAACACTACAAGTTTTGTAAGTTGATTGATGAAGTAATCGTAAGGGTAGCACAGAGTTGATACCATCCAAACCCATTTCTCCAATGAATATTGAGGTTGCGAAGTAGAGTTCATTTGTCTGAACTCTCCCATATGTATATCAGACATTTGTTTTCTTGGGTGCAATAATCTTTCTTTCTAATGGAGTTAATGCATTGTGTAAATTTTATCCAACATTTGAACACACCGTGAAGTAATCGTAAGGGTAGCACAGAGTTGATACCATCCAAACCCATTTCTCCACTGAATATTGAGGTTGCGAAGTAGAGTTCATTTGTCTGAACTCCCCCATATGTATATCGGACATTTGTTTGGTGCAATAATCTTTCTTTTTAATGCAGTTAATGCAATGTGTAAATTTTATCCAACATTTAAACACACCGTGTTGTGGGGATGGATCTTCCAGTGACCCTCTATAGAGAGCATCTTCCTTATTTAGATGGAATTAGAATAATATTAACAAAAACCCCTTGGGTTGGCAAGGTAAATAAGAGGGTATAATAAGTAGATTGATTGAATAAAGTCATCATTGTAGGGATCTGTCATACAATGCAGGCCTAATAGGATTAATTCCAAATAATTTGGGAGATTTGCAATACCTTCACATGTTGTAAGCATTTTTGAACCCTGTAATTCAATTGTTAGTATTTTTGTTTGAATACTCTACAATCGACTAATTTTTAGCTCATCTTAGAATATTGACAAGCTGTAAGTTTTCTAGGTGCATTCCGAACGAGCTAGGTAAACTGCAGAGAATGGTTACTCTATTAGATTATACTCCAAAAGCAACCCTTGTTTTTATGAACAAGTACACTTTCAAACGATTCAACCACCATGTAGTTAGCTTTCAATAAGAAAAAAAAAATGTTTTCGTGTTATAACCCCATTAATCTCTATAAAACAAATATATAGAATTTAACTATTTGATCAATTTGATCACATCACGTGATTATATAAGTGATATGTGCCATGTTGGTATTGCAGTTAGAATTAACTAGCATAATATGAAAATGAGGATAAAGGATGCAAGGGCCGACATGAGATCACCATCCAATTATCCATGCTTAAAGTTCAAATCATGAGAAGCAAAGAGGTTTAGTGGTCCCACCCCTTAAATTACTTGTGTCCCCATTCATGTCTATCATAGATCATACTATGGTTGGGTGTAAATATTGTACTCTAAAGGGTTCTTAAACTCGTTGTCCGATAAGGAAAAGAGGTCACATGCCTCTTGTCCACATTCACATGATAACATTCCAAACTTGCACTTAATGTAAGAACAAATATTTTTCCCTCCATAAATGAATACGACCAATCAATTGATGTTGAATTCTTTGCACGCCCCATCAAATGATTCGGCCACCATGTAGTTAGTTTTCAATAAGAAAACAAAAAAGGGTTTTCCTGTTATGACCCCATTACTCTCTGTAAAACAAATATATAGAATTTAACTATTTGATCAATTCCATGTGTTTAGTTAGCAACTTAGCATAGATCACATCACATGATTATATAAGTGATATGTGCCATGTTGGTATTGTAGTTAGAATGGACCAAATTAATATGAAAATGAGGATAAAGGATGCAAGGGCCAACATGAGATCACCATCCAATCATCCATGCTTGAAGTTCAAATCATGAGAAGCAAAGAGGTTTAGTGGTCCCACTCCTTAAATTACTTGTGTTCCCATCCATGCCTATCATAGATCATACTATGGTTGGGTGTAAAGGTTGTTTGAGGGCTTGCTCAGAGCTGACTTTAACTTGGTTAAGAGTGTGTCTTTAGTTAATTATGAATAATATGCTTGCGTAAGTGACACAAAGTTTGTCCACTGGGTTGTGGTCTGGCAGAAACTTGGAGCAGTGGTACCATGACCCAGGTTCAAACACAGGCTGACATGTTCCACAAATAGGAGCCTCTTTTCATAGTGGCTAGCAACATTCTGTAAGCCAATAATGGCAACCTCTCCTCAGTTGGAAATAATAGAGGAGAGACTACATTGTAACCACATAAAAAAAAAAAAAACAGAACAAAGAAGTGACAGGAAGCATTCCAATATTAAAGAAAGAAAGATATGCTCAAAGCTTCATTTGTTATCATCGACATCTTGGGAGTTGGCAGGTTCCTTCAAGGAGATGCCCATTCAAAAATATCTCTTTGGTATTCTATGAAATCCTCTCTATACCTATCTTTCCTTCATTTACAAAGGTTATTATGAGTAAGGTTCCCAATTTGCACGTTATTCACAAAGTTGTTGTATTTTATTTTTCCTAAAATACATTTTATTTATTAATTCAACTCGTCAGTTTAGTAACTCAAGAAACTATTTTGGTACTTTAGATACATTGTACTTTTGTGCTATATTAATGGAATAATACTAACTATAATGGGGAATCCGGAGAATCTGGTGATTATCTTATAGTATTCTGACTATAAAAACCCAAATTGTAAGTTGTCTGAGTAAAATGAATCGTTGATTAGAAGCGCTCTTACAATGTGCTTCCATCAGTTGATAATGTATATGTAGTAATTTTAAACCCTGCCCCATGACCAGGACTAACTTGGCACTCACATTACTTCAACCTTGCTTCCATTAGTTGATAATGTATATCCCAACCCCATGACCAAGACTGACTTCGCACTCATTTGGTGATTATTTTAAAGTATTCTGACTATAAGAACCCAAATTGTAAGTTGTTTGAGTAAAATGAATCATTGATTAAAAGCACTCTTATAATGTGCTTCCATCAATTGATAATGTATATATAGTAATTTTAAACCCTGCCCCATTACTTCAACGGATTTGGTGATTATCTTAAAGTATTATGACTATAAAAACCCAAATTATAAGTTGTCTGAATAAAATGAATCAATGATTAAAAACACTCTTATAATGTTCTTATAATCTACTTCCATCAGTGGATAATGTATATATAATAATTTTAATACCTGCCACATGACCAGAACTGACTTGCACTCACATTGCTTCAATCGTTGTTGGTGCTGCTGCAACTATTACTTAATTTTAACCTCAATCATGTATTATGATTACTGACGCATTGGCTTGATTTTCACATATTTTTTATTAATATTTTTTTTTTTACAATTAATATTATTTTTTGAAATTTATTCCAAATTATTTTTTTAATATATTTTTAATTGATAAACTGATATATATATATATTTAATTATTTTTCTTATTAATATTTTTTCTTTTATAGTTTTTTTTGAAATTTATAAAAAATTAAATTTTTATATATTTTTAATTGATAAACTGAAATTCATATATTTTATTACATAATTATTATATATCAAAAAATATCTTTAAAAAATAAATAAGTAATGAAATTTCATTGATTATATTTTTATAAAAAAATATTACACGGAGTAAAAATAAATATTAAAAATTATATTAAAAACAGTTTAAAAATAAAACAACTATTTAACCCCTCCTAGCACATTAACAGTTCATCACTGAGCTCACCTCTTTATTATTTTTGGCACAGGAATGGCATCAAAATTGATGTAATGTACTTCGGGCTCCATTTAATATTAAAAGTAAATATATTTTAAATATTATTCGTGTTGTTGGTAAGGTAGTTGTCTATAATGCGATTTTTTGAAAGTTTTTTCGGCGGGTTTTTCTAGTCGAAATCCGGCAGGAATTTATTGGAATCGCAAGTTTGATATGCAGTTAAACGTCCCAGGGGTTTTTCAGGGTGCTGAATCCAAATATGCAGTTAAAAAACCATTTTAACCTCAACAAATCAAGATTTAACCTCAATTTCTTCCGCCGGATTCCGTCACCGGAATCTCCAAAAAATCGCATTATAGACAACTCCGTTGGTAAGTGATATGATATTTAGGTTTGGGTCAAATTTATATTATTAATTTAAGTTTTGGTCAATTTTATATTATTAATTTTGTTGGGTTTTGAAGCGAAAAAATTTGTAAATTTGTTATAATATTAAAAATTAAAAATTATTATTTTTAAATAATAATTTAAATTATTTAAATTAAAATTAATTAAATAAATTCTTATTTTATAATCATTATCAATATATATCCATCCATCTGTATCATACTCCGAAATACATATTATGAGCTAATGCAATCTGTAACATAATATAATAAAGTGTATTATGAAATTACAGTTACAAGTTACATATTATTATTTAAAAATAAAAAAATCATCCCAACATATTACCTTAAAGTATGAAAGAAAATAGAAACTGATTTGCTAATTTTATGTATGACAATAATAACTTGGAGGAAGTGTATTCTTACAAGTACCTAGGAATTGATATTCATCACAAGCTCAACTGGAACCATAGCATTGAGAAAAGGATTAATGGGGGGTGGAAAGCTTACTTTGGTCTTCAAAATAATTGTAAAATAGCAAACCTTGTAATGTGGGATAAAAAGAAGTTCCTCTTTGAAACTTTAGTCACTCCTGTTATCTTATATGGCTGTGAGGTTTGGGGTTGCAGCATCTCCAGAGAATCATGGAGAAAGATTGAGCAAATCCAGAAGCGTTTTATTAACCTGAAAATTAAAAGTAATACACCCTATCCTATTCTCCTTATAGAAGCAGGTCTTTCCCCTATTGAGAGCGTAGCTATGCTTAGGTTTCTGTTGTACAAGCACAAAATCAGTAACATAGACGATCATAGACTTCCTAAGCTAGCTTTAAATTCTAACCAAAACCACCTAAGGCTCAATCGAGGGTGGCATAAAGACACAAGGGCCTGGTTAAACTATTGGGAGATCAACGAAAATGATGCATTGCAAAACATAAATAACATTAAAGATATTGTTACTTCTAACTTCAAAGAAAAAATGTGGTGTGAGAAAGACTTAGCGGCTAAAACAAAATTAAGTTATTATAAGAAAGTCATCAACCCCACCCTAGAAGATCAAAAGTATCTCTCTATTTTAACTAGCTCAAAGAAGAAAATTAATATAGCAAAGATTAGAACGAATTCTCATGAGCTCCATAGTGAAACAGGTCGTTGGGCAGTTCCTAAAACGCCATGGACGGAAAGGATTTGCCATATATGTGAGAATAGGAACATCGAGGATGAAAACCACTTCCTCTTAGAGTGCCCCGCGTATAACCACATTAGATCTCAGTTTCACAATCTTTGTTACAATACTGACCTTCCTAGCCTTTTACAATGTCAAAATTATAGTGAGCTCGGGAGGCTTCTCTCCAAGCTTTTTGAGTATAGGAATAAAATCTTAAATCAAAATAGATAATTTGTTTCTTTAGGTCCGATAGACCATTATTTAGTCTCAGTGGACGTTAATCATCATCATCATCATGAAAGAAAATAGAAACTGAAAATTTAATGACTATGACACTATTTAATTAAAAATAATTAATAGATGCGTGAACCTTTGTGTGACTATGAATTCCTTCTAGAAGCCCAGCCAGAAATCTTTGAATAAACTCTAATTTATTCAACATTATCTTCATAATATTAAAAAAATACAGTTAACGTTGTCTTTACTTGGCCGGCAAGGCTTTGACGATTGGACAAAAGGGTTTCCTTTTTGGAAAAAATTGAATTAATGATCAACATTATCTTCATAATATTAAAAAAATACAGTTAACGTTGTCTTTACTTGGCCGGCAAGGCTTTGACGATTGGACAAAAGGGTTTCCTTTTTGGAAAAAATTGAATTAAGCGATCATTAGAAAGCCGTGGACAGCGGGTCACGTGATTTTTATTAAAATCGGACGTGAAAATTAAATAAATATATTTACGTCTCGATACTCATAAATTATAATTTTTTATATATTAAATGTAATACTTCACCAAATTTTGAGGGGTACGAAATTATTTATAAATATCATCATAATAAAGTAATTTATAAATATATATAATTTTTTTAGATTATCATGTTTGTGTTTGGGTTGTGTTATGAAAAATGATTATAAATAAATAAGTATTGAATTTTTGATTTCTCATCTAATTTATTATTTTATTTTATTATGAATGGAGTTATATTTATTATGAATGGAATTATCTCATTAAATATTAGATGCAATATTTTTGATGTAAAAATATGTGTTATTTTTGTTTTTCATTTAAGAGTTAGCAATATGATAATGTAACCGGATTTCTACTCAATCTTACTAAATTGCCATTGAGTAGCCACTTAATATAAGTGCATAAATATATTGGATAGTAATTAACATTTTTTAAATTATTTTATTTAATAATTAATTTTAAAATAAAATAAAATTTAATTATTAAAAAGTTAAATAAATTAATTAATTTAAAATTTGTAAATATTAAATTTTGTAATTTTAATATTAAATTTAAATTTACATTTAGGGAAATTGTTTTATAATTAAATATAATAAAACTATATTCATGTGTTTTTATGTAAAAATGTTCATCAACAACTATTTTTTATATAATCTAAATTTTTAAGGGTAAAAAACAAATGTAGTCTTTTTCTTTTCTTTTTTTGTTAATTATGGAGTTTTCTTCAAACTCAACGATCATCTTCCATAGTTACTAATAGTAGCAATGCACAATCCAAATGAAAATTTCCAACCATATGTAAATTAACAATTTATCAATGGAGTACTTTATCAACTAGCTCTAGGAAAGCAAATGCCAAGACATGAGCTCCATAAACATAAATAAAATCAAACAAATACACAATCAATGTCTTGAAGAAAAGGAATAATAAGGTGTTAAAGATGATAAAGTGACCAATGCATAATGACATGGATCATAAAATCAGAGATAAATAAAAATTAATTTATGTTTTATTTTTTATTAAACTTACTGTTATGATTCCAAGAAACTCTCCTAGGTTGTAGCGCGGAGATACCTGGTAACATATAAATTCAACTATTGTTGCAGGTTGTATGGAAGGAATGATGGTTTGTTCAAGCCAGATAACCACTTCTACTTTGTTTCACTCCAGACATGCGTGAACACCCTCAGACTACAAGGCTTTAGACCACCAAATGCTCACAGTTTAGAGATAAGGTGAATATGGAGAATACTAACCACACCAGTAGATGCACAAGACCATGTGATGGCCGGCTGCAACTAGTAAAGAAACCTGTAAATCTAATCTATTAATGCAAAGACAGGATGACAGCTCTCCTGCATTAGATAGAAAGAAACCTGGGCAACCTATTCAATGATGCATACAAGATTTTAACACAGAGATAAGATGACAGTTATCTAGTGCTAAACATCAAGAGATCAAGAACATAGCATATCAGGCACAAGCTTGGAACAAAGGGAAATGGAAAGTGAGCAGTTAACAGCAAAAGAAGCTTGTATTAGCTGAAAATGAAGACGAGACGCTGCAAGTGACAAAATATCTACAGTCTCCAGAAGTTGAACCTTACATCAAATGCCAACCTTGATTACATCTTGCTTCTGGGTATTTATAGATTTACATTACAAGGGCACCTGGCCATTTAGTTATGGAGGGGTCATAATTGACCACCAACTACATTAAACTACCTGAGAGAGTCTCTGACTATGTTTGCTTACTGCAGTGAGTGAATCCAATCTGCTCAGGTGCTGCGCTGTCCCTTTAGGCTGTTGGAGCGCTCATACCTGTGGAGTTCCATAACTAATAAATTCGGTTACAGGGTCATGCTTGCTATTAAATATGGTGGTTGGGAGCCTGACTGTGACTGGTACTGGCAAGCTGGTTATCTCCTTGATCCAGGTGGATATTGGTGGCCACCTGCCAAGTCCACCTGGACCCCCACCATTGTCTTTCTCAGCATTTTCAGTTTCCTTAATTGTAGCACAACTTACTATTTTTAGCAGTTTTTCGGGTCCTGAACTTCCGGAGCCGTTTTGAGGCCCTAAACGACGTTTTTTGGGAAATCTGGGGGCAACATGGGTCCATGGACCGATGTTGCCCTTCCCAAAGTGGTAGTGCTCGGATAGATCTTTCTAACGAGCTATTGTACGTGTCAAACAGAGATCGTATGCCAAAGTTACGACCCCGGGAAGTTGATGTACCAATTTACCCAAACGGGGCCCACAGTTTGGCGTTTCATCTCCTAGGGTTAGGTTTTGGAATGTTAAGGGTTTGTCCATTGTTTCTCAACAATAAATAGGCCTTCGAGCCTCATTGTAACACAGTTCAGAGGCATGTAGCCATCACATCTCTTCTCAGAGATAAGCTACCATCGCCCTAGCTAGTTTATTGCCATTTCTGTTTGTAAGCATATTTCAGTATTTTCCATTAATGAAATGAAGTATTATTTCCGCTGCATCTTTGTGTATATGGTTATCTCTGTAATTTGTTGCGTTCCTGTTTAAATCCGGATCAGTGGTATCAGAGCGGTCTGCTTTTTCTCTGTTTTTCTTTGCATGTCCCCAACAAGGTCGGGATATAAGGAGTTAGGGCTTGAACTGGTTGAACCTTTGCAAGACCAGCCTCGCAAATCCCGACGGCCTCCCATGGCGGACGAGAAGAAAGACGAGGGGGCAGGAGATCCCATCAAAATCTTGCTCGAAGAAGCGCTCGAGCGACAACGGAACGCGATGATGGACAGCTTTGCGCAGATCCTTCAGCGGCTACCCAGAAGCGGCGCATCGGCTTCCAGCAGCTCCTCTGGAAACGCCACACCCTTTAAGGTACAAGTTAATTTTGAAATCCCCATATTCGAGGGTCAGATAGACGCCGATGCCGTAGATAAATGGTTAAATCTGCTAGAGGGTTATTTTTCTGTTCATGAATTTTCGAGTCGGGAAAAGATTGTTTTTGCTCTTCTCAAAGCAGCCCCCCACGTCAAGGACTGGTGGGAAACCTACTGCGAGCAGAAGGATGAAAGTACTGGCTCACTATTTTCAGCCGCACCCACCTGGGATTCGTTCCGGGATGCCATCAAGGAGCAGTACTACCCTGTCGGAAGCTATGAGGATGAATACATAAAGTGGACCACGCTGCGGCAGGGAAGGGACCAAGACGTGCCGGAGTTCACCAATCTTTTCCATACCCTTCGCACAAAGTTGGGTATCAAGGATTCGGAGCAACATTTGATACTCAAATACCGTGGCTGCCTGCACAAGTACATCCAGGAAGAAATACAGTTCCTAAACATCCCCTCGCTCGGCGCAGCATACCGGTATGCCGTCAAGGTCGAGCAGAAGTTTAAACAAAAGAAGCGAGACTTTGGATCTGCGAATCCAAAGCAGGGGAAAGGTGCCCCTAAACCACAGAACAAAGGACAAAGCCAAGGCGGGACAGCCCAAGACAACCAGCCGAAGCTGCAAGCAAAGAGCAACGCCGCGAAGCCGAGAAAGGACACTGGAAAATGGTGCGAGTTCCATAAGAGCTCCACTCACAACACAAGTGAGTGTCGGGCCAAGCAGTCACTGGTGGCTGAGCTAAAGGTTTCAGAATCAGATGCATGTTCCGACTCTGAGTCAGAACCCGATAAGGGGTATGAAAAAGGGAAGCAGATCATTGATGCGGATCCCAGCGCCACTGTTGCTACCGCAAAGATCCAGAAAAATGAACCCGAAGATCCAGAGGAGGAGGAGCGTCTCTTCCACTCCCAGATGTGGGTAAAGGGCTCCCCGATACAGTTCATTGTTGATAGCGGGAGTCAAAAGAACCTCATTTCGGCAGAGGTCGTGAAGCGGTTGGGCTTACCGACCACAGCACATCCACAACCATACACCATTGGGTGGCTTCACCAAGGGCGAGATCTTCGCGTGAGCCAGCAGTGTCGCCTTCCATACAACATCAAGCCCTTCACGGATGAGGTATTGTGTGACATTGCTCCCCTTGAAGTTTGTGATGTATTACTAGGACAACCATACTTGTGGAAGCGACATGCTGTGTATGAATCAAGGCCCCGTGCTGTTATTATTACATTGGGAAATAAGTTGTTCAGGATACCAGAGGTAGCACCACCTGCCGCCATCTCTTTGATTACTGCAAAACAATGCAGTAAGATCATTTCCAAAACCAGGAAATTTGTTTTCCTGATGATACGCCCTCAAGGGAAGAAGAAGACAGTGGCCGCGGCCTCCAAACGGGGTCCCTCTGCACGGCAGCTACAGATGGACAAGATTGTGG
The DNA here is from genome assembly GCA_031772625.1 of Pinus tabuliformis. NCBI lineage: Eukaryota > Viridiplantae > Streptophyta > Pinopsida > Pinales > Pinaceae > Pinus > Pinus tabuliformis. The sequence continues at coordinate 702,726,197 of CM062815.1, read as the reverse complement.
AGGAGTACGAAGACATCTTCACCTCCCCGGCAGGGGTTCCTCTGCACTGTCAAGTCAAGCACTCCATCGATCTGACCCCAGGTGCGCCGCTACCCAATGGACCAATTTATCGGCGCTCCGTTCTGGAGAACAATGAAATCAAGAGGCAGATTCAGGAGCTCCTGCAGAAAGGTCACATCCGTCCGAGTTCTTCGCCCTGTGGGAGCCCGATAGTGTTGGTACAGAAGAAGGATGGGACGTGGAGACTCTGTATTGACTATCGGGCGCTGAACAAGATCACTGTCCGTAATAGGTACCCGATCCCGCGGATTGATGACCTCCTAGACCAACTAAAGGGGGCGAAATATTTCAGCAAGATCGATCTGAAGTCAGGATATCACCAGGTACCAATTGAACCCTCAGATGTGTGGAAGACTGCCTTCAAATCCAAGGAGGGCCTCTTCGAATGGTTGGTCATGCCTTTCGGATTGACGAATGCTCCTGCAACCTTTATGAGGCTAATGGATGACATCTTGCGGCCATTCACCAACTCCTTTGTAGTAGTATACTTGGATGACATTCTGATCTTCAGCCAGAGTTGGGAAGAGCACCTCCACCACATCCGACAGGTTCTCCAAACACTGCGGCAACACAAGCTATGTGCCAATTTGGAGAAATGCACTTTTGGCATGACCGAGGTTCAGTATCTGGGATACATCATTGATGAACAGGGGGTGCATGTCGATCCAGCCAAGGTCCAAGTCATTCGGGATTGGCCCTCTCCAACCACTCTAACAGAGCTCCGCAGCTTTCTAGGTCTTGCCAACTTCTACCGCAGGTTTGTGTTGGGATTTTCTCATATTTCTTGGCCCTTGAGTCAAGTCACCAAGGGCGGGGCGAAAGCAAAATTCTTTTGGTCTGAATCTCAACAGAAGGCATTCAGGGAGTTGAAGGATCGCCTCTGCACGGCACCAGTGCTCGCGTTACCAGATTTACAACAACCATTTGAGGTCGAGACAGATGCCTCTGACTATGCTATTGGGGCAGTCCTTACTCAACATGGACATCCAGTGGCATATCACAGTGAAACACTTTCAGACACAGTCCGGAAGTACCCCACTTATGATAAAGAGATGTATTCCATTGTACAGGCCTGCCGACAATGGAAGCATTACATTTTGGGGAAGGAAACGGTCATCCACACAGACCACCGACCTCTGCAGTTCATACAGACCCAAGGGAAATTGCAGAATGATCGCCATCAGAAGTGGTCTACATACCTGCAACAGTTTCACTTGAATATCAAGTATAAAAAGGGCAGCACCAATAATGTTGCAGATTGCCTCAGTCGACCACCGATCATGGCGCTAACCACCGTGCTCAACTCTTGCGGGCACGAGACTTCTGATTGGCCACTTCTCTACAAAAGCGACCCAGAATTCGGCCACACATACCAGACACTCTTGGAGGGTCGGCAGTTGCAGATTTTCACCTCCAGGATGCCCTATTATGCCACCTCGGTCACCTTTGTGTTCCTTCAAGCGAGCGTGCCAAGATGATTTGGGAAGCACACTACAGTCGGGCTGCTGGGCATTTCGGGGTCGAGAAAACAGTGGCAGTACTGCAAAACTATTTCTATTGGCCGAATCTTCGACAGGATGTTGGGAAGTACATCCGATCATGTACTGCCTGTGCCATTGCCAAACCGACCATTAAGAAGCAAGGCCTCTATACCCCGTTGCCTACCCCTAGTCGACCTTGGGAATCCATCTCCATGGATTACATGTCAGGCCTTCCTTCCACTAAGCATGGAAATGACTGTGTTTTTGTGGTCGTCGACAGGTTCTCAAAGATGGCCATTATGATGGCCTGCAAGAAGAATATCACAGCAGAAGCCACTGCTAAACTCTTCTTTGAACGAGTGTGGGTGCACTTTGGGATCCCACAGTCTATCATCTCAGATCGGGACAGTCGGTTTCTCAGCACCTTTTGGTCCAGTCTCTGGTCAATGCTGGACACCAAACTCACGAAGTCCACAGCCTTCCATCCTCAAACTGATGGCCAGACAGAGGTTGTCAATAGGATGATTGTGCACATTCTGCGCATGTATAACTCAAAGCATCCACGCACATGGGACGAGAGCCTCCCCTACGTTCAGCACAGCTACAACCGAGCTCTTCACAGCTCCACTGGCCATAGCCCTTTTCAGGTGGGTTTGGGATTCCAGCCACTATGCCCCATTGATGTGGCCATGCCACTTGCAGCTACTCACATGAATTCAGCTCATGTCCAGTCCGAAACAGATAAGGCCACCAGCTTCATTGAGCGCATCCAACATATTCGCCAGCAGGTCCATGACATTCTTGAGAAATCAAATGCCAAGTACAAGCAGCGACATGATCAACATCGGGTGCCACACAAGTTTCAGGTGGGCGACAAAGTCTGGTTGCATTTGCAAAAGGAACGCCTTACTGGAGCCTATCGAAAATTGAGACCACTCCGATATGGTCCTTACACCATTACTAAGGCTATGGGAGACAATGCATTTGAGCTCAGCATTCCCCCATTCCTTGGCCTGCACCCAGTATTTAATGTGGACCGCCTTCGGCCATACTTTCCACCATTGCTAGACACATCCGACATTGCAGAACAGCTCAAACCCACAGAATTAAATCCAGATTGCATGGAACAAGCTGCAACTGATCGGATCATGGACACACAGATCAAGAACACTCGCCAACAGAATATCCAACTGTATCGAGTTGTCAAAGCGGGCCAACTCCTTCAGCAGGGCAAGTGGCTCACCAGGGAACAAGTTCAGCAGAAGTTTCCTCATCTCATGGAGGAGCTCAACGCAATGGGGACCATTGCTTCCTAAGGGGGGAGGAATGATCCAGGTGGATATTGGTGGCCACCTGCCAAGTCCACCTGGACCCCCACCATTGTCTTTCTCAGCATTTTCAGTTTCCTTAATTGTAGCACAACTTACTATTTTTAGCAGTTTTTCGGGTCCTGAACTTCCGGAGCCGTTTTGAGGCCCTAAACGACGTTTTTTGGGAAATCTGGGGGCAACATGGGTCCATGGACCGATGTTGCCCTTCCCAAAGTGGTAGTGCTCGGATAGATCTTTCTAACGAGCTATTGTACGCGTCAAACAGAGATCGTATGCCAAAGTTACGACCCCGGGAAGTTGATGTACCAATTTACCCAAACGGGGCCCACAGTTTGGCGTTTCATCTCCTAGGGTTAGGTTTTGGAATGTTAAGGGTTGTCCATTGTTTCTCAACAATAAATAGGCCTTCGAGCCTCATTGTAACACAGTTCAGAGGCATGTAGCCATCACATCTCTTCTCAGAGATAAGCTACCATCGCCCTAGCTAGTTTATTGCCATTTCTGTTTGTAAGCATATTTCAGTATTTTCCATTAATGAAATGAAGTATTATTTCCGCTGCATCTTTGTGTATATGGTTATCTCTGTAATTTGTTGCGTTCCTGTTTAAATCCGGATCACTCCTTCTTCGGGCAATAGAATAGTCAAAAGTCGTGGAATGCATGGGCAAACGGACAGTCAGGATGAGAAAGAAGGATGACCGTCGGATCGGGAAAATGGACAGCAGAGATGGATCAGCGGAGGCTATCAGCTGAAGTGGGAGCAGGGTGAATCAGAGCCATCAGATCTTTGGCAGACTAATCATACGGTCATCGAGAAGCGAAGTTGCACGGACGTTTAACGAGCGGGCGGATTGGTCGGGTAATAAATGGTATTTATCGCACCACTTTTGGACGTTAAGCGGTAAAAGGATGGGGTTGTGCAATTCCATTCAGTAATCGGCACGTAGCGGTGGATGAGAGAGAAAAACCACTCTCATCGCGTGCTAACATTAGATCACATCACTGGCGTGATAAGAGCGAAAACCATCAGATCATAGCAGAGATGATCTGACGGTGGGAAATGATCGAGCGAGTCACTTTATCGGGCACGACGGGAGCCGTTGGATCGGCTGGGTGATCAACAGTGGGGATGAAATCCGATGAGTTATGAGAGCGCGAAGTCATATGGAAGGGTCTTAAGGTAGGTTCGAGCTTTGCGCTCGGGGCTTAAAGGCAAAGGGGCTATTTTGTTGGGTTTAGGAGGAAAATAGAGGAATGGAGGTGGTGGAGGGACAATGGGATAGAAAGAAAAGGGAAAATGACCCATGAGGGGCCCCTTTGAAGACACCATCACACAGACCGGAACTCCTCCATGACTTAGAAAGTCAGCGCTGCCTAGCAGAGCTAACACTAGCTCCTTCTGGGGATGAGATCCTTCCTGTGAGGTCTCAAGAACCGTAGACCACTGCCTTTCATACAAAAACCAGATTAACAACATTCCCTAGTGTTCCATTGGGCATGGAGTCCAATTAAGTCTATACTAAAACTTGTAAGAAACATATTTACAATGCTGAGGCCTAATGGCCTTAAACAACATAAATTTTCAAAAACCACCCATTGACTGGGCCATCAAAAACTGTCTCTCCTTCCATACTCTGCAGCATGAAAGTGTTGTTCCCCTGGATCTGAGTAATGATAAAAGGTCCAGTCCACAAAGCATTGAATTTATCAAGATCTCCCTGCCTTTCCTTCAGTGTATCCCATTGGAGAAAATAGTCATCATACTGAGAATTGACCGTTTTTACCTTTCTATGAAGGGTTTCCTTCTCTTGGTCAATGTGCATGTCAGTCGATTCATCGAAGACTTGCCAAAGCAGGTTGATTTGATCACCTACCTCAAAAAGTTTAGGGCATTTGACCTTATCAGGTAGAGATGGTTTATATTTCACCCCCTCTCTGTATGCTCTCATCCTTGGATGTTTTTCATGGAAGCTTTTGTACACCTGTTGAATAACAAGGGCTGTTGTGTACTCAGTTGTGTCATTTGTGGCTTGCACAATTAATATAAATGGTGAATCAATGTATTCTTGTGTGGGGGACACAAAGACTTCACCTGCTCCTGCAACTTTCTTAGAACAAGCCCCATCCGAGGAGGTGTCCCAAATTTGTGCACCTTCTTCCTCTGTGATTTGGAAAATTGCCCTTTGAAGCTGTGTGGAGGCCAACTAGGCAATATCAAGACTCAGATTATCCATGTTAGCCTTGGGCATTGAATTATGGCTGGCTTCAGTGCCTAGGGGGAAATTATGAGGGATTGTCTCTTGAACAGACAAAGAAACATTAGATGGTAGGGAGTTGACTTCACAAATTTCTACCACTGGGCTGAGGACGACAACAGGTTGGTCAGTTTGCAGGTTTGTATAGTCATTAGAAGCTTCGCTGGCTTTAGGCTCAGGGTCTTCAAGGATAGATCGAAGGACTCATTCTTCACTGGTTCAATCAGAGGCATGGGTATTCTTGACTTCTGACTTTCTGATTGAAGACCGAAAGAAGAAGGGGACCTGTCAAGGCCTCTTACCTCTATGATTGGAACTTTGAGGATGATGGGATCTGCTAATGTATCTCCTCATCTTCTTCAAACTTCTCTTCTTCCATGACTATATTCTGAAAAAGGGTCTTCACCCTTTTGTCTTCATTGGCTTCTTTATCTCTTTGCAAAATTTTCAACTGCTCATTTGCTCCTCTATATGGATTTGGATTAGCAAAGGTATTAGGAGCTCGCCCTTTCCCTAAATGCTGCTTAACTTTTAATTTGGAAAATTCAAAGGCTAGTGACTTTATATCCTGGCCATTTTATCGATCTTAAGGTCTGAGGATGATGAGGGCTCACCCCTCTGTCTTCTTCTATCAGCATTACCTTCAAGCTTTTCTACAGCCATGATGTTTGATTCTACTTCCAGGGCTGCATCTTGCATATCAGCCAAAGAAGCACATCTTCTCTCCCTCAATAGTAGACAGAAATAAGAATCGAAGGCATTAGCATAGGTGAGCTTATCAGAGGTAGCGGTGGGTTTCCCTTCAACTGATATCCTGCTGTACATACGGTTAAATCTTTTATTGAAATCAGACAGCAGTTCACCATTTTCCCTCTGTAAGTTTCCAAACTCAGTGTGATAGAAGAGCAGATATTTCTTATCCCCCCAATGCTTTAGGAACACATATCTAAGGCCTCAATGTCCGCTATGGACCTAGGGGTTAATTCTCTGAACCATTTTCTAGCTTCTCCCTCAAGGCTTTGGACAAAAACCCTCATCTACACATCATCTTCACTAATATCTAGATTATCAGCATAGCTGTAGAAGGACTCAAGATGTTCCTCGGCTGTTACCCCCTCTGTACCAGTGAACTTAGGCATGTATTTCTGATATTCTCCTGTAGGCATGGCATTCAAATGAGCAGGCAGAACGAGGGGTCCATACCTAGCAGCTATGATTCTTTCCATTTTGGTGGGTGCTTGTGGGCCTGCCATGACTGGGGTAGATGGAAGGGTACTGGTCGTTTGAAAGGTAAGGAGCTGAGAAATGAATGACAGGGCTGAAGGAAACTGATGAACTGTAGGGGAGGTTTTCTTTGGACTGAGATCCAATGGGGAACTTATTGAACAGGGAGCTTTATGAATCTCTGAGAATATTTCTTCACTGATAATGTTAGGCTCTATATTTTCAACATGCACATGCTCAATTACAAGCCTTTCTTGCAGAGATGCATAAGATTGTTTAGGCTTACCTGATCTTTATGCTCCTTTTCATGATATTTTGCTTTTCTTGACAATCTTTTGAGGGTTAGGCACTGGGTCAGCTGGTGATTTCTGAGGATTTCTCCGGGTGTGCCTCACAAACTGAGCCAGAACTATGATGTGGAGTCGCCAAAAAGTTCTTCCTCCAGTAGAGTCACCAGACAGATGATTACAACCAAAAATGTGTCTAGACTTTGTCTATCATCAAAGTTGGATCTGTGTCGTTCTCCAAGGGAAGTTGAGCTTCAATCTCCTCTCCCGACAGCGGCACCAATTATGTTAGGATTCCAAGAAACTCTCCTAGGTTGTAGCTCAGAGATGCCTGGTAACATATAAATTCAACTATTGTTGCAGGTTTAATGGAAGGAATGATGGTTTGTTCAAGCCAGATAACCACTTCTACTTTGTTTCACTCCAGACATGCGTGAACACCCTCAGACTACAAGGCTTTAGACCACCAAATGCTCACAGTTTAGAGATAAGGTGAATATGGAGAATACCAACCACACCAGCAGATGCACAAGACCATGTGATGGCCGGCTGCAACGAGTAAAGAAACTGTAAATATAATCTACTAATGCAAAGACAGGATGACAACTCTCCTGCATTAGATAGAAAGAAACTTGGGCAACCTATTCAATGATGCATACAAGATTTTAACATAGAGATAAGATGACAGTTATCTAGTGCTAAACATCAAGAGATCAAGAACATGGCATATCAGGCACAAGCTTGGAACAGAGGGAAATGGAAAGTGAGCAGTTAATAGAAAAAGAAGCTTGTATTAGCTAAAAATGAAGACGAGACACTGCAAGTGATAAAATATCTACAGTCTCTAGAGGTTGAACCTTACATCAAATGCCAACCTTGATTACATCTTGTTTCTGGGTATTTATAGCTTTACATTACAAGGGAACTTTGCTATTTAGGTATGGAGGGGTCATAATTGACCACCAACTGCATTAAACTGCCTGAGGGAGTCTCTCACTGTGTTTGATTGCTGCAGTGAGTGAATCTGATCTGCTCAGGTGTTGTGATGTCCCTTTACGCTGTTGGAGCGCTCGTACCTGTGGAATTCCATAACTGATAAATTCGGTTACAGGGTCGTGCTTGTCCTTTTCTCCCTTGGCCATGCTTGTTGTTAAATATGGTGGTTGGGAGCCTGACTGTGACTGGTACTGGCAAGCTGGTTATCTCCTTCTTCAGGCAACAGAATGGTCAGAAGTTGTGGAATGCATGGGCAAACGGACAGTCGGGATGAGAAAGAAGGATGACCGTCGGATTGGGAAAATGGACGGCAGAGACAAATCGGTGGAGGCTATCCGCCGAAGTGGAAGCGAGGTGAATCGGGGCCGTCAGATCTTCGGAGGACTTATCAAACGGTCATTGGGAAGCAAAGATGCACGGACATTTAACGGGTGGGCGGATTGGTCAGGCGGTAAATGGTATTTATCGCACCGCTTTTGGGCGTTAAGCGGTAAAAGGACGAGGTTGCGCGATTCCATTTAGCAATCGACACGTAGCGGCAGATCAAAGAGAAAAACCACTCTCATCGCGTGCTAACATTCGATCGCATTGCTGGCGCGATAAGAGCGAAAACAGTCAGATCATAGCGGAGATGATCTGACGGTGGGAAATGATCGAGCGGGTCACTTTATCGGGCGCGACGAGAGCCGTTGGATCGGCGGGGTGATCAACGATGGGGGTAAAATCCGATGAGTTATGAGAGCGCAAAGTCATATGGAAGGGTCTTAAGGTAGGTTCGAGCTTTGCGCTCGGGGCTTAAAGGCAAAGGGGCTATTTTGCTGGGTGTAGGAGGAAAATAGAGGAATGGAGGTGGTGGAGGGAAAGCGAGATAGAAGGAAAAGGGAAAATGACCCATGATGGGCCCCTTTGAAGACACCATCACACAGACCGGAACTCCTCCATGACTTAGAAAGTTAGCGCTGCCTAGCAGAGCTAACACTTACTTTTATATATATATATATATATCTTGAATTACACTATAGAATATAAATAAAATTGAATTTCATAAAGACAGAATTATCATTTCACTCATGTATTATAACATGCATGCACATGCATATATACACACACAACCTATAGTATTATTAGAATACCAAATGCTTTATTTAGTCATGGGTTATTTAAATCATTGCATAAACCAACAAATTTGGATATTTCCAAAATCAAATGTTTATATAGGATTATATCATAAATTAGTTTTTAATTTTTAATTTTGTTTTTGTTTTGGATAACACTTTGCTATACATAAACGAAGAACTTATTAATTGAGAGAAAATTCAAAATCAAAATATCTCAATATTATCCAAATACTTCCTCACTCAAATAAAAAATAATATTATTTAAAAATAATTTATTTTACTCTAATCAAAAGTTTAATTGTTTCACATTTTAAATTTACATATGAATAAAATTAAGTAAATTACTATTACAATTAACGAATAATAAAACCATTTAATCAATCAACATATTAAATTAAGGTAAAATAATAAAACCATTTTTCATTCTATGATTTAAGTAAATAAATCTCAATTAAAATCAATAAATAAAATGTAAAACAAATCCATATTTAATTATTTTAATTTAGTTGTCCAAGGGGTCTTGGATAGACAGTAATTGGGTGCAGTCCTAGATGTTAAGTCACTCGTTCAATTCACCACCCTATTCAATTGTTATTCTTGGACATGACCATAAGGTAGCCTCAATGTTGTTGAACTTACAAAAAGTATTTTAATTTAAACTAAAGTGTATCATTTGTCGTTTCAAAGGAAGATAATAAATGGTAAATCAATTTGTATCAAAAGTTTTGAACATAGGTACATTTCATTAGATTTTATCAAATGCCCCGAGGAGTTGCCCGGAAAGTTATGGAAATTCCAGTCATATTTAGAGAAAATCTGACAAGGATTTTTGTAAATCCAGGTTATAGTTGTTAAACTTCAAAAGTTTAGGTGTCTTGGACATTTTTGATGGTACTGAATCCATTTCCACCATCAAAAACACGATTCAAACACTGCCTCTAGAATATTTTTTGAATTTTTTTTTGTCCGGATTCTAGCCACTTTTAGCCATCTGGGCAATTCCTCCGCCTCGTTAGACGACTCCCTTTATTATCGCGTAGAGGTGGAGGAGTTGCCTGGAAAGTTATGGAAATTCTGGTCATATTTAGAGAAAATCCGGTAAGGATTTTTGTAAATCCAGGTTATAGTTGTTAAACTTCAAAATTTTAAGTGTCTTAGACATTTTTGATGGTGCTGAATCCATTTCCACCATCAAAAACACGATTCAAATACTGCCTCGACAAGATTTTCTGAATTTTTTTTTGTCCGAATTCCGACCACTTTTAGCCTTCCGGGCAATTCATCCGCCTCGTTAGACGACTCCCTTTATTATCGCGTAGTCTAACGAGGCGGAGGAGTTGCCCGGAAAGTTATGGAAATTCCGGCCATATTTAGAGAAAATCAGGCAAGGATTTTTGTAAATCCAGGTTATAGTTGTTAAACTTCAAAATTTTAGGTGTCTTAAACATTTTTGATGGTGCTGAATCCATTTCCACCATTAAAAACATGATTCAAACTCTGCCTCTACAAGATTTTCTGAATTTTTTTTGTCCCGATTCCGGCCACTTTTAGCCGTCCAAGGAATTCCTTCGCCTTGTTAGATGACTCCTATATATATATATATATATATATCTCTTGAATTACACTATAGAATATACATGAAATTAAATTTCATAAAGACAAAATTATCATTTCACTCATGTATTATGACATGCGTGCACATGCATATATACACACATAGCTTATAATATTATTAGAATACCACATGCTTTATTTAGTCATAGGGTTATTGAAATCACCACATAAACCAACAAATTTGGGTATTTCCAAAATCAAATGTTTATACTGGATTATATCATAAAATTAATTTTTAATTTACAATTTTGTTTTTGTTTTGGATAACACTTTGCTATACATAAACGAATAACTTATTAATTGAGAGAAAAATCAAAATCAAAATATCTCAATACTATCCAAATACTTCTTCACTCAAATAAAAAATAATATTATTTAAAAATAATTTTTTTTACTCTAATCAAAAGTTTAATTGTTTCACATTTTAAATTTACATATGAATAAAATTAAGTAAATTACTATTATAATTAACCAATAATAAAACCATTTAATCAAACAACATATTAAATTAAAGTAAAATAATAAAACCATTTTTCGTTTTATGATTGAAGTAAATAAATCCCAATTAAAATCAATAAATAAAATGTAAAACAAGTACATATTTTAATTATTTTAATTTAGTTGTCCAAGGGGTCTTGGATAGGCAATAATTGGGTGCACTCCTAGATGTTAAGTCACTCGTTCAATTTAGACTAAAGTGTACCATTTGTCGATTCAAAGGAATATAATAAATGGTGAATCAATTTGTATCAAAAGTTCTGAACATAGGTAGATTTCATTAGATTTTATCAAGCATGATAAACAAATATCAATAAATTTTTTGACAACAATAAGTTTGACATTGCAACCATTAGTCCATATAATACTACTGCCAAAACTTACAAATAAAGACAAAAATTTTGCATCTTAAGCATAGTTAACTAAGATGCCATTTAATTCCAGTCAAACACAATACCACATTATGCCTACTAAGTTAATATCTCATAAGTATCTTGCTCAACATAAGTTTAATGACAATAACTTTGACCTTATAACATGAATATTATATAAAAAAATTGCCATCATTTAATGTTAAATAAATAAATATCAAAACTTTTCTTCTTGTCATTCTCTTCAATATCAATTATATATATATATATATATATATATATATACCTACCTTATATTAGTAGCTACATGAATATTATTTCTCTATTTTATAGTTCTGATAGACTATGTCACATATTTTGGGCCATCCAAATACCACCAATGATTAAGGAAAATTAATAATTTTTTTTTTTGTAAGCTTAGGTGGGACCCTCTCATTTTACAACTCCATCATTCGCCTCCGCAGGACTTGAACTTGGGTGGGGGGTGCGACAGCCATCCGCCCCAGCCATTACACCATGCACGTCATGTGTAAGGAAAATGAATATTGAGTTCTAAATAAAAAAATTTCTTTTTTTTTTCTCTATTCCTCTGCCTTTTGGACTATTTTTTTTTATTGTGTACAGAAAATAGTAGAAATGTTGTTAAAGTGTGAAATTTCTACTTCTAATAACCTCTGATGCCGCTGAATGTTGGCTAGGTCCATTCTTTTATGGAATTGTTTTAATGATGGCATAATAATATCGTTGTTTTCTTTTAGGGTCACTTTTTGTTTTGAGTACTAAAAAGCAATATGTTGATATTCCAAAATATATGCCGTACATATTGTATAGGAATAGTATATAAAAATACCAACATATTCCCTAAGATACAGTGTATTCCATATGTGTCACTTCTATTGAAAAAAGTAATTACGCCGTAAGGCGTTCCCTCTGAAATGAACTCTCCTTATTGTCTATTTGTCACCCTTAAATACCGTTAGATTATAGGTTAGACGATTGAGAAAGGTTGAACCGTTGGATCACAAAAAAAGTAATGAAGAATTGTTGCAGGTATTCGAAAGTAATTAAGAATTGTTGCAGGTATTCGATTCGCCTGGCCTGGCTCATACTGTGATATGCGTAGAGGGTAATGCTGTTACCCTCGCACAGGAAAGCGTGCTTCCGACTTTTCCATTCATGGTCTCTGGCCCAATTACAGCGACGGGAAATGGCCACAGTTAAGAATTGTTGCAGGTATTCGAAAGTAATTAAGAATTGTTGCAGGTATTCGATTCGCCTGGCCTGGTTCATACTGTGATATGCGTAGAGGGTAATGCTGTTACCCTCGCACAGGAAAGCCTGCTTCCGACTTTTCCATTCATGGTCTCTGCCCAATTACAGTGATGGGAAATGGCCACAATTCTGTGATTCTTGGTCTCTGGCCCAATTACAGCGACGGGAAATGGCCACAGTTCTGTGATTCTTCCAGAGAATTCGATTACTCAAAGGTGCTGCTCACTCTATACTTTTGACTTATACGATCATGGCCGTATTTTATGTATTGTGAGAGAATTTGCAGATTTCAGATCTGAAGGAAGAGCTGAACAAATATTGGGATTCTTTAAGCTGTCCTAACAGTGATGGACACAAATTCTATGGGTACGAATGGGAGAAGCACGACACTTGCTCTCTCAATCTTGATGAGCATTCATACTTTGAGTCGGCTCTTTCCTTGAGAGAAAATATGGACATTCTCGGGGCGCTTAAAGAAGCAGGTGATCAGATACTAGGAGACCGCTGCCAAATTAATTGGTAGTTTGTTTGCGGGTATTAAACCTGACGGAAGAGAATACAGTTTGAGGAATATCAAAGAAGCCATTAGAGAAAGCACTGGACAACCGCCAAGAATCGAATGCAACAGAAGTGAGGAGGGAGAGCATCAACTATATCAGTTGTATGTATGTGTTGATAAATGGGACGCTTTCACTGTTATCGAATGCCCCTTTTACCCGCACAACAATTGCCTTTCCATGCTTGTTTTTCCTCCTTTCTGGGACAACGATCACAAGATCCAAGAAGCTTTCACAAGCGAAAACAATACTAATGGAACAGAGGATCATTAGCTCTCCATAGTGAGCATTTCTTTCATCTGTCCAATTTTTAGGGCCAAGGGTTTGTTCAGTCAGGTCGGTTCCTGATCAAGAAAGATCGATTGCATCGCGTGAGGAGCAGGGGACCTATTGCACTTTACCACAGCAGGGCATTGCCTATCCTGGTAAGCATGTTGTAGACGAACCGCCAGACTAGAGATTCTGCTCCTTGATCCAACAACCTGATCAATTATTTCTAATTTTTCGTCCCTCTTGGTTAGGAGTTTTTGACTAGCCATGCAAGAAGTCAGGCCATGAGACCATCTTGTAAAATTCCTAACGAACATAACGCTGTTCATAGTCACCAACATATTTTGGAGAGGCCTGAATGAAGAAAGCTATGAATTTCAATTATTAGCAAAGAGTTTTGACCTTAATGTTCAAGGTTGGTTTAATACCTGCTTCGTTTCCTGTCATAGCCAAGAAAGAGAGGTTGCAACGGTCAAGCATCAAAGTATCAATCATAAAACAAATTGTATTAAGAAAAATACAATGTCTAGAACATATGTTTTCCTGAAATGCAACCTCAAATCAACTTATAGGACTCCTGCTGCCACAAAGAAATTCCAGTCTATTCCAAAAACAGAGAATCCAAGAAGTCAACTGAATAACAAAACATGGGTCGTGTGTACTTTACCATTTACTATTTCCTGTATGACCATTGGAATATTAATACCACGATAAGATTCCCCCTCCGACATAAAATGGATTAGATAGAAACTCAGGGAATGCTTCAAACCACTGCGTCCAAGATTATAAACTGTACTGAGATTCGCAAAAATCTATACACTTGTAAAATATTTTTTTTGTAGCGTGATAGAACTGAAAACCTTTATGAGGAAAGTATGTATATCTGAAGCAGCCTTAAAATCTCCAGTCTTGTAATCTGTAGCTGTATTGGAGTAAGAAAAACCAGTCCCAACTGGAGAATCAACAAAAAGAATGTTGGAGACCTACATGTGCAAAACCATTCAAGGTTAATCCATTACAATAAAAATTTATACATTCAGTGGCATCCAAGTTAAGTCCAAGTTGGATGAGAAACAATTTAATAATGGAAAATTCCAAAGTGATGAAAGCAACAGAACATAAAAGTTGATAACAGAGATGCTTTATCAGTGACATAATCTAGTATGCTCACTTGACAAATGTTTGAAAGAAGGAAAAGAATTTGGTGCCCTAATTAAAAACATTTCATTATAACCATAGTGGCAGAGGCAGGAGCCTTGAACGCCAACCTTAGTCCAAGAGTGTGAATTGGGGATGAGCGTGGGCAAACTCCCAGAATTGTTATTGAGATTAAAACTCATTGGACCTGCAATAGGAGAAAAACTTTGGGATAAATATTAGAAGATATCTATCATTTTATTTTACAAATTTCTAAAAATCGCTATTATGTTCTGTTTTTCTCTACACAAGGATTGCATCAAAATAGCCTCCCACCCTGCCTAGCCTTGCAAGTCTGGCAAGTGCATTATCTTTTCATGATCAATGCTGAACATTGAATAGGTAATGTTTCAAGAGTATGAAATCCATAATTTATCGATTTCCGTTATTCTTTGGTTTACAATGATATCTTAGTATTGCATAAGCCTAATTATAACAGCAGTTGACTCGGTTTTGGGTGCCAATTCCAACAACATGGGTAAAAGTGAGCTTACAGTTAGCCATTTGAACAAGCCGTTCCCATGGCCAGATTACACAATTTGAAAACTTAATATGTACAAGATCAAAATTCATTCAGTAAATAGCAACTTTGAGCATTGAAACAGACAATAAGAACAAGAATTCCCATAGCTGACCAATCTCATAGACAAATCCAGTGAAACCGGTGCAACCAGGACCTCCCTCAAGCCAAAGAAGAGGTGGATCATTTGCTGGATTACTTTCTGACTTCACAAAATAGTAGAAAAGTTCTCTTCCATTGCCCTCACTAACTGTCACATACTTGCATGAATATGAAGAAAAAAAAAGGCTTTCATGCAGTTAATTGGTCATCCGATAGAATATAAGAGTGGTAGAATCACATCTTTAAGCACTCCATATAACAATTTTCGCTCCTACTCTTTTACATATTTTGAACTCTCCATACAACAACTTTGACTTTAATATTTTTTAGCTTCAATTGTCACCAAATTTATTAAGTATCCATAGAAATTAAACTCTGTTCAAACATATTCACAGTGTGTGCATAACAATTAGAGATCTGTATATATTTTATGCTTTTCTGTCTTTCTTTGTCATATAAGCATGCATTCTACAAGCTATGAACTCTTTGGTTATGTTCTTAATCTTTGCATAAATACACAGCTAATTGTTTATTTACAAACAAGAGCAAATTCATGCATGCTATTTTTGAACATGACTGTGTTAATGAATAAATATTCTTTCCAGGTGCTGCCTTGCAATTCAGCTGAAGTGAGGTGATAATCAGAGATATAATTACATGGGTAATGAATAAATTAACCACAAATTGCATGGACTTCGTCAGGGAAGACATTGTTATGGAAATACAACCAACCTCACTTCAATTAAAAAGAAAACAGTGTGTCTACATATATATTTCTCGAGTGCACTTCTAATAGGCCTCGAAACGCTTTGATATATATGGACAGTTCATTAAAGACAGCGATAATTCTTATTTAAAATGATTCAGTTATTTTCATGACTCATTTGAACATTTAAAGATTATGTCAAATCATACGTATCTCTATCAGTGTGAATATGCTCAGGCTAAGTCAACAGAATATTTTCTGCATTGCCCCTTCAAGATGATCAAACGTTATCTTCTCTATCTGCCATTCATTTCAGCCCGCCAGCCGGTGTAAAGACTTCTGGTTGTATCCATGTAGTGCCTGGAAAATAGCATCCACGACCATATCCTGGAGCTTATCTGATTGCCGATTTTCTGAATATTTGGCAATTGGATGGACAAGGATATGGGCGCGGGTAAAAATTTCACGGTTTTTATGTCCATCAGATTATTAAATATTTGGGGAATCTGCAATCCAGATAAAACACTTAGTCAAAAATTTAACTGAGCTTTTAAATATTTGGGGAATCTACAATCGAAATAAAAAATGTTGTCAAATATTTAACTGCTCCCCTAAATATTTGGGGAATCTGCAATCAAGATTCCATACAAAGCTGAACCCAAATCCAAAAGTGAGAAGACTAATTAAGTTGTTGGAAAGAGGATCCCCAGTTGGATATTTATGCCATGGGATGTTAGGCCAACTACATAATTTCTGATAACCAGTTCCTCATTATTCAGATTTTCATAGTTGGAAATCATGTTCATGGGATGTTAGGCCAGCTACATAATTTCTGATAACCAGTTCCTCATTATTCAGATTTTCATAGTTGGAAATCATGTTTTGTCTTTGTATCGAAAGGACCTACTAGGGACTCAAAGTTTTTTGTGAGAGCAGAGTGCAGGACCTACTGGAGACTAGTAAAACTGTTTGTTAGCGCAAAGAGTCCATAATCCATTAAATAACAATTTTCAATTAGGCTGTTTGCGAGAGCAAAGAGTGCAGGACCCATTAGAGGCTCACAGACTTTGTTCAGCACCACTAGAGACTCATAAAGCTGTTTGTGAGTACAAACAGTGCACAACTCATTAAATAACAATTTTGAACGAGAGAAATTTTGATAAGTTTGAAAGAATAGGAAACATATGTTATTACGAATTAATGTGAGAAATTTTGATAGGCTTAAAAAAAGAGTAACTTGCAATTGCACCACATGTTGCAATGGAAGGCTATAGTATGTTATAAGAAATTTTAGAAACTGGATAAATATTGAAAAGAAAGTATTTAATTGGATCATCCATATGAAGTTTTCGTTGACTTCTTACTAAAAGAAGATTTTTACAAAGTTATAAGGGATATAACGAAGATTTTTATTAGTATTAAGAATGATGAGCTAAGCCATTGTGGAGTAATTTAGTATGTTTTTGACTCGTGATTACATCATTTGATTGTATACTAAGTAATAATAAATTTAAAAAGGAAATCATAAATGTGGGCACATCACTTTTGTGGCCCATGGTCTTAGAGCCCGTGGATTATATGTGATGAAGTTGTTAAAAGCTTGACGCTTCTCTATTGTAATATTCGTGAATTGAGTGGAGGGCTTACTTTGGTTGGTTTGGCCTGTTTTAAGCCATGAGAAATAGTAGATATATTATTCAATTTTCTCCTAAGAGATTCGAGGGTAAAATATGGTGTTCATGTATTTTTAATTTTTTATGTGTTATCATATGTTATAAAACATATTTATTTCTATCTCATTTTTTATTGACAAGAAGGGATTGTGGCTTGTAAAAGGAGATGATGGTTGCAAATGTCAAAGAATTATATATTGAGGCTAAAACTAACATAGAGAAGCTTGATTGGGATTTTACCTACATACATGAATATTGTATGAGAGGAAATAGAGGTCTAGTAGGGTGATATGCAACTACAAAAGTGAGATCTAGTGAGGGGATCAATTGTGTGTTAAAATGAGAGAATATAAGTACTGAATAATAATAATAACAAAAAACAATTACTTTGGAAATGGAATTTGTAAATTATTGAATAGAAATAACAAAAAGAAATATTACTTTGGAGATGAAAATTTTAAATTACATGTATATGGCACCCAAATGTAAGATGGTTGCAAATGTCAAAGCATTATATGTTGAGGCTAAAACTAACATAGAGAAGCCTGATTGGGATTTTACCTACATACATGAATATTGTATGAGAGGAAATAGAGGCCTAGTAGGGTGATATGCAACTAGAAAAGTGAGATCTAGTGAGGGGATCAACTATGTGTTAAAATGAGATAATATAAGTATTGAATAATAATAATAACAAAAAAGATTACTTTGGAAATGGAATTTGTAAATTATTGAATAGAAATAACAAAAAGAAATATTACTTTGGAGATGAAAATTTTAAATTACATGTATATGGCACCCAAATGTAAGATGGTTGCAAATGTCAAAGCATTATATGTTGAGGCTAAAACTAACATAGAGAAGCCTGATTGGGATTTTACCTACATACATGAATATTGTATGAGAGGAAATAGAGGCCTAGTAGGGTGATATGCAACTAGAAAAGTGAGATCTAGTGAGGGGATCAACTGTGTTAAAATGAGAGAATATAAGTATTGAATAATAATAATAATAACAAAAAAAGATTACTTTGGAAATGGAATTTGTAAATTATTGAATAGAAATAACAAAAAGGAATATTACTTTGGAGATGAAAATTTTAAATTACATGTATATGGCACCCAAATGTAACATGTTTGCAAATGTCAAAGCATTATATGTTGAAGCTAAAACTAACATAGAGAAGCCTGATTGGGATTTTACCTACATACATGAATATTGTATGAGAGGAAATAAAAAGGTCTAGTACGGTGATATGCAACTAAAAAAGTGATATCTAGTGAGGAGAGAAACTGTGTGTTAAAATGAGAGAATAGCCACATAAGTCCTGAATAATAATAACAAAAAAAGATTACTTTGGAAACAGAAATTTGTAAATTATTGAATAGAAATAACAAAAAGAAATATTACTTTGCAGATGAAAATTGTAAATTACATGTATATGGCACCCAAAAGTAGGACTTGGCCTATCCTTTCTTGGAGTAGACCTAGGTGATAGGAGAGAAGAGCATGCAAATGTTTAAAGGGGTGATTGCATGAGAGGAATCAAATATTTTAATTAGTAAATATCTTCTTTAAATTTTTTCATTCATTCATATTCATATATATATAATTTAATCTTATGTTGTTAATGATGGAGTAGATTTGTAGCCCTGGGACAACTCAACTAATGATGGTTGTGTAAGTAAATGAAGTATTATATGTGAAGATGTTTTTGGTTCACATCACCCCAATTCACATATATATGCAAAATGGTCATATCTAAGCACCTAGCCAAGAGGTTATAGTAGTGGGAGGTTATAGTAGTAGTGGTTGGAATCGACCATTTGCTCAAAAAGTCTCAAGGTTTCCACCCCATCCCCATGCTGAGCATGACCAACAATCATTGCATTCCATGAGACAACATCACGCTCAATCATCTTCTCGAAAACTTTCCGTGCATCTTTTATGCCTCCACATTTGGCATACATAGTAACCAGGGCGTTGACCACAGACATGGGTGACTCAAACCCCATACAGAAAATATGGGCATGGATGTGTCTTCCATGCTCCAGAACTGCTAGGTTGGCACACGCACTAACAATGCTAGCAAAAGTTGCCTCATATGGCTTCAAACCAGTGTGTTGCATTTGTCAAAAGAGTTTTAGAGCCTCTTCACTATACCCATGCTGCAGGAGATCACATCTTATTCAGGCATTTTGTCTAACACTTGACGGGCATATTGTAGGCTGCCAGATTTAACATACATGTCTACAAGAGCACTTCCAACAAACATATTTGAGTCAAAACCAGTATGGATAATGTGGTCGTGAAGTTGTTTACCTTCTTCAAAAAAAGGTAAGCTGGAACTTACAATGAGAATGCTTCCATAAGTGAATTGATTTAGTTTCACACCTATCTGTTTCATTTGGAAACTAAGCTTTAAGGCCTCCTGATAATGGCCATTATGTGCATATCCTGCAATAATTGCATTCCATGAGATTAAGTCTCGTTCCTGCATTTTATCAAACACACATAGTGCATCTTCTATGGTTTGAGTTTTGGCATACATTGTAACAATAGCATTGCACACAGAAACTTGGGACTGGAATCCACTTCTGATAATGTACGCATGGACCTGTCTGCCAAACCTCAAATCAATGAGAATAGCACACGCATTGACGACACTGACAAATGTCAACTCATTTGGCTTCATACCGGTCTGGTGAATTTGATTAAAAAACCTTGTGGACTCGTCCGCTTGCCCATTTTGGGCATATCCTGCAACCATGGCAGTCCAAGAAACAATATTTCGAATCGGCATTAAATCAAACATTTGGCGTGCACCATCTACTCTCCCACATTTGGCATACATATCAACAAGAGCAATCCCAACAAATACATTTGACTCAAATCCAAGCTTAACAACCTGTCCATGAATTTTCCTCCCATATCCTAAATCCACCATGCTTGCACATGCACTTACAACGCCGGCTAAGGTGAACTCATCAGGTTTCGTGCCCATCCATTGCATCTGGCCATATAAATCCATGGCTTCAACCTGATCACCACATTGGGCATATGCCACAATCATTGCATTCAAGGAAACTATGCTACGTTCATGCATTTTTTCAAACAGACACCGTGCATTTTCCACATACCCACATTTTACATAACCTGTAAGAACCATAGTCCATGAACAGACATCTCGTTCAGGCATTGTGTCAAACACTTGGCATGCATCCTTAATTCTCCCACACTTCACATACATGTCAATCATACAATTCCACAAATAGATGCTTGGCTTAAAGTCGGTTTTAACTATATGGCCATGAACCCTCTTGCCCTTTGCTAGGGCTCTGCTATTTCCGCACTCCAGCAAGCGACGAACATAAATATTAGGATCCACCTGAACAAACCTGCAATATGTAGAATTCAGAACACCTATATCATGGCTACTTCCCTGTTCTTCTTTGGGATAATCTTTGAGAGCATAACCAAACTCTCTCCGCTTATTCACCCAATACCTACACTCTAGATGAAACACCAATGTATTCAAAATTCTTCTCTGAGTATGATGATGGTGTCCGAGCTGTTTTAAACAGGTGAAATTTTGATAAGATGAATGGCACTGAGTGCTATGAATTTCACCTAGAGTACTCAGAGAAGCATTTTGAATACATTGGTGTTTCATATAGAGTGTAAGTACTCGGTACAAGTAAAGTTAGCTTCATGTTCTCACCCATAATGATTGCCTGGTTCATGACCAACATCACGATAGGACAATATAATATTGTGAAATATTATCCTGGAGCATTCAAGGCATTCAACCCATATTATATATACTATTACTTTCATGAATATCACTAATAAGGATGGGTGATGCTTGGAGGTGTAGTCTTATGTATAACAGGTATTGATTATTCGCATGATGATATGTGTCTCATTTTATCATATAGTATACTTGGAACTGTTTTCTAACTCAATTGATAAATCCATACCAATGATTTTCTCAAACAAAATTCATAACTTCATCCCAATTATTTATGTTAAAGCTATACAAATAGAAACACTAACATCAGTGCTTTGTTCTGACTGGATCCAGGTGCCGAGGCCATGTTTGCAGACTTGGGCCATTTCAACAAGAAATCAATCCAGGTCCAAGCTATATGTCAAGGACAGAATTATTAGTATTTCATCATACCTGTGTGCTTCATCCTCAAGTTTTAGTACCATAATGAGAAATTTGGGTTGTTTGTTGCAGCTTGCTTTCTGTGTGTTGGTTTACCCATCTCTGCTTATCACATATATGAGACAAGCAACTTATTTGATAAAAAACCCAGGGGACATAAGCTCTACATTTTACAAAGCAATACTACAACCTGTGTATTGGTCAATGTTCATTGTTGCCACTTTAGCAGCCATTGTAGCCAGTCAAGCATTGATTATAGCAACATTCTCAATCATAAAACAGTCCATGGCTCTTAGCTGCTTCCCTCGAGCTTATTTTCCACCACAGGGATGAAAAATGTTGCCTTATTTCATATCATAATGTACTGATATTCAGTATATAATGAAAATTCTAAGCATTTACCATGTTTTAAATATGCATTCATTTTTAAATTTATGGTAGATTATCTACGTATGAATCATGATTTGAAATCTTGGCATCGTTGAAGAAGAATACCAAAGTTTTTTTGATTTTTAGGTTATCATTAGATAGGTAAAAGATGGACAAGATGTCACAATGTGTTTTTAAATTATGTTTTGGAAGAGGTAAAAGTTTTGATAGCGTTTTCAATTTACTTCAGTTTTGATAGTGGATATGTGAGCTGGGCTATATGGAGATAATTAGAGCTATTTAATCTTGCTCATTGTTTGCCGAATTTGAGATTCAAAGTTTGTCTACCAAATGTTTTACAACAAATTGACAACATTGGTTAGCTTGCTGCTTGAATCCGCATCAACTCTTGAAACGTCACCACTTATGGATTACCAGCGGAGAATAATAACATATATATGGTTAGATATTTTATTTTTCTTACTTATATTGTTACTGGTCTTGATGGTGTTGTTTTGGTTGTGGCGAATTTTAAGAAGAATTGATCACGCTCCTTTGGAAGTGCCAGCCCTTGATGCTCAGTTGTGATGTAAAATATAGGAAGATAGAAATCTTTGCATTGTTGTATTGATAATATGTTGTTTTTATTGACTTTTGGGGCTTGGAAAAACTTGTTTCCTTCACTGGTGAGAATATTAGAAGGATACTCTATGACAAATAGTGCATGGGACATCGTTTACACAAAATATTTTGCTTAAACTACCCTTCACTCTGTTTTTTGCTATCTCTGAAGGCGTTTATCTATCATCTGTATTGAATAAGGTACCACAGGGAGGTTGGTGTCCCTTCCTTAATTGCAACAATTTTTCTCACCATAATGTTCTCTTGGAACTATGGAAGGCAGAAAAGTATAAATATTTAGCACGGAGAAAACTCAGCATAGAAGGTTTGAATGGATTGCTTCCCAGGGTGAATTCACGTGTACCAGCAATTTGTTTCTTTTGCAGTGACCTTATTTCCGGCTTACCACCGATTATTGAGAATTATGTAAAGAATGTGGGGTCTCTGCATGAAGTTCTTGTCATTGTCACCATAAGAAGGGTTCCAATCAAGACAGTGCTTTTGTCATAGAGATTTATGGTTGGAAAACTAGAGCCAAAGGGTGTATATAAATGCATAGCCCAATATGAGTACCAGTCTATGTGTTACAGGCCCAAGCCACCAAACAACACTTTTCCCATGTTGGGTCCCTTCAAATTCTGAATCTAAGAAGCCCCATAGGAGCAACAAAATGAAAATGATACCTAGAAAATCACTCTTCTTGCCTAAGCCACCAATCCTAGCAAGGCTTAAGGAGGACCAATGATAATTATAAGGATCCCATGCTTCCACTATACTCTCTATTGCTTTATGATCCAATATGTTTCTCATCTTATCTTTCCATTTTGTTTTGAATGTGGAGTCTTTACAACTTGCAATATAGTATGCTCTAAGCTCCTGTAGCAATATTCAAAATGTGGCTACAATTGCTTTATAGTATCTGTAGATGAGGGTATGCCCCCTTTGTCTACTATGGTGGAGAGCTGGGCTCTTGCTATGAGTACCTCATAAAACTCACCCTCATATGTCAGTTGCAGTGTCTTATTTGGGGACAAGAACACAGGTCCTTGAGCTGCGGCCATGGTTTTAATATCAATCCACTTTTGACTTCTTCCTTGCTTGGTAGCAATTTACAGAAAACTCTGTACCCCAACAACCAGTATGTTCGAAACTTGTTCGTATCAGACACTAATATATCCAGGGTTTTCATATGGGCATCTCTGAAATTTTGGAAAAGAAATTGAAGCATTTGGCAAGTTTTGGCCTACTACTCATAAACATCAATCCGAAAAAGGGGTATGTGTTGTAGTATTTGTAAATGAGTAAACATTTAAATTTAGTTTTATATGAAAAAAAGATTTAGTATGCATAATGAAACATTAAATTAAAATAAT
This sequence comes from Pinus tabuliformis, assembly GCA_031772625.1. Taxonomy (NCBI): domain Eukaryota; kingdom Viridiplantae; phylum Streptophyta; class Pinopsida; order Pinales; family Pinaceae; genus Pinus; species Pinus tabuliformis. Next base: position 702,702,131 of record CM062815.1, on the reverse strand, counting down.
AATAATAAAACAGTTTAATTGACATCTCATATGAAGTTAGTAGTGAAAAATGTCATTTTAATAGAGTTCTGGCAAGTTAAGGAATTTGTGCATCCCTATATTTACGAAAATTTCACCGAGAGTTTGATTTCAGCAAGGAGTTTGATGGCTTTCACTTGTATTTTTCGAAACACCTAGTTGACAGAACCATGTAGTAGGAAAAGGACATTTAATTTTTACTCTCATGATGGTTTGTGACAGCTAGCAACCTTGTGTGCCCTCTTTAAAAGTGACAATTCATTCTTAAATATGTAACATATGGAAAAACAAAATCTCCAAATACAAAAAAAAAACTTAAAATAATGTACAAAAATATGTTCACATAAACAACAACTGCTAAATGAATAATGGACAACCTCTATATGACATTAACTATAACTCATTATCATCCACCCTTGCTTTCAAGAATGTCCATTCACATGTCGCTATTCTTCCACACACTATTATTACTTATCCATATTCAAAACACACATAACTAATAGTTTCAAGTGTAACTCAATATAATCCAACCTTGCGTTCAACAATGTCCATTCGCATGTCACTATTCTTCTACACACTATTATTTATAAAATATCTATATTCAACATACACATAACTAAAAATTTCAATTGCAACTCTTTATCATCCACCCTTGCTTTCAACAATTCCCATTCACATGTCCCTATTCTTCCACAATCTATGCCTTACGGCGTTTCCTTTGCAACATCAGGGGCAAATGCTAGTATATTCATATTCCAAAATATATGCCATACATATGGTATAAAGATGATATATAAAAAAATCAACATATTCCATCGGATACAGTACATTCCATATTCCATCTGGGTCACATGATATATAAAAAAGTCAACATATTCCATCGGATACAGTACATTCCATATTCCATTTGGGTCACATGATATATAAAAAAGGTCAACATATTCCATCGGATACAGTACATTCCATATTCCATCTGGGTCACTTTCTTCTTGCCATATTGTTGTCGGAGGACTTGAAAAAATCCGATTTCAATTCAAAGTCAGTTATAGTTTTGGTAACAATTACATGTACATTTACTTGATCTATAACTTTTTTAATGGGATCTAATATTGATGGGATACTTTGTGCCACTCTTTTTGAGCCTTACTAAACTCGTAGTAAATCCCACTAAGTAATGTATATCTTTTAGAACTGCAAACAGTGGTAGCATTTTCCTTGCATGACTTGTATTTGCAATCAAACTGGACAGCCAAAAAAAACTTACTATGTTTTCAAATTTATGAGAAGTATTAAGTGGCCTATTTTTCCAATAAAAATTGGAGACTGAAAAAAAATTACTAGATTTTGATATTTATGAAAGGTATTTTAATTTGTAGCTTGAATATTTATGAAAGGTATTTTAATTTGTAGCTTGAATGCTAATCTCTAGGTCGCATATACGAGCTAGTCTGACTGAATTTCATCTAGTTAAAGACATTCTCTAAATAATGCAGAATGTTTGGATTTAATTATTAGGTTATAAAGTCAATGGTTGATTGTGTCCCTTCTTGTTTTTAAATCAATAAAATGCACACTGAAATGTCGTTGTTGGTGTTAGGTGAACCGAACCTTGGTAGTGGTTTGAACTTTGGCATGCGACCATCTTTACCATTAAGACAATACATATTTGCTGCGCGTGCCAATACATATTTCTTGCAAACTTTCTCTGTCATGTCAGTGGACCCCTTCTGAATTAACACTTAGCGCTCAAGCCATTGAATGAAGGGAGGGTCGTAAGGCCACGGGGCATGACTACCAAACTTGGTCTCGGCACCCGACACCCCGACAATAATTCACTTCACCACACTTATCTAGGTGCCGGACACACCAACAATAATGCACTTCACTTTTTATAAAGAGTTGTTTTTTTTTTGAGATTTTTTAGACTTTTTAGTGTGGGAATTTAGTGGAAAAATTTGAAGTGAAATCTTGATTTGTGTTATTTAAATTGGTTTTTTTATTGTATATATGCATTTAGTATTGTGAAAAAACTTTTAGAGCACTTCGATTGTGCAGAGGTTACTCATCAAACTTGAAACTTGTTATTTCAATAAATTCATACCTGATTTTAGAAAAATTAAACCAGAAAAAACCACTAATTTATTTTCTTAAAAATCACACTAAAAACAACTCGTTTTATAAAACCCTCAGGGACAATTACCTCTAGGACGAGGATTTCTCCAGCACTTACAACAAGTCAAAGTCATCAATTATCGGTCCCTGACGCCAAATCTGTGTCCCCACGTTTATTTCTTTCACTCTGTTGATAACGTCCGCGTAATAGGGGAGAGATTCCTAATGTTGTGCAGGGACTAGTAATTGATATAGTACTGGTCCCACCAAACCACCGGTAATTGAGACTTTTGAAACCAAAATTTAAATAGAAATAAATAACATTATGTATAAATAAGTATTAAATTATGTCCAAAAATCACCCATACATTGACTGGGCCCACAACTGTCCATAAATAGTATTTTACTACTTAATACTGCAAAACATATTGACCCAAGTAGAAAACAGCTAGAGCCATAAAGGCTTCCAAATTGGTCTATTCCAGAAGTACAAAACAGCAGTCACTTCAACCCCCACTCATTAGAACTGCAACTTTGCATCCCAAATAAATATGCCTACCTACACATAACAAAAGGAATGTATGTCAGCCATAACTGCTGTGTTGTTCAACAACTAAACACCCTATGTTCAATAAATGACACCCAACCCAATAACATTTAAACCCACTTTGTTCAATAAATGACACCCAGACCCAATAACTGCAATAAATGACACCCAACTCACTCTATTTCTCATTAAAACAGATCAAAGCACATGGATCAACAAATAAACAATTCCCAAACATTAGATCACATCAAATTAAATCCATACCACACATTCAAAATGAAGCCATTGCAATCCATGTGCATCCATGTCCACCAATTAAAATCAAGTCCCCAAAACTATAAAAGAAGCCCACCCACTGTTGAAGTTGCATCTTATGCTTTCAAACTATTTAGAAAACTTGAAGACAACATCACAAAACAGTGGCCAATATATTCAAGTTAGTTATATGAATTACAACTCATTCTTCTTACAGTTCTGTTTTCATTGTTTTCATTTATCAGATTTCTTACATGGTTTGTCTGGCCATAACTGCTAGAAGGATACCTGGATGGTTTCACAAACAGCCATTGAAAGTCGTTGTTCTTACAGTTCTGTCCATAGGGTTACAGTTAACCTTTTTTATACAGAGTTTATTTATGTGTTCTAGCTTATTATATCATCAACTTCATAGTGATTATAGCTTACATATCACAGAGGTTACGTATGTCGTGTTAGTACTGTAGTCACAGCTTGTTTAGCTTACAGGAATTGAAGCTTAGCTTACAGGAATTGAACCTATTGAATACAGTCATATCCATCTAATCAACATCACAACTTGTTTAGCTTACAGGAATTGAACCTTAGGTTACAGGAATTATTCGATCATCAGCTTCATAGTGATTACAGCTTACATATCACAGAGGTTACGTATGTCGTGTTAGTACTGTAGTCATAGCTTGTTTAGCTTACTGGAATTGAACCTTAGCTTATAGGAATTGAACCTATTGAATAGAGTCGTATCCATCTAATCAACGTCACAGCTTGTTTAGCTTACAGGAATTGAACCTTAGCTTACAGGAATTATTCAATCATCAGCTTCATAGTGATTACAGCTTACATATCATAGAGGTTACGTATGTCGTGTTAGTACTGTAGTCACAGCTTGTTTAGCTTACAAGAATTGAACCTTAGCTTACAGGAATTGAAACTATTGAATACATCTCATTCATCTTATCACTAGTAAGCTCTATACACTAAAAAGCTCGTATTAGTATCTGAGCATGGTTTTAGTTCACCCTTATCTATGAGTGAGCTAGAACAAAGCTCTGTATAATTACATATGTTATATGTATATTAAAGCTGAATCCAATCTATTAGGGAGATAACCAACCTGTGATACAGGTACTTTATCATATCTATACATGTATTTCTTAGGTTAGTACTGATAGGTCAACCTTTAGATGATGTTACTTATAAAATATCTGTGCTATTACTTATGCCGAGTGTAATGAGAATGAGACAAGCAAGTGATTAGGTAAACAAGCATGGTTAGAAAGAGTCATGTGTAACTACTGTGTTCTAATTCCATAGCTTGTCATAAGCTTAGATAAGGTACAAAGGTGACAAGCTAATCAATATACAACATGATATCCCGGGGTTCTCACTCTTAGTCATTCCTATTATATAAATACCTTTTTTCTTATTGGTATATAGAGTACCGTTCTCTCCATAATCAATACATATGGATAGACTGTAATCACTGTATACGCATATCCTAATGTAATACATAATCAATACATATGGATAGACTGTAATCACTATATACGCATATCCTAATGTAATACATAATCAATACATATGGATAGACTGTAATCACTGTATACGCATATCCTAATGTAATACATATGGATAGACTATAATCACTGTATACGCATATCCTAATGTAACAAGCTCTGTTTCCTCATTACTTTGATTTCCATGGTTCTACTTATGGCACTGATTCAACCATTAGTAATGATTACACTCTACTCTATAGGGTAAGTACATATTGAATAGACCTGCTTATTACCTGTATTCCCTAATCTTTAACAGATATAAGGAGAATGACGTAATTCATACATGTTTACATACCTCATTGGTTTAGCTGTATAAAGCTGTTGAAAGTAAATGGAAAATGATATTTGAAACAACTATCATAGAATCTACTTGAATCCACATAAAAGTTGCTAAATTGATGAACTATGGATTTACTTGGAATGACATTTGCAAAATTTTGACACTGCCCTATGAAAGTGAAACATTTACTCTCATTATGAAAACAGTGACATACATGTTGATAATTTCCTGTAATAGAGGAAAAGTATTTTTGCAGAAGTAATAAAGCATAATTTGACATATATTCTAATGTCTAAATGCAACATACATGTTGATAATTTCCTGTAATAGAGGAAAAGTAATTTTTGCAGAAGTAATAAAGCATAATTTGACAAATATTCTAATGTCTAAATGCATGCAATAATTTTACAGGTTGTTGCATCTATGGCAAAAGGAAGTTACTCTGCTCGTACAAGGAGAAGTGGCAGGAGAGTGACAAGGGGTGCGCAGCTGCGACGCACATCGTCTGATGATGACAGGCCAGCTGATGTCAATGCCGGCAATGCACCAGGGAACATTGTTGAAGATGACCATGTGACAGCCGCTGATGTTAACACACCATCAGCCACAGAACCACCATCAACAACAGTCCAAGGGGCAAGCTCAACTAAAAATATCAGTGCTATAAGTAGATGGACAAAAGAACAAATGTTAGTTGCAATTGACGACATAGAGTTTAATGGATACTCAGTTCGGGCATCTGCAAAAAAACATGGTATTCCTCCCTCATCAATACATTATTGGATAAATGGACTGACTCATACAAAACGTAGAGGGCCTCTTACAGTTATGACTGACAAGGAGGAGGTCGAGGTGGTTGAGTGGTGTAAAGAGATGGCCCAACTGGGACATGGGCTAGAGTTGATACAACTCAAATCAATAGTTGCTCAAATCTGTCAAGGGAGGCCAAACCCATTCAAAGATGGGTTTCCTGGTAAATCATGGTGGTTTGGGTTTAAAAAAAGGCATCCATAACTTGTATTGCGTACTTCTGAGGGCCTTGACAGAGACAGAGCATTAAATTTGCGCCCTGCAGTTGTGCAAAAGTTCTATGACACACTTTCTAGTGCTTATGATAAACATTCTTATGGAGCAGACCATATATGGAACTGTGATGAAATAGGTTTAAAAGCAGGGTGGAATTGTGGCATGCGGGTACTTTTCAAGAGAGGGAGCCAAAATGTGCCAAATATTTTGCCCAAGAGCAGGGAGTGGATAACTATTTTATGTTGTGTTAATGCAATTGGTACTTCAATCCCAGGATTTTATCTATTCAAAGTTAAAAATCAACTGAAAAACTATATACAGAACTGTGAACCAGGTGCATGCATGGCTACACATCCCCATGCATGGATGACTAAGGCACTGTTTCTAAGTTGGCTTTTTCACTTTGCTGCATCGGTACCAAGTGGCGTCTTGCCTAATAACAGACACCTTTTGATATTAGATGGCCATGGGAGCCACATGGCTGTACAAACAATTGAGGAAGCAAACAATTTAGGCATCGACCTGTTGACATTGCCCGCTCATACCACTCATAGGCTGCAACCCCTTGACGTTAGTGTGTTTGGCCCTTTCAAGAACTATTTCAGGTCGGAGCGTGCTGCATGGATGGCAAAGAATCCAGGGGTTGAGGTGAAAAGGTTTGAGCTAGCAGAGCTTGCAAGTAAAGCTTTTAAAAGGGCTTTGACACCATCAAATATCAAGGCTGGCTTTAGGAGGACAGGAATCTGGCCACTGAACTATGATGCTCTTATGCATGATACTGGTTGTAGCCAAGCGTTTCATGTGGATGGTCAGGAAGAAGGGAATGTCCAAATAGGTGTTGAAGTGCAAGAAGTAGATGACCAAGATGATGTTGTTACAGCTGGTAATATGATTTCCCTGTCTCAAGGACACTTATATGCTGAAGATGATGAAACTGTATGTGAAACACAATATAACAATGAACAAATTCCTAGTAACATTGAGATTGTTCCACCAACTCAAGAACATGAAATTCCTGTTGTTGATATTGCTAATGATATTGTTGAACATGCAGTTGACAATGACCAATTGACATTGCCAAGCCAAGTAACCCCACCTTCATGGCTAGCAGAAGCAATGATCAATATGAATGCACATAGTGTCTCAGCAACCAATGAAGAAAGCATGAACATGCCCTCACAACCAGCAGAATTGAACAGTGAAATTGTTCATTTTTTTGTGGACAATAGATCAATGGAAGAAGATGAAGGACATAATGAGGCATCAAATGAAGATAATGATATGGTTCAATCAGTTCCAACAGATACTGAAAGGGAAGTACCAAGCAATGACATGCAGGTGGGAGGGGTGGAGAAGACACTTGGACGGTTCCTAAAGCTACCAGTAGAGAGAGTATCAATGAAAAAAAGCAAGGTGCACCGGGTAGTCTTCGTCTGCGCTGAAGCTCACAGTTACTCACCTCAGAGGACTATATAAACCTGTTAGTTGAGTCAAAAAAAAAGAAATTTGAAATGCAAGAATTAAAACAGAAAAAGAAGGATATGGTCAAGGAGAAGAAGGTAGCAAAGATTGTTGCAGCACAATGTCGAGCAGAAGAAAGGATTGAAAGAGATAAAGCAAGGCAAGTTAAGGACCAACAAAAGCAAACGACAAGACAGGAAAAGGAAAAATGAAAGGCACAACAAATGCTTGGAAAGGAACAAGGGATGATCAACGATACAAGAATAGCTGATGAAACCAGGATTATTTCAAACTCATTGGACTCCATTGCAGATAATACACCATTATTCCAAGATCTCATAAACATTCAAGTGCACCACTATCAAACTGAGGGTTTACCCACTTGCCTTGTTCCTACCAAAGCTGGTGTCAATTCTCTGTATGCTCATTACACACCTCCACTTAATGCAGGGGTCAGTAGTGCAAATGTGAGGTATGGGTACTCAGTACCTCCATGGTTGGAAGCTGCAAATTGGAATCAATCATATGGCATCAATCAACCATTTCCTAATCAGCCCTTGACTGGTAGGCCAACCTACCTGGCTCAAGAAGGTAACTCGGGGAGTTTTGGCACTCAAGATTCTCAGGGCCATAAAGAATATGGGTGTCATATGTTTATGGTTCTAACCACATTATGATGTGGATTTTGGATGGATTGTATCTTTTTCTTGGCACAGAAACATTTTGGCTTACAACCTAGTAGTGATTTCTTGTGGCAACCTAACTGTGTGTTGATAAGAAATTTTCAATGGAATATGTCTTTCTGTAAAATATTAATTATGATAAAACTATTTCTATAAGTTATTCTGTGCGCACTGTACAAAGCTCTAAACTCACTTATGGCTCCAATAAGTGGACCGTTATCTAAAGGAACACCATTCAACTTATAAAAAATAAGTGCCATTGTAAATCTCTTCTAATGGGTCTGCATTCACTACACCACTATACTGTCCTGATTTAGATCAAACATATTTACCATATAAATTTTATTAGAAACACAAACAGTTATAATGTGATGACAGTGCTGGGCAAGTCCACAATCACTTAACACTGAATAGAAGTCTACACTCGCAATTAGAAACACCTCCTGCTTGTTTCTAATGTACAAACCATAAAAACACAAATGTTAACATGCAAGAATAACTTAGCATGTTGCCACAAGAAGGCAGTTAAGGAGTTGACAATATTAAAGTTGCAATAGCTATTGTTCAAATGCGTAGTAGATTATCTTGCAGTTCTGTCTTGACTCTGTTTATGTTAGCAAAAGTTTCCTGGTCAGGTTATGATGCTAGAGCCAACCAAACCAGAGAAACAGTTCAAAAACTAAACTTGCTAAAATGTACAAAAGTAGTCATATCTACATGGAATGAAATCCCAAATTCAGTGAAAAAAATACTATAGCAGGGACAATAAAAATGCAGCGTTTTTATCTATAAAGCAAACACAGTAACAAGGGGCTACTCTGACAGGCATGTCAAAGTGCCAAGCCAAGTCCACTAGAAATTTACATGAATTCTATAGAAAAAGATGATGGTGAGATTTTTCCAAATGATGCCTTCGATCTCAACATTGAAGGCATCAAATTTGCAGCACTGTACAAAGCTCTAAACTCACTTATGGCTCCAATAAGTGGACCGTTATCTAAAGGAACACCATTCAACTTATAAAAAATAAGTGCCATTGTAAATCTCTTCTAAAGGGTCTGCATTCACTACACCACTATACTGTCCTGATTTAGATCGAACATATTTACCATATAAATTTTATTAGAAACAAAAGCAGTTATAATGTGATGACAGTGCTGGGCAAGTCCACAATCACTTAACACTGAATAGAAGTCTACACTCGCAATTAGAAACACCTCCTTCTCGCTTCTAATGTTCAAACCATAAAAACACAAACATTAACATGCAAGAATAACTCGGCATGTTGCCACAAGAAGGCAGTTAAGGAGTTGACAATATTAAAGTTGCAATAGCTATTGTTCAAATATGTAGTAGATTATCTTGCAGTTCTGTCTTGACTCTGTTTATGTTAGCAAAAGTTTCCTGGTCAGGTTATGATGCTAGAGCCAACCAAACCAGAGAAACAGTTCAAAAACTAAACTTGCTAAAATGTACAAAAGTAGTCATATCTACATGGAATGAAATCCCAAATTCAATGAAAAAAATACTATAGCAGGGACAATAAAAATGCAGTGTTTTTATCTATAAGGCAAACACAGTAACAAGGGGCTACTCTGACAGGCATGTCAAAGTGCCAAGCCAAGTGCACTCGAAATTTACATGAATTCTACAGAAAAAGATGTTGGTGAGATTTTTCCAAAGGATGCCTTCGATCTCAACATTGAAGGCATCAAATTTGCAGCACTGTACAAAGCTCTAAACTCACTTATGGCTCCAATAAGTGGACCGTTATCTAAAGGAACACCATTCAACTTATAAAAAATAAGTGCCATTGTAAATCTCTTCTAATGGGTCTTCATTCACTACACCACTATACTGTCCTGATTTAGATCGAACATATTTACCATATAAATTTTATTAGAAATAAAAATAGTTATAATGTGATGACAGTGCTGGGCAAGTCCACATTCACTTAACACTGAATAGAAGTCTACACTCGCAATTAGAAACACCTCCTGCTCGCTTCTAATGTACAAACCATAAAAACACAAACGTTAACATGCAAGAATAACTCAGCATGTTGCCACAAGAAGGCAGTTAAGGAGTTGACAATATTAAAGTTGCAATAGCTATTGTTCAAATGCGTAGATTATCTTGCAGTTCTGTCTTGACTCTATTTATGTTAGCAAAAGTTTCCTGGTCAAGTTATGATGCTAGAGCCAACCAAACTAGAGAAACAGTTCAAAACCTAAACTTGCTAAAATGTACAAAAGTAGTCATATCTACATGGAATGAAATCCCAAATTCAATGAAAAAAATACTATAGCAAGGACAATAAAAATGCAGTGTTTTTATCTATAAAGCAAACACAGTAACAAGGGGCTACTCTGACAGGCATGTCAAAGTGCCAAGCCAAGTCCACTCGAAATTTACATGAATTCTACAGAAAAAGATGATGGTGAGATTTTTCCAAAGGATGCCTTCGATCTCAACATTGAAGGCATCAAATTTGCAGCACTGTACAAAGCTCTAAACTCACTTATGGCTCCAATAAGTGGACCGTTATCTAAAGGAACACCATTCAACTTATAAAAAATAAGTGCCATTGTAAATCTCTTCTAATGGGTCTGCATTCACTACACCGCTATACTGTCCTAATTTAGATCGAACATATTTACCATATAAATTTTATTAGAAACAAAAACAGTTATAATGTGATGACAGTGCTGGGCAAGTCCACAATCACTTAACACTGAATAGAAGTCTACACTCGCAATTAGAAACACCTCCTGCTCGCTTCTAATGTACAAACCATAAAAACACAAACGTTAACATGCAAGAATAACTCAGCATGTTGCGACAAGAAGGCAGTTATGGAGTTGACAATATTAAAGTTGCAATAGTTATTGTTCAAATGCGTAGATTATCTTGCAGTTCTATCTTGACTCTGTTTATGTTAGCAAAAGTTTCCTGGTCAGGTTATGATGCTAGAGCCAACCAAACCAGAGAAACAGTTCAAAAACTAAACTTGCTAAAATGTACAAAAGTAGTCATATCTACATGGAATGAAATCCCGAATTCAATGAAAAAATACTATAGCAGGGACAATAAAAATGCAACGTTTTTATCTATAAAGCAAACACAGTAACAAGGGGATACTCTGACAGGCATGTCAAAGTGCCAAGCCAAGTCCACTCGAAATTTACATGAATTTACAAGTTATGCAAGTCAATTGAGAGCAACAACAGAGAGTTTCGAGGGTTTGTTTGGGGTCATTGCTGCGATGTTCCATTTTCCCTTTGTCTTTCTGCTCGGGGCCGGCTGTGGGGTGAAGCCCTCCGCCGAGGATGGCACAGGACGGCCGAGGGCACGGGACAGCCGAGGGCACGGGATGGCAAAAATAACAGCGAAAACAGCAAAAATAACATAGAAAACAACGAAATTTCCACAAAAACCCTAAACCTTCAACAACAAACAGCATCAAAATATCCAAAAACCCTAAACCCTCAAAAAATGCCATAAAATGCCATAGAAAGTTTACAAAATATCCAAATAGAGTTGTTTGTGTTGAAAAACACAGAGAAATTGCTGGTAGGATTAAAATCCTACCGGATACAGGCCATGGATGGTCGCCAACCTCCCCCACCTTCCCTGGAGCTCGCCAGACCTTCTCCACACCTGCAACGACCTTTTCCACACCTGCAACGAGAAGAAAAAGCCATTAGGGAACAGAAAACCACCAAAAACACCAACACAAAATAGCAAATTCTTATTTTACCTCGAGCTCAGTAAAACTGCGACCGACTCCTCAGATAACAACAAAATCACCGAATAAGACCAACACCAGAGAAATGCTAAACAACTGGCATTCCATGCTAAACAACCGGCATTCCAAAACGACCAAGAAATCCAGGTGGAAAAGCACAAGAAAACCAGAACCGTTGTCCCAACCACAAACCCTGAAACTCTAGCAAACATTTGCACTAGCACCTGCATACCAGGCGAAGCGCGCAGGTACACAAACCCTATCAACCGAACAAACACTTTGAACAGCACACGAATAAACGACGAAGCACGCAGGTTTTGGGGCCATCCCGCGCCATCTTCGGCGGGGGGCTTCGCCTAACAACAGGCCCCGAGCAGAAAGACAAAGGGAAAATAGAACATTGCAGCAATGACCCCAAACAAACCTGTGAAATGGCGCCAACCCGAAATTTTATGCAGTGATATGATGGCCAACACATGGAGCTCCATGGTGGACAGGTGTCGTACCGGCTCCATGTGGTTTGACACGTGGTAATGTGACGTGGCGGGGAGGGCGCACATGTAATGGCGACCCTCCCCTACATCGGTGAAAATATAAGATAAGTTGAAAAAAAAAAATTAATATGTTTGAGGCCGTAAGAATTTCAATATATATATATATATATATATATATATATATATATATATATATCTATATATATATATACATATATATATATATATATGTATGTATGTATATATATATATACATATATATATATATATGTATGTATGTATATATATATATACATATATATATATACATATATATATATATATATACATATATATATATACATATATATATATATACATATATATATATATATATACATATATATATATATATATATATATATATATATATATATATGAATTAATGGAGTCTACGTATATAGTTTTGTTATTAGGTTTTAGACTTCGTTAGATACAATTATCATTTCAATAAAATAAGTTAAATATAGTGATATATCACTAAATGGTTTTTGTTATATTTATCTAATAAATTTTTTTATTTAATTTTTATTTTATGTTTGACCAAAATAGTTTATATATTTTTTATAATCTAACATTACACATTTAATTTTATTTTTTTTAATAATATTTTAATTTATTTTTATAAATTATTATTGATTATAATCTTATTAAATTATAATAATCAATATATATCAACCATCGCTATGAAATACAATTTTAATCAAAACTTTGGCTTAAATGAGAACATTAACATGATGTGAGTTCGGCTTTTTGAGAATTTTGGTGAGAAAGAGTTCTAGGGTTCAAAAAAGAAGGAGACAGGGGTCAACAAGTAACCATGGAAGCGCAAGGAGGAGGGAGCTCCACTCCCTCCTACAGTAATGTGGTTTCAAACAGAGGAAGAGCAGGGAATAGGAACAAGCCTCCACACTCCTTGGAGGACAAGACAAAAATTCCTGAAACCCAGAAGGCGGAAGGCAGCAAAACCCATGCAGAGCAAGGGACCCACGAGAAAGACCGACAGGAGGATAAAGCGGAAGACAGAGGTCAGGGAACAGAGAACAGAACCAAGATGGGGCCCTGCAAACCCAAAACCAACACTAAACCGCAGGTAATACTGAATGATCCTGCTCTACAAGTGCACAGGGATCATATGACAAACTACGCTATAATATGCAAGTTTATGGGAATCTGGCCGACAGAGAAAGCGCTATACACTTGGATAAAATACAACTGGAAACCAAAAGGAGAGTTAAATATACATCTGGGATCCAAAGGTTTTTTATAGTGGTGTTCACGAACATGGAGGACAGAGATAGGATTTTTGAAGGAGGACCATACTTCTATGTGGCAGCTGGTCTCTATATGCGCCCATGGACGATGAACTTTGTGCCAGAGTGAGAAACTTTCACATCGGTACCGGTATGGATTAGACTCTACTCCTTACCCTTAGATTATTGGATGCCAGAGTCTTTAAAAGCTATAGGCAATAAATTAGGTCATTTTTTAAAGATTTCAAAAGCAACACTACGAGGAAAGTATACCTCCTATGCCCGTATATGTGTGGAGATGGACCTATCAGGAGCTCTTCCAGATGAGGTCATTCTAGAAGTCTATGACGACGAATGGGTCCAGGCAGTTGACTATGAGCACATCCCGTTCAGATGTCGCAAATGTCATGAGCATGGACACCTATTCAGAGATTGCCCTCTTAACAAAAAGGAGGAATACCTAAACACCAGTAAAGGGAAAGACCACACCAGTTTTACCAAAGTGGGAGGAAAAGGGAAAGGAGGGGGAAGGAAGACACAAAAGAACCCTAATGATAACAAAACAAGAAGTCACAATGGTTTTGAGATCTTAGAAGAAAGAGAAGAAGATGAGGGAAATCAAATGCAAACAGAGAATCAGGTGGAAAGAGGGAAAGGAAAAGAGACAAGTATGGAGTTCACACAGGAACAGAATGAACACACAACAGACCCCTTGAGTACCATGGAAATAGAAAAAGACCATGAAATGACTCAAAGTGAAAGTGGTACAGAGGACCAAGACTTACAGGAGATCCTGGAAAGGGAGAACCTGGAGCTAGAAAAGTTTCTAGAACAAGGAGGAAGCCTGGGTATTAACTCCATACCTTAGGAGGAAGTTGACAAGGTTCAACAGATATTCCTTAGCAAGTCACACCAAACAGCTGCAGGAGTAAAAAGAGGACATGACAATCAGGAAAACAAAGGGGTTTCCTCAACAGGATTAATAACAGGAAAATTGGCAAAAAACCCAGGCAGGAAGAGAGGAAGAAAGAGACAGAAAGAATTGCTGCTAGAATGTGGCAAACTCATGATTGACTCAGGAAGGATGAAAGATCTATCCAGTTACTCCTTCAAAACCCCACCTCAATGAAGATCACAACCTGGAACATTAGAGGACTAGGGAGCAGAAGGAAACAGAGGAATCTAAGCAATAGGATCAGAGAGGAGAAACCTGACATAGTGTTCATACAGGAAACAAAATGCTCTGTGGAGAAGATCAGAGAAAAACACAACAAATGGTTAAATAGATATGAATATCTTGAGGTCAAGGAAAATAAATCGGCTGGTGGCATTCTCACTCTATGGGATCCTCAGAAATTTGGTATACAAGATGTGGAGGCGTCCAGACACCACCTTTCTTTGATCATCCAACCTGTGGGTGACAGGCAGTGTTATATGATCACCAATGTCTATGGTCCTCAACCAGTGGAGGACAAACTTTGGCTCCTTACTACACTGGAGGATATGAAAAAGAGATACCCAACTTTACCCTGGATTCTAGGGGGAGATTTTAACATGATAAAATCTCTCACGGAGAAAAAAGGGGGAACTAGAACACTTGGTAGGGATTCAAAGGCCTTCCAGAACTTCCTCACCAATATGAAACTGGTGGATATGGACACTAACAATGGAATTTTCACTTGGAATAACAAAAGGGGGGCTCTAACCAAGTAGCCTCAAAATTAGACAGATTTATTATCTCAGAGGAACTTCTACTCATGGGAAGAAGCCTAGCAACGTTCATCCTACCTTTTGGTGGTTCAGACCATTGGCCTATCCAATTGGAAGCTTCTCTAATTGGTAAACCTAGGAACAACCCCTTCAGGTTTGAGAATGTATGGCTCACGCACTCAGATTTCCTCAAAAACATTGAAAAATGGTGGAAAGAAGAGATACACTTTCAAGGCACAAAGATGTTCCTTCTTCATTGCAGGCTCAAACACATTAAAGGCAGACTCAAAGAGTGGAATAAAAATGAATTTGGCAACATCTTCAAAGCTAAAGGAGAAGTGGAAAAGAAGCTAAAGGAAATAAACCAAATTCTTATCACAGAAGGCTACACAGAGGAAAGGAAAGAGCTTGTAGATTCACTTCAGCATGAATGGGAGAATAGATGTCTACAAGAGGAAATATTCTGGAGATAGAAATCCAGGGTCCAATGGATTAAGGAAGGGGAGAGAAACACCAAATTCTTTCACAGATCCACTATAGATCACAGAAACAACAATAGAATTATGAAACTCACAGATCCACTATAGATCACAGAAACAACAATAGAATTATGAAACTCACAAACCAACATGGAGTTGAAAGAAACACGCATGAGGAGATGGAAGAGGTTCTAGTCTAGCATTTTCAGAGAATTGTTGAGGAGACCATTGTTGATAGATCACAGTTTATGAAAAGATTTACGCAGTACATTCCTAAATTGGTCTCAAGAGAAGACAATTTCAATCTCAACAAACCAGTAACAGAGGAAGAGCTTGAGGAAGTCATCACAGAGATGCACAATGGGAAAGCTCTAGGCCCTGATGGCTTCAATGTGGACTTTTTCAAAACTTGCTGGAAGATTGTAAAGCATGATATTCTGGAGGTGGTGGAAGACTCGCATAGATCTAAAACAGTCTTGAGGGCGCTTAATGAATCTTTCATAGCCTTAATCCCCAAACAGGAAAAGGCCACCTCTCCTGAAAGATTTAGACCTATAGCCTTATGCAATGTGGTGTACAAAATAATATCCAAAGTAATTGCCAACCGACTCAAACCACTCCTCCCAACCCTGGTGTCAGAGGAGCAAACGGGTTATGTGGAAGGAAGACAGATTCTTGATAACATAATTCAAGCTCATGAAGTGGTGCATTCACTCATTACCAATAAGCAGGTAGGGATGATAATTCAACTGGACATAGCAAAAGCCTATGACAAACTTAGTTGGACTTACATAAGAGCAATGCTAAAAGCTTATGGCTTTGACTACAACTAGATTAGATGGGTCATGGCTTTAGTTACCACTGCTAGCTGTTCTATTCTTCTCAATGGCTCTCCCTCCAAAACCTTCAAACCTACAAGAGGTCTCAAGCAAGGTGATCCTCTTTCCCCATTCCTTTTCATTCTCATGATGGAAGGGTTGGGTAGAGCTATAAGAGCTGCTAAGGTGGAAGGAAGAATTCAAGGTCTGAGACTCACTCGAGGTGGAGACACGGTGACACATCAGCAATTTGTGGATGATACTATGCTTCAAGGCACACCCACAGTCAAGGAAGCCAAAGCATTCAAGCAAATTCTATATGAGTTTGCAATGGCAGTGGGCACTGAGGTAAGTCTTACTAAATCAAAGATCTTCTTTTTCAATACTGATATTTCGATTCAAAGAAATCTTTCTAGAATTTTGGGCTTTCAAAGAGATTCATTGCCCTCGAAGTATCTGGGAGTTCCCCTCACTGACAAACCGTTGCACAAGGACATCTGGGAGCCTGTTCTAAATAAATTGAAAGACAAAGTCAGTAAGTGGACAAACAGAGCCCTAAATCTAGCAGGGAGGCTGACTCTCACTAAGGCTATCCTCCAAACCATCCCTATTTATATGCTTTCAGCCATTCCGGCACCAACTAGAGTCAGTATTCAAATAAGAAACGTTCAAAGAGACTTTCTCTGGGGAAAGGTGAAGAAAACAAGAAATGGGCTTTGGTAGCATGGGAAAGGGTATGCATGCCTAAATCCCATGGTGACCTAGGTCTCCATGACCTAGGAATTCTAAACAGAGTTCTGGGAGCTAAATTTTGGTGGATATGGCTAACGTAAATTCGAGCCCCCTAGGAAAAACTATGGAAACAAAAGTATGCAATGAATTGGCCAGATATGAACCTCATAAGAATGACAGGACAAGTAAAAGGTTCACAAGTTTGGAACAGAGCCTTAGTTCAAAAACACAGTTTCTGGGAGATCAGAAATGGAAATTTGGCCTGGTTCTGGGAGGACAATTGGCAACAGGAGGGCAATCTCAGTAGAGAGGAATTAGCAAGTATCCAAACGGATACCATCAACAAAGGCTTAAGAAGGGTAAGTGACTATTGGGATCAGTCAAGGAACAATGGAAAATGGAGAATATGGAAACTTCTAGTTTACAATGAGATGAACATGATGAATACTCAAGCTAAGGCCCTCAAAGGCATTCTGGAAAAAAGGCAAATCTTAACCTCAACCTCAGATGATCAATTACAATGGGGGAGGAATAAGGCAGGTCTCTTCACCCTCAAAGAGGCCAAAAGAATAGCTACATGGTTTAAATTTCCAAGCACTGACAAGACTTGGAAAGAACTCTGGGATAACCCTCATTGGATGAAGGTCAAACTGTTCAAGTGGCTGGTTCATCAAGGCAAGATTTTGACATGGGATAATCTTAGAAAGAGAGGCTTTGTTGGCCCCTCAAGATGTCACCTGTGTGTACAACAGGAAGAAACCACTAATCATCTCCTCAATAGTTCCTCCTTCACTACCACACTTTGGAATTGGGTTGGGAATGTCTTCAAGCAGATAGACAGGCAAGAAAATGACATCATTGCCACGCTGAAAAGTTGGAGGAATTTTTTTTCAGATAATGAGACAATAAACTCAGCCTGGGCTTTGACTCCAGGGTTCTTGATCTGGAATGTATGGAAGGAGCGCAATAACAGGATTTTCAAAGATAAAATGGGCCCGGTGGGTAGCATCATAAAGCTAATCCTCAAGCAACTCAAGGAGACTGTCCACATCCTGGGGGGTGTATCCTCCGGAAAACTCAGGGGACATAGAGAGGCTAGTATCCTAGAAAAGCTGGAGCTTCAGGTTCATCTCCCTCAGAGTCCTCTGCAGATTACCAAGCACAACTCAGAAGGAAAGGTTTTTTGGCAACCCCCTTCACAAGGTTTTTTGAAATTTAACATAGATGGAGCCTCAAAAGGAAATCCTGGAGACGCAGGGTATGGAGGGGTCATGAGAGATGAGGAGGGCAACATACAGGTCATTTTCCACAGTTATCTAGGGAAGGCAACCAACAACATGGTTGAGCTCATGGTGATGGAACTATGCTTGGAAATATTGCTCAAGCACAACATTCATAATGTCATCATTGAGGCTGACTCGGAGTTAGTCATTAATTCGGTCAAGTGGATAAGTGCAGGAGCAGCACCAGAGAAAATCTCAGGTCACTGGCGGCTTCTGCAAGTCTACCAGAGAATTCAATCACACCTAAGAATTCTAAGAACTCTCAGGTTTGTGCATGTTCGCAGGGACGCAAACAAAGTGGCGGACTGGCTAGCCAATGAGGGGGTTAGAAGCAAGCTTATCGATAGGTGTTGCTGGTGGGAGGAGGTAACAGATGACAGAATGAGAGATGAATGCTCATCTCGGGCCCTCACAGATAGACAACACTATCAGAACAGACAGAGAGACAGTATTTCTCTCTACGTAAATGAGGAATAAAATCACATTAGACAGTTTCTCAGAGGATGTGCACTTTATGATCGCACAGGAATTTAACAAAGTCTACATCAGCCTGGGGGCTACTGGAAACCTGGACAGAGGAAGTCATCGGGCCAGAAGCTATCTTCTCAAAAGGAAAAGCTTCGAGGAGATGGGCTACCGTGAAGAACGACAATGGAGGCCAACGCAAATCCTGGTGTTTTCCATGCAAGAAGCGACCCTTCAGGGCACGTCTTCCTCGTGCAATGCTTTGGGGACCGAGGGAGTAGAAAACTAGAGTCAAATATTGCTCGGGATAAACCACCTGCATCGGGCGCCATTTGACCAGGAAGCAGTTTTCCCGGATGGCATGCGATGCCACTCAGCAAGCGATGTGTGGCGGGGGAAGAAGAAAGAATACCGCCCTCATCGCGTGGTATTCCTAGAGCTTATGTGCTGCGCGATATTGATTATGACCGTCGGATCAGGAGGGGGACGATCAACGGCCACATATGGTCATGCAGGTTTGTGGGGACGGAAGGTCAAAACTGCTTACGGTTCACCCCTTTATCGGGCGCCCTCAAACCCAAAGATGGTTTCATGTAAATCTAGCGATGCCACTTAGAGGGCGGGGATGAGGAAGGAATACCGCCCTCATCGCGCGGTATTCATTGGGCTTTTGAGCTGAGTGATATGGATACTAGCAGTTTAGGGGGTATGTCGTGAGCTACTTCTCCACGAGATTTGTTTTTAAACCGTCAGATTAAAAGGAGCAAGATCAATGGAGGCTAACTTGTGAGAGGACTAAGCGGTCCTCGTGCACGTTTTTGGTTCCAGGGCAGCTCAGGCCTTGGTTTTTTAATTCCGAGCTTTTTAGGGCACTTGGTTTAATTATCCCTCTTCCTTTGTGGGGGTTTGTGCCTATGTGCGCTTGTTGTAACCATTGTAATTTATTTTCTTTCCCAAGTCAATAGAAGGACCGTCTCTTGCTTAAGCAAAAAAAAAAAAAAAAAAAAAAAAAAGAGAATATTAACATGATGTGATTAAACTTTGTATGAAGAATAGTAGTTGCAGTGCTTTTAAGTGGTGAAGCACCACAACTAATAGTTCATCCCTCCGCTCACCTCTTTATTATTTTTGGCACAGGAATCGTGTCAATTTCCGAAAATAAATATTTTTTTGGGACGTGCATCACCTCAATTTACGAAAATAAATATAATGTACTCTTGGAAAATAAAATTTTGAAATTGGTGATTTTGTGACTATCTAATCGATTCAATTTGATGTTTGATTTTGGTATGATGTATTTTAGGTATAATATATATATTTATTTTTAGTGGGTATATTTATATTTTTCTTATATTTATAAAATTAAATAACAGAATTTGTGTTATTTGTATGAAAGGTTTTTTTATTTATTTTTCTTTAAAAGTAAATATATGTATTCAAATAAATGTCAATCACGCTGGTTTTTTTTTTTAATTTAAAAAAATATGAAGAACATAGTTACCCAAGCTATTAAACTTTGTGCAAATTAATTAATTAATTAATTTGTTTATGTTCACCACATAAGTATTTATATTATGGTATTTTCAATTAGTGTCATCGGTCTTTTACTAGTCTGAATCAACCTTTAAGTATAATTGGTCTTTGGGAATCATAAGACTAGACACTCTAACAAATGAAATGAGCTCGTGTCATGCAAATCAACCTTTAAGTATGACTAGTCTTTAGGGAATCATAAGACTAGACACTCTAACCAGTGAAAAGAGCTCGTACTTTAAGTATGACTTGTATTTGGGGAATCATATTTGTAAACCCCATCTTTGAGCATATTTGTAAGCCTTACAAAATCTATGACCTTTGTTACTATAATATGTTTGCTTCCTTGACGATGAAGGGTCTAGTACTCAACCCAAACATTGTGATTTCGAAAATTTCTTAAGCAACTTATCCAAAAAGATTTATATACACTATGTTGAGTCTTCAAAATACAAATAGAGAAAAAACACCTATTTTAACTTTCTGCAATCGCCGATTTAGATGAAGATGCTGCTGCACTGGTTTGCCTCCTGCGTGCGCCTGTGACCTCTCAGCGTTCTGCTTGCGGCTGCCTGGGCCACGGCCCCAACCATGCCCCCTGTTCTGGACCCTCCGGATCCCCCTTCGAAAGGGATGGATCCCCAAAGTGTGTTTTCTGCTGGTTAAATCATTGCCGCCGCAACGCCCCAGGCCCGCCCTCTCTAAATTTGTGAAGAAACTGGATGGGCTCCAAGAGGTTCAGTTACCCCCTGTCTTGCCCCGCAGGCCGCTCTGTCTTTGGCTGAAAAATGCCTCATAGGTCAATTCACAGGCCTCTAGTTGTCTCCTAGAACCGTTCAAAGATGGGTTGAGAGAAATTGGGCTGATAAAATTCAAGGGAAGATTTCCATTAGGTTTTGCGGGAAAGGATATTTCACATTCCACTTCGAATCCAAAGAGGACAAGGATTTAATTTTCAGAAACAGACCCTACTTCATGGACTCCAGGGGCCTCTACCTCAACAAATGGACTCCAGATTTTGACCCTGAACTGGACGTCCCCAGTGTTGTTCCGGTGTGGGTTCGTCTTCCCCACCTCCCTCTCCACTGCTGGGGAGATGAATCTGTTCGTGCCATCGGGAATGCAGTTGGCAAATACATCGACCGTAGCGAACCGAAAGAGAACATGCAGGCCTGCGCGAGGATCTGCGTCGAAGTTGATCTTGGCAAAGGACTCCCCGAAGCAATAAAACTGAAGGTGGACGAGTGGAGCCATATTCAGCAGCTCGACTACGAGCAGATCCCCTTCAAATGTAAGGTATGCCACGAATACGACCATTTTTCCAATCGATGTACTAAACTTGTTGATGCAGAGAGCGGTGATCAAGAAGGCCAATGGGAACCTGTCAAAAAGAAGAAGTCCGCCCCGGCATCCAAAGCTCCTCTGGAATCTGACCCTCCTGTTCCTCCTGCTCCCTGTCCTGCCTCATCTTCCCCTTCCCCTTCCTCCCAGCCCCCCTCTGATCCGCCCCTCCCCTCCTCTTCTAACCCTTTCTTTGTCTTATCTTCCCTTGATCCTCCCTCCGAAGATCCCTCTCTGCCCCCCTCTCTTCCCACCGATCCTTCTGACCCTTCCCCCCTCCAAATCACCCATTCGCAGGCATCCCTCGATCCCCCCTTCCCTAGGCTCACAAGAAGCTCGTCCAAAGATCATGGCTCCTCCGGCGACTCCTTCAAGAAATTAGGTCCTGGTAGAAAATTTGCCAAGCAGCATAGAGACAAGAACGCTCAAAAAGACATAGCCATGGGCTCTCAAACCCCTATAGAAGCCTACATCCTGGGGCAGCAAGAGAAAGAAGCAACTCATGAGAGGCGAGCACCTCTCCGGAAGCCAATTACCCAATGATGAAAATTCTATCATGGAACAACAGGGGTTTAGGGCACCCGTCCAAAGTTTTAGCCCTCAGAGATCTTATAAACAACGAAAAGCCTGAAATTATTTTGATTCAGGAGACAAAACTTGAACAGCAAGATTTAAGAGGAATAATAGATCAGCAGAAGCAATATATAGGTTGTACCAGTGAGTCAAGAGGAGCTTCCGGAGGTATAGCTACACTTTGGACTCACAGCAAATGGAACTGCATCTCAGAAAATCTACACCAGCATTGGATTAGAATAGTATTGGATCATAAAATAGGCAATCAAACAGTAGTTATTTACAATGTATACGCTCCCAATTAATACAGAGAAAAAGAAAGCTATTGGAATGACTTGAAGGCAAGCATCGATGGGGAAACAACTCTAAATATCATAGTGGCTGGCGATTTCAATCTGATTCTTCATGCCAATGAAAAATGGGGAGGATGCTTTTCGGCTGACCCCTTCAGAGGCCGTTTGGAAGCCATCATTCGGGAACATGAATTTGTGGATGTTGTACCAAAAAATCGCAGGTATACCTGGAGTAACCGTAGGCTTGGATCTGGCAACATAATGGAACGGCTGGACAGGTTCCTAATAAATGTTTCGTTCCTCTCCTCCTTTTCTGTGGGGTACGCTAACATTCTTTCCACCTCTGCCTCGGATCACTACCCCATAATGCTCACTTTGGAAACTCACTGCTCTCTAGGGCCAATCCCGTTTAAATTCAATCCGCTCTGGAGTTGTGACCCGGCTGTCAGAGATATTATCCAGAGATCCTGGAACCAACACGTCGAAGGCTCACCAAGTTTCATCTGGGAAACCAAACTAAAGAGAACCAGACAGGCCATCAAAGAGTGGGCACGAGCCAATTACAAAGAACCGGAAGAGATCAAAAAAAAAAAAATGATCTTGAATGCATCCAAAGAACGATAGAGGTTCATGGTCTCTCTCAACAGAATAAGGAGCAAGAAGGTACCCTTTATGCAAAGCTGAGCCATATAAACAGAGAAGAAGAGATAAAATGGAGACTAAAGTCAAGGCAGCTATGGCTGCAAGATGGCGACAAAAATACAACGTTTTTCCACAAACAGACCACGGCTAGAAAAATCAGGAACAATGTCAGCTCAATTCTGGACAACAAAGGCAATCAGCAGAACACTCAAGAGGCCATCAGAAGGGCTGCCACGGATTACTATAGAGAGCTTTTAAAGGAAACCAAAGGAGAAGAGAATTACACTGACATCCTTCAATACATGCCCAAGGGAGTTACCAAAGAAATGAATGACAGCCTGGTAAAAGAAATCGAAGAGGAGGAAATCAAAAGAACGATCTGGGCTATGAATCCTGATAAGGCTCCTGGGCCTGATGGATTCCCCATTTGTTTCTATAAGGCCTTTTGGGGTGTTATAAAAAAAGACTTGACTAAGATGATCAGATGGTTCCAGAGAAAGGGAAAAATAGGTGGATATACCAATGCCACATTTTTGGCTCTCATCCCTAAAGAAAACAGGCCCACTTCTTTTGCTCGGTTTAGACCCATTTCCCTCTGCAACTCCTCATATAAAATTCTGGCTAAAATCCTTGCTGCTCGTCTTAAGCCTCTCCTCCCCTCCCTGATTTCAGACAATCAAGGAGGATTCATGGCCAACAGACAAATTACTGACTCCATCCTTTTAGTCCAAGAAGCCATCCACTCTAGCCTCTCTAGGAAGGAGAAAGGATTCATCCTCAAACTTGACCTCGCCAATGCCTTTGACAGAGTTAGACACTCCTACCTTACTGCTGTTCTAAAAAAGATGGGTTTTGAGTTGCCCTTCATCAGCCTAATCACTGCTTGTATCTCTGGGCCTTGGATCTCCCCTTTGGTTAATGGTAGACCGGGTGAAGCCTTTCAATCCTCCAGGGGTCTCAGACAGGGTTGTCCCCTCTCCCCGTATCTATTCATTCTTATGGCTGAATCTTTTAGCCAAGCTTTGGACTACAACAGAAGAATGGGCCTCATAACTGGAATTAAATTTGGAAATGGAGCCAAGAACATAAATCATTCTCAGTTCGCCGACGACACCTTGCTTATTGGAGGAGCCTCCACCACCATAGCAAGGAGGTTCAAGACACTTCTGGACAAATTCATGGGATACTCAGGAGGTCTGGTTAACCAGTTGAAAAGCTGTATTTATGGATGGAATGCTTCAAACCAGGTCATTCATAAAATTGCTAATATCTTTGGCGTCACTTGCAACCTTGAGTGGATGCATTTTTCCTATTTGGGCATGCCTGTGAGCCTAAAACCTTTGAAGGCAGGAACGTGGGACATCATCATCAATAAAGTGAAGTGGAAAGTGCAGCAGTGGGGTGCTGTTTGCCTTAACCCAGCAGGACAGCTCATTCTCCTCAAATCTGGTATTTCTTCTCTCCCTATTTATAGATTTTCTCTGTATCAAGCCCCTGCATCTTTTCATAGCAAAATGGATGTTATCCTCCGTCACTTCCTTTAGCAAGGAGGGAAAACTGATAACAAGAAATTCAATTTAATCAGTTGGAAACAAGTCATTCAAACCCAGGACAGAGGAGGTCTCGGTGTCAGATCCCCCAAATTTCAAAATCTTGCCTACGGGGAGAAGATAGTCTGGAGGCTCATCACTGGCCCTTCAACATGGTGGAAAATGGTGCTGGAAACCAAATATATGAATTTCCCAAGACAGAAATTGCTTGACTTGGTCATACCCAACAGAGACTCTTCAAAATTCTGGAGCCTTTGTAAAAAAGCCATTCCGTTCATTTCCCAGAATACATCCAAAGTGCCCAAGGGAGGAGGCAGTATAAATATTGGCACTGACAAAATTCTGGGATAGCAACCTATAATAAGTCATGAAGAAACCATCCCTATTCTTACTTTTCTTAGCAGCAAGGGTATCCACTTTCTGGAGCAGATTTCTAGCTGGGACCCTCTTCCCCACTTGTGGCTGGGATGGTCCTTCCCTGATGTGCCCACCGCTCTCATTCCTAGCCTTGCCTCTCTGCAGTCTTTCCTCCACAGCAAAGCCCCCATCAAAAAGAATGAGAGGGATGGCCTTCGTTGGGATCCAACCGGCTCTGATTTCTCTGTTCGAGCATCTCACCAACACATTTGCCTCAGAACCTTCCCTATGCCAATATGGAACTCCTAGAGAATGGTTTGGAAGTCCGAAGCTCTGCCCAAAATTAAATTTTTCATCTGGACCTTATTAAAAGGAAAAATTCTAACAGCAGAAAATTCACAAAAAAGAGGTATCAACGGTCCTTCTTGCTGTCCTAACTGCTACGCTGCGGAAGAAACCATGCAACACCTATTTGTAGACTGTCCTTTTGCTACTGATTGCTGGAAAGAATTGTATCCAATTGATACCTCTTGGATCTCCCAACACTCCATAGGCGAAGTGATATAATACTGGAAAAAGAAATGCCCTTGGAAAAATAAGAAATGCAATTTAGCGCAGAGGGTCTGGAACATTCTTCCATACACCATGTTATGGAGAATTTGGCTGGCAAGAAATAGGAAAATATTTAAGGATAAAAAGTCGACCTCCAGATCAGCCTGCAACAAGGCAAAAACTCTAGCTCTTGAAACTATCTCTGTCAAAGCTCATAGCAATATTGATGCAACAGAGTATAGTGTGGAAGAAAGGAACTTCATCAGCTACATCTTGGACAAAAATCATAGCATCCAGAATGGAAAAACAATGAGAGCTCAGAGCAGACAGGGAACCCACAGTTGGAAGATAAGGCTCAAAGAGGAGGAGTTCGCAAGCTGGTTGCAAAAATGTAACTGCTTCTACCTCTTTTTCGATGGAGCTTCCAAGTCAAACCCAGGTATGGCAGGGGCAGGGGGTGTGATCTACAATGCCAATGGGGAATGTGTTCTCTACTACGAATGGGGCTTAGGGAACATCTCCAATAACAGGGCAGAGGCGCTGGCCCTTTTTCAAGGTCTTAAGCAACTCAACAGACTTGGTATAAGAACAGTGAAAGTCTTTGGTGATTCTTCCATAGTTATCAGTTTAATGGAACACAAAAAAAATTCCCCAAACGCTCTCCTCTAGCAGGCCATACAGCGTTGCCAATTCCTGCAAATGACAATGGGAACATTGCAGTTCCACCACATCCTTCGATCATTGAATAAGGAAGCAGACAGGCATGCAAATAAGGCCTGTAACAGGGTAATCGGCAACCTGCTATGCAATACAGAGGAATCGTTTTAGTCCTTGCCATGAATCTTTTCAGTGTTACCAGCATTTATCCGGACTTCTACACCAAGAGGAATCAGCATCAGATCCTTCAGGCTCGCAGCAGGAACAGTATCAACGATCGAACAAGGCAGAGAAACGCTCCCTTTCTCAAACTTCTGTCTCTAATTCACTTCACTTACTCTTATCAGAACCGTATCCTTCCACTCCTTATCAGCGCAGGCTTTAGGCTCAAATGCGAACTGGAAGTTACCATCTCTCGGTAAACAACTGCATCAAAATTTTTCTGGGCAATCAACGACATCAAATGTATCAACTGTAACATGGACGTTTCCATTTCTCAGCAAAAAACGGCTTCAAAATTTCTCTGGGCAGACAACGGCATCAAATGTACCAAATGTAACTTAATTCCAGGCTTCCTATTGCTGCTGTTAATGTATCTTAGATGACTTGCAAATGTCAAATCCTAGGCTTTCAATTTGTTAGAATTTATTCTAGCAAAGACTCTCTCAAAACCGGAACAAGCAGGTCTAAGGAGATCATTTCTCTCTATATTCTCTTAGATCCAGTGCCTCTGCTCCGCATGTATCATAGGAACTTATGTTCCCGCATTTTTTTCAGTCCCTAATATAGCAACCGATTCCGTTAGAAAAAAAAAAACTTTCTGCAATCGCCATTTTACATCAAAATTGTTAACAATTTAAAGATCTGCTGAAATCTAATCAAAATACCTAAGATTAGTTGAAAAATTGCATTATATAGTTATAGTAAACTTTTTTGTTGGTGAAATATTTATTTTTTCTTCTTAAAATACATTTAGTAACTCAAAAATCTTGTTACTTTAGATGCAAATGTACTATATTAATGGATTAGTACTAACTATAGAGGGAAATCCGGTGATTTTCTTAAAATATTTTCACTATAAAACCTAAAATATTCTGACTATAAAATGCAAATAGTAAATTCTCTAAGTAAAATGAATCATTGATTAGAAACACTCTTCTAATGTGCTTCCATCCATTAATAATGTATATATAGTAATTTTAAACCTGACCCCACCAGGATCAAATTGCTTCAACCGCTGTGGGTGCGGCTGCAACTATTACTTAATATATTCTTCGCATATATTCTTCGGTGAAAGAGTTCTGAGGTTCGGTGAAAGAGTTAAACACGTACTCTATATATTCTTCACATATATTCTTCGGTGAAAGAGTTCTGAGGTTCGGTGAAAGAGTTAAACACGTACTTTATATATTCTTCGCATATATTCTTCGGTGAAAGAGTTCTGAGGCTCAGTGAAAGAGTTAAACACGTACTCTATATATTCTTCGCATATATTCTTCGGTGAAAGAGTTTTGAGGCTCGGTGAAAGAGTTAAACACGTACTCTATATATACACTTCCTCGCATTCTTCGCATATATTCTTCGGTGAAAGAGTTATGAGGCTCGGTGAAAGAGTTAAACACGTACTTTATATATACACTTCCTCGCATTCTTCGCATATATTCTTTGGTGAAAGAGTTTTGAGGCTCA
Source organism: Pinus tabuliformis (assembly GCA_031772625.1). NCBI lineage: Eukaryota > Viridiplantae > Streptophyta > Pinopsida > Pinales > Pinaceae > Pinus > Pinus tabuliformis. The sequence continues at coordinate 702,673,982 of CM062815.1, read as the reverse complement.
GTGAAAGAGTTACACGTACTTTATATATACACCTCCTCGCACTCTTCGCATATATTCTTCGGTGAAAGAGTTCTGAGGCTCGGTGAAAGAGTTAAATATGTACTTTATATATACACTTCCTCGCATTCTTCGCATATATTCTTCGGTGAAAGAGTTCTAAGGCTCGGTGAAAGAGTTAAACACGTACTTTATATATCCACTTCCTCGCATTCTTTGCATATATTCTTCGGTGAAAGAGTTCTGAGGCTCGGTGAAAGAGTTAAACACATACTTTATATATACACTTCCTCGCATTCTTCGCATATATTCTTCGGTGAAAGAGTTCTGAGGCTCGGTGAAAGAGTTAAACACGTACTTTATATATACACTTCCTCGCATTCTTCGCATATATTCTTCGGTGAAAGAGTTCTGAGGCTCGGTGAAAGAGTTAAACACGTACTTTATATATACACTTCCTCTACGATATAAGACCATAAGGCTCGCATCTTCGGTGATTAGTTTTGAGGCTCGCTATATGACCAAGGCAGAGGCTCGCATATATTCTTCAGCATTTAAACCTGGGTTCTGAGGCCCGCATCTCCGGTCTGTGGGCTGCGGTGGGCACGGGCGATCTGCAGTCAGGTTTGCTGATATCAGGTGCACATATTCCTTATATTTTTCTTTTTCTAATACAAATTTGCTCATATAATTTCAAGTATGAATATTCACCATAGTTACCAAAGATTACCAAGAGCAAACCTATCACAGTTACTCTTCGAGGCCTTTATGAGTATATATAGTCTTTAGAGAAATGTAGAGAAGAAAGAGAAGCCAAGCTACAAAAAGAGTTAGAAGCCATGCTGGAAAATAAATTTGCATCTCTTGAAGACATGATCCAAAAACAAATAGAAAATAAAATAGAACTACTGGAGAATAAAATGGAGGCAATGGAGACTAGATTGTAGGTTATAGAAAAACAAAACCAAGATACTAACCAACCATCCCAGCAAGGAGATGTTGATACTTTAGAGAGTCTTAAAATGAAAGACATGATTAAAGAACTAGAAGAAAAAGTTAATAGCCGCCTCACCCTAAATAATGTGGTAGATAAGTTAGATATCAAACCAATTAAAGATGAAATGAAAAAATTAACAGAATTAGGCCACGAACGTAACAAAAGGGTCTTGAACCTTATAATCTTCGGTTTAAAAGAGGAATTAGATGAGGATACTTTAGCCTTAGCCCAGACAGAATTACATAATAGATTACAAATTGAAATAGTGTGTCTCACAGAAGCAACAAGGTTGGGGAAATTAACCGAGAATAAAGGAAGACTAATCCGCATAAAGGTGAGCTCCACTAATCATAAGTACGACATACATAGTAAAACCTCAAGTCGAAAAGGAACAGGAATATTCATAAATGAAGATCTCATTCCAGAAGATCAAGTAGAATTAGCAAAAGGAGGTTCAAAAGGTAAAAGAAGCTAGAAAGGAAGAAAAATGGGCAATAATCAGAAATAGAAAAGCCTTTATTCGAGATAGAAACCAAAAAGATAGTAATCAATAGCAATTAAACATGCTCCAGATCCTTTCTTGGAACTGTTGGGGCTTCCCATGGAACAAAGGCCCCAAGCTAAGTTGGATTTCAAATGAAGTTGATATTATTTTGCTTGTTAAAACTTCGGAGCACGAAGAATCTAAGGTCCCTAACATAGATGGGTTTACGCTATGGTCTACCTGGAACAAGCGATCCTCCTGTAGAGGCATTGGGGGAATAGCTTGTTACATTAAGAAGAACATCTCCCCCCATGCTACGATTTATAAAAATGACCCTCACAACCAATATAGTTGGATAGAGATCAGTGACATTAATAATAAAAAGTCCTACATAGAAATATGTTATTTCCCCCCCATCAATTCTAACTTCTATAAGAAGAAGAATCTAGATAAAACTAACCCTTACAATGGTTTAGAGAATGATATTTCTGTTGGAAATAATACTGAGAGGGGGGGTGAATCAGTATTATCTAATCAATAAAACTTTTTCATTTCCATATTTAGATACATATACGCTACTTCAGTTAGGTGAATTTGCGTGTATACGCAACTGTGTCTAAAGCAACTAGCGTATATCCAGAATACTTATGATTCAGTTAATCCATTAAATGTGGATCTTTAGTTAGTGCATCAGAACTTCATTAACCATATGAACAGTAAGCAAGTGCAATAAAACAGAACAGATCATCACACACAAGAGGCACACATGAACACCATGATATAAGGTGGAAACCCAATGTGGGTGAAAACCACTTGCTGCAAGTCGTCTCTATCTTCCTTTAATAAGAAACTTCATTTTACAATCTTTTTGTACTGGTGCAGCCTTATACCAGTACACAGGCTACAACTTGCAGAGGGCTACAACCCTCTCTCGTTTTCCAGACTCTCCTGGATGGGAGCTACAACCCCCTTAGCTCTTGTACTAGCCTATCCATTTACTAGTATGTAGGTGCCTGCCTACTAAATGCTCCAATCTTCACTCGTTCTCCAGCTGCTACTGGAAGGGAGCTTCTACCGCTTTAACTCTTGTACTAGCTGCTGTACTAGTACGTAGGCGCCGGCCTACAATCTTCTTTCAACCTCCAGGGACCACATTTCATACATTTTCAGACTGGATACTCCTGAAGCACAACACTATAATCTGAAGGCCACGTTTCATCTAATTTTCATACTGGACCCATAAATATCATTGAAGCACAAAACAATCAATACTAGCATCATCAATTTCTGAATCACTGAAACCCTATCAACAACACAGTCACCAGAACACAGAGCAGACACAGAACTCTGAAATAACAATCAGACCCAACTGCAACTTCAAATATCATACTTTACAATGTATACGCTACTACGATGAACCAAACCCGCGTACATACGCGCTTTCACCAAATCCAACCCGTGTACAGATCTATAAATATTCAATCATGACTTGCGGCTATTTCAAACTTAAATCATACTTAGTTCAGAACATTACATGCGTTAGTATGCAGATCAAGAATAAGCATAATCAACCATATAGAGATAGTTCATTTCAAACCATTTGATCCCGATCTATCCTTAGATATTGTTCTCCATCAACCGATGAGATTCCTCCATAGCTCAGATCAAGCAATGCATCATCAACCCATAACCTGCATACTGGATCTCATACTTCATCAGATATTCAAGACTTTTTCGATGTCCTTGCCTAATGATCTTCTTTTCCTTTTATAGTCTTAGGCATTACTCAATACCATGGTCCAAAACCATAACAAACCAATACCATGGACCCAATACTTGAGATCAATACTTCTGACAAGATACCATGGTCCAAAACCATAAGTTCAAATACCAAGGACTAAATACCATGGACCAAACATAAGTTCTCTGACATGTACGTGCCTTCCCTTGCATGAAAGTGTGTGTATACGCATACACGCCTTTTCAACGACTAACCCGCGCGTATACGTGGCTCGGTCACGATGAACCTACGTATATATACTTTCTCTTCATTCTTGTAGTCTGATCATTAATTCCTTGCTGCACTGTGATCTGTCATCTGTGTGATTTGCCTTCAAGGACAACACTTGTCTCATAATGCCAACAATCTCCCCCTTTGGACTTGATGGCAAAGCTAACTTGTCACACTTAGAACTGTCATCTGATTCCTTTGAGCTGTTCTGCATTTGATATCTCTTCTGTAGATTCATCTAGTTATAAATGAGTGAGATGTTCTTCTATGAGTGGGTTGCCATCAAGTACAACTCATGCATCATAATGCCAACAATCTCCCCCTTTGGACTTGATGGCAACAACACCAAATCACTCTCCCCCTTTGACATCAAGGGCAAAAGGGCGGATCAAGATGTTCTCTTTCCTTGATAACCTTTCTGCTCAACAACACCAAATCACTCTCCCTGAGTACCTGATGAAATCTTTGAATGTGCTCCCCCTTTGTATCAATCTATCCATGCTCCCTCTGAGTACATGCTGAAGTCTCTGTTCTGCTGAAGAGTGTTGTTCATGCTCCCCCTGACTGTAAGCAAGATCTGCAAAAGGATGTTCTACAAGAAGAACATGACCCTATCATAAATAACCTTCCTATCACCAAGGACTCATACATACACCCATCTCCCAACCAAGTGGGGATATACCAGAAGTTTACATATGACAAATAAATACATTACATTATTCATCCCAGGCATAGTGGGGAAACCAAAATAGGCCGTTACATGACCTTGATAAAATAAATACATGACTGAAATATTTCATCATCCTTCTTATGCATAGTGGGGGTACAAATTACATCATATGATCAGAAGAGATTTCATCAAATGACTACAATAGATAGAGACACACTATTACATCATAAGTCTTGATATGACCTTTACATGAGACCAAACATCTAAATAAGACCATGATAGTCATCAACAACTATCATACACAATGTATGATCTGCTCCATAAGCATCTGTCAACAACATCTAGACCAGCAATCATGTTCTCCCTCTGTACCTGTTCCATCTGTGCCAGATGGTTTCTGTAAGGCCCATATCAGATTCTTCTCATTCTGAGTTTGGCCCACTGATTTCCTTCAAAGTAATGCGATTGTATCCATAGAAACAAGTGTATATACGTGGATACTCCTCATGAAACTCGCGTACAACCATTTCCAGATCAGCAACCTGTAAATGTCCTATGACAAGGTATGACTACATATAGATATCACCTCATCATCATAAAATCATTCACATTATATCATATGTGTAAGACACCATAGCCATCTTATCAACAAGATCATCCATGTATCATCACTTGGGAATATCTGCATCAATCAACATATGTAAGTATCAACCTATCAACATATAGGTAAGAACTCATCATCATCATGTCTCCAACAATGCAACTTTGAGTAATCATTCATGTATCCAGCACTATGTATCTTGAGCTCAAGATCATTTGTCAAGGCTTCTTTATATCATCAACATCAACAATCCTCATCCACATGAGCACCAAGAACTATAGGAATCCTGCATCATAACTGTATTATATGATCTTTATGCATATGACGACAACAGCATATGAGTGACTCATCATCAAGTAATGAAGTTGTGTATTCAAGCTTTGTACTTCTCCTTATCCTTATGAAGATTACCATGTAAGCATCATATATGCACCATCTAAGAATCAATCCACAAATATGATCTGAACATCAACTATGTAACCCCAAGAATCATATGAGATTTTATCATGGACAACTCATAACCATATCATAGCAGGATGTATCATTTAGCCATATAATCATCATCACCAAGGACTATTAACCATAATGCCAACGATGCACTATTAAAGGCATATGCTCCCCCTCAACTTGTGCCATTTGTTAACTGTTAGATCTGATCATGCATATGTCAGAAATAAGCATCAAGACATCATCATCATCAGGATAGGATCAAAACACTTCTAAACATCTTACAAGTATCAAGACATTTCCACACATCCTCAGCAGACTGTAACTATTAACCAATAGAGCAAATAATGGACTGAATCATATCAGACCCTTTTTCTGAGCCTGTCCCCACTGCTTTTCCTCAGACTGACATATACGTGACTTTGCAGTGTATAACTTGCGTATATACACGACTTCCCTTTATTAAACTTGCATATTAGATCTAGGACATTGAAGTTTTACACTTTCAGCTCCCCCTGAGTCTGTGATGTCTGTGTTGTGTTGTGTCTGTGCGGTGCTACATCTTTCTGACTAAACTTCCTTCTTCTTCCATATCTTCAAGCATGATGACGTTTTCTCCTTTTGGTATGATGCTCGTACTTTGTTTCTACATTCCTTTGCTATATGTCCAAGCTTGTTACCGACATAACATCTTACCTGTTTCATATTCCTTCTGGAGCAAACAACAGCTTTGTGACCAAACATATTGCAAGAGAAACAATATCCCTTGAAGTACCTGGACCGTGATGATCTTTCTGTGTGATGGTCTTGAACCATTCTTCTTCTACATCTGGCTGCAACATGTCCAAGATTATGACATACATAACATTCAACATTATTCATTGGAGGAGTAAAGGATTTTCTTTGAAGAATTTCTTTCCTTGGTTGTTGATGGGGATGACCTTTCATCTCCTTGTTGAGCATTGCATTAGAGTTCCTTGTCTTATTTTCTGAACTAGATTCACCTTCAATAGATTCATGAAAACCAAGACCAGTTTTGATAGCAGGAGATCTTTGACTACTAAGAATATCATCCAAGATTTTAGTACTATCTTGAAATCGTAAGAGCTTATCTTTTTCTTCTAATTTATCTTTTAGAATATTTACCTCAACTTGATGTTGCTCTTCCTTTTCAAGATACTTCTTCTTCACATTTTCTTCAGCATTTCTTTCTTCTTCCAACTGACGTCTTAGTTCAAGAACTTCTTTTTCATGAGCTTGGAGTAGTTCTTTATTCTGCTTCTTTGATTCTTCAAGATCTTCTTTTAGCAAGCGGATCATGGCTTCAAGACTTTCATAGTCACTGGATCTATCTCTGAGTTTCTTGATGGTTGTGCTTCTTTCATTGACTTCATCTCTTAGTGATGTTACTTCATCCTGCAACTTTTGATATTTGTCCTTGAATAACTTCCTTACCGTGTTTCCTTCCTCTAGTTGAGCTTTTAGTTTGGTAGCTTCTTCTTTGAAGGCACATTCCCTTTTGTTCAATAGATCTTGTTGATCTCTAATTTTGTCTGTAAGCCTTTTAAATTCTGCCTCTATTTGATATCTTTCTTGTTCACCCATAAGAGAAAATTCAGTTGTTTCGCTATCACTTTCATCTTTTCCAAATGGACAGATACCTGTATCACCAGAGGATAACAAATTCATACCTGATAGATCTTGTTCATCTTCATTCTGAAGTGAATCTGAACCTGAAGTGCTTCTTCCACATAATCCCCAATCGATGCTCCCACTGTCATAGTTCTTCTGAGATGTCTTCTTCTTCTTAGGTGCTTTCTTCTTAAGCTTCTTTCCCATTGTTACACGGATCTCCTTCAAGCGATCAAGCTTCTATCAAAGGACCTGCTCTGATACCAATTGTTGGAAATAATACTGAGAGGGGGGGTGAATCAGTATTATCTAATCAATAAAACTTTTTCATTTCCATATTTAGATACATATACGCTACTTCAGTTAAGTGAACCTGCGTGTATACGCAACTGTGTCTAAAGCAACTAGCGTATATCCAGAATACTTATGATTCAGTTAATCCATTAAATGTGGATCTTTAGTTAGTGCATCAGAACTTCATTAACCATATGAACAGTAAGCAAGTGCAGTAAAATAGAACAGATCATCACACACAAGAGGCGCACATGAACACCATGATATAAGGTGGAAACCCAATGTGGGTGAAAACCACCTGCTGCAAGTCGTCTCTATCTTCCTTTAATAAGAAACTTCATTTTACAATCTTTTTGTACTGGTGCAGCCTTATACCAATACACAGGCTACAAACTGCAGAGGGCTACAACCCTCTCTCATTTTCCAAACTCTCCTGGATGGGAGCTACAACCCCTTTAGCTCTTGTACTAGCTAATCCATTTACTAGTACATAGGTGCCTACCTACTGAATGCTCCAATCTTCACTCGTTCTCCAGCTGTTACTGGAAGGGAGATTCTACCCCCTTAACTCTTGTACTAGCTGTTGTACTAGTACATAGGCGCCGGCCTACAATCTTCTTTCAACCTCCAGGGACCACATTTCATACATTTTCAGACTAGATACTCCTGAAGCACAACAATATAATCTGAAGGCCACGTTTCATCTAATTTTCATACTGGACCCATAAATATCATTGAAGCACAAAACAATCAATACTAGCATCATCAATTTCTGGATCACTGAAACACTGAAACCCTGTCAACAACACAATCACCAGAACACAGAGCAGACACAGAACTCTCCAACAACAATCAAACCCAACTGCAACTTCAAATATCATACTTTACAATGTATACGCTACTACGATGAACCAAACCCGCGCACATACGCGCTTTCACCAAATCCAACCCGTGTACAGATCTATAAATATTCAATCATGACTTGCGGCTATTTCAAACTTAAATCATACTTAGTTCAGAACATTACATGCGTCAGTATGCAGATCAAGAATAAGCATAATCAACCATATAGAGATAGTTCATTTCAAACAATTTGATCCTGATCTATCCTTAGATCTTGTTCTCCATCAACCGATGAGATTCTTCCATAGCTCAGATCAAGCAATGAATCATCAACCCATAACCTGCACACTGGATCTCATACTTCATAAGATATTCAAGACTTTTTCGATGTCCTTGCCTAATGATCTTCTTTTCCTTTTATAGTCTTAGGCATTACTCAATATCATGGTCCAAAACCATAACAAACGAATACCATGGACCCAATACTTGAGATCAATACTTCTAACGAGATACCATGGTCCAAAACCATAGGTTCAAATACCAAGGACTAAATACCATGGACCAAACATAAGTTCTTTGACATGTACGCGCCTTCCCTTGCATGAAAGTGCATGTATACGCATACGCGTCTTTTCAACGACTAACCCGCATGTATACGCGGCTCGGTCATGATGAACCTGCGTATATATACTTTCTCTTCATTCTTGTAGTCTAATCATTAATTCCTTGCTACTGACCTGCTGCACTATGATCTGTCATCTGTGTGATTTGCCATCAAGGACAACACTTGTCTCATAATGCCAACAATCTCCCCCTTTGGACTTGATGGCAAAGCTAACTTGTCACACTTAGAACTGTCATCTGATTCCTTTGAGCTATCCTGCATTTGATATCTCTTCTGTAGATTCATCTAGTTATAAATGAGTGAGATGTTCTTCTATGAGTGGGTTTCCATCAAGTACAACTCATGCATCATAATGCCAACAATTTCTATCCTAGGGAATGATGGTAATATCCTTTTAATAGGTGACTTTAATGCTCGAACTTCAAACAACCAAGCTATTCTTCTAAGCAATCATTCCAACCCTAATCCTCTTTGGTTAGACAAAGACCCTACTCTGGCTAATAGGTACAAAAGGATCTCTAAAGACCTCGGGGAAAATTTATTTGGGTCGGAGCTAGTCAAGCTCTGTAGTGCTTAGGGTCTCATAATTTGCAACGGTCTAAAGAAGTGGCCCAATTCCAGCAAGATGACTTGCATCCAAGGACTTGGTAGCAGCGTGGTAGACTATGTTATTTCCGATCTCCCATTATACAACGAAATAATAAATTTTGACATCTTAAACGACAATGAACCTGACTCTGATCATAGGCCTTTACTTATAACTCTCAATTTTGTCATGCATAGAGTTCCCACAGAAAATAATACTTACAGCCAAAAGAACTTAATATTTGATAGAAATAAAAACGATCTCTTTCTAAATGAATTAAAAACTAATTTGCTTCCTTTATCTAGTATAGACAACATAGAAGACCTCTATCATAATTTTACTACAACCCTCTCATATTCTATTAACAAGTTCTCAATTGAAGTTTCAAATAATAAAAGAAATAGCAAAACCAATCCATGGTATGACAAAGATTGTAAAAGTGTGAGGAGAGCAATTAAGGAAGCTGTTGATGAATCTCTTAAAATGGACAAGATAAAAATATACAAAGCCCTAACTAAAAGGAAAAAGAGGCAGTACATTCGTCAAAGACAGGAGAATCTCTTTCACCTCTCTAAGGTAGCTCCTAAGAAATTTTGGAGGCAAATTTTGACTAGGAAGACTAAAGATAATAATAAAATTGCTCTTCACGATTGGAATTCCTATCTTAAAAAGCTTTATGAATCTCCAAATGTCATGGATAATTTAGAAACCCTGCTCACAACGAAAGAAGTTTAGAAACCCTGCTCACAACGAAAGAAGTTTTCTCTTTAGAAGACATTAAGTTTGGGGTTAATCGCCTCGCTAATGGGAAAGCTAAGGACATTGAAGGTTACCAGGTGGAAATCTTAAAAATTGGAGGTCCTGCCCTAATCCCCCACATCCACAAGCTTTTCAATCAAGAAGTTAAGCAAGGGTTCCCTAAACCTTGGACTGAGAGCCTTATTATCTCTATTTTTAAAAGTGGGGATACAAATAACCCCTCTAATTATCGGACAATTATGATCAGCCCTCTCTTAGCCAAGTTATATGGTAGTATTTTGGAAAAGAAGTTAAGCATATGGCTTGAAAGTGAAGGCAAGAGGGCTAAAGGCCAAGCAGGTTTCAGAAGGCATCACTCAACAATAGACCACCTCATTACGCTTAGGATCATTGCGGAGGAATGTCGTAATGATAAATCCAATTTATTTTGTTGCTTTGTGGACTTTAGAAAGGCTTTCGATACGGTTCCCAGATACAACCTTTGGAATAGATCAGAAGAGCTAAAGGTTCCTCTTGAGTTGAGAGCTGCTGCTATAAGGTTATACGAGAATGTAATTGCCAAGCTAAAGAGCAATGGGGGTGGTCGAAAGATATTAAATGTAACATCAGAGTTAAACAAGGTTGCCCCCTCTCCCCTACCCTATTTGGCATTTACATCGATAAGCTCGAAGGCTATTTAGAGGAAGCAGGATGTGATGGTACGATCTTAGCTAGGATAGTCGTCATCCTTCTTCTCTATGCTGACGATATTGTTCTTTTTGCAAGGTGCCCATCTGATCTTGATAAGCAACTCAAGCTTCTTAAGGATTTCTGCTCTACCATGGGTATGACTGTTAACACTGACAAAACAAAAGTTATGATTATCAAATCCAAGAAGGACACTTATGCTAATTTTATGTATGACAATAATAACTTGGAGGAAGTGTATTCTTACAAGTACCTAGGAATTGATATTCATCACAAGCTCAACTGGAACCATAGCATTGAGAAAAGGATTAATTTGGGGTGGAAAGCTTATTTTGGTCTTGAAAATAATTGTAAAACAACAAACCTCGTAATGTGGGATAAAAGGAAGTTCCTCTTTGAAACTTTAGTCACTCCTGTTATCTTATATGGCTGTGAGGTTTGGGGTTGCAGCATCTCCAGAGAATCATGGAGAAAGATTGAGCAAATCCAGAAGCGTTTTTATAACTTATAAAATGAAAATTAAAAGTAATACACCCTATCCTATTCTCCTTATAGAAGCAGGTCTTTCCCCTATTGAGAGCCTAGCTATGATTAGGTTTCTGCTGTACAAGCACAAACTCAATAATATAGACGATCATAGACTTCCTAAGCTAGCTTTAAATTCCAGCCAAAACCACCTAAGGCTCAATCGGGGGTGGCATAAAGACACAAGGCCCTGGCTAAACTATTGGGAGATCAACAAGAATGATGCATTGCAAAACATTAATAACATTAAAGGTATTGTTACTTCTAAGTTCAAAGAAAAAATGTGGTGTGAGAAAGATTTAGCGGCTAAAAGAAAATTAAGTTATTATAAGAAAGTCATCAACCCCACCCTAGAAGATCAAAAGTATTTCTCTATTTTAACTAGCTCAAAGAAGAAAATTAATATAGCAAAGATTAGAACGAATTCTCATGAGCTCCATAGTGAAACAAGTCGTTGGGCAGTTCCTAAAACACCATGGATGGAAAGGATCTGCCATATATGTGAGAATAGGAACATCAAGGATGAAAACCACTTCCTCTTAGAGTGCCCTGCGTACAACCACATTAGATCTCAGTTTCACAATCTTTGTTACAATACTGACCTTCCTAGCCTTTTACAATGTCAAAATTATAGTGAGCTCGGGAGGCTTCTCTCCAAGCTTTTTGAGCATAGGAATAAAATCTTAAATCAAAATAAATAATTTGTTTCTTTAGGTCCAATAGACCAATGTTTGGTCTCAGCGAACGTTAACCACCACCATCATCATCATCAATTTTAACTCCAATCATATATTATAAATTCTGACAAATTGATTTGATTTTCACAAATTTTTATTAATATTTTTTTCCTACAATTAATATTTTCTTGAAATTTATATAAAAATTATTTTTAAACAATGAATTGAAATTCATATATCTAATTAATTTAAATTTATTACATAATTATTATATATTAAAAAATAAATAAAAAATGATGATATTTTATTTATATCTAATTAATTTAAATTTATTACATAACTATTATATATTATTTAAATTTATTACATAACTATTATATATTAAAAATATTTTTAAAAAATAAATAGAAAATGATGATATTTCATTGATTATATATTTACGGAAATAATATTACGCGGAGTTAAAAAAATATTAAAAATCATATAAACAACCGTTTAAAAATAAAACATCATTAAAAGAATCCTGCATGGGTAAGGGGCCCGTCAAATTTAACCCCTGCTAGCTGTGCTTTTAAGCGGCCAAACACCACACTAACCGTTCATCACTCCACGCACCTCTTTATTATTTTTGGCACAGGAATCGTGTCAAAATAGATATAATGTACTCTTATCTGCATTTAATATTGAAAGGAGGTTTTATTAAAGAAATATTGCCATATCTTTATTTATTTTGAAAATATTTTTATGCTTCGGAAATTTTTTTTCTTATAATATGCTATGTCACCAATTTAATCTCTTTTTCCAAATTAAAATGATTACAATCAACTTGTTTTGACGATGAATCACACTTGTTGGTTCGAAATGCGTCGACAAATGATTTATCTTGTGATTTACACCGAACAATTTCTCTTAAACTTGATATGAATCACAAAAGCCTCAATTCAACAATACAATCCCCCTATTTGAAGATGAAAATGTGGCTGCATCAAAATTTCTTATAATATGCCATGTGACCAACCTAGTTGGTGAAATTAAAAACTGACTGGGTCAAATATTTGACTGTTTGGTAGGACTGCATTAAGAGAACCATCTCTATTATTATTAATAAATTAAAATAATCATGGGAATAACTATTTGCAACACTTCAATTATTTTTGTTTCCATTTAGGCTTTCAGAAGTAAAATAATCTTTTATGTCAAGATTTATCATCATTAAACTTTTTCGCATTTGAAAGGTATTTTTTAACGGTATAAAAATGTTTTATATTATAAAGAATTCTGCAACAAATTTTTCCACTATGATTACTTTTTAATTTCATGTTTTTTTATTTTTAATTTCATTTTTTTTTAATGTGATTTTGTAATGGGTTAAAAATTTAAAATAACTCTAAATATTTATTAATAATAAAATATTGTAATAAATATTACAAAACACAAATGGGATCTCTATTCTTTGTCTACCTATCAAACTTTATCACAATGAATTAATGTCGGGCTTAAATTTCAATCCAAGTAAGGAGAGTATGGAATTTACCTCTTCATTCTTTAGGTTAGGAATCCCTTCATTTATTATGTTATTTTTATGTGTGACAAGGTTTGACTTATTATGTTATTTTTATGTGTCACAAGGTTTTTTTTGACAAGTTTGATTTGGACTATATTGTTGAAGATAAACATAAAGTCCGAAGTTTTTGAATTGAAAATAATTGTAGTATTTCTAAATGAAGTTTGGGATTGTAGTATCTCTAAATAATTGTGGAGAAAGATAACATTTATTATTATCTTTACTTAAGACAGAGATAACCCAATGGAAATATCTATTATCTTTTTGTTTGACTAAAAATTAAATTACATTATATAAAGTTAAACGTTAGAAAAAGAAACTAATTTTCTTTTTTAAATAATTGAGTTTTATTTTTCATGCATTTGATTGGGTGTTTTTTTTAAATTGTAACTTTTATTAATATATAGTATTAATGAAATATGTATGTACTTTGGTTTCTAGTATTTAGCACTTGTTTATTAAAAAGGGACTTGTTTATTAAAAACAGACAGATTATGCATGTTATTACTATACAAGAATTGTTATTACTATACAAGGGTATGATCCGGTTCATCTTTATATTCATCATTATATTATTATTTTTAAGTGTATTGTTTAAATTTTCGTTTATCAATAATATTTTTAGAAACAAATTTTAGTGGATGTTAATTATCATCATCAACATATTAAAATATATTATACATTTTTAAATATAAATAGATGTAACACCCCTCGGTAAAAAGTAAATATTAAATTTACTTTTATTGCACATACTTGGTTAATCATAGGCTAAGTGAAAAACCTAGTGGAAAACTTTAATGCTTAAAAGTTTTATTTTAATTTATTTTAAAAGGTTATGACAAGTGGGGAAAATAAGCTAAATGAAAAAGTTTTCACTCACCAAATAGTGAGAACGAAAAAGTTTTCACTCACCAAATAGTGAGAAGACACTTATTTTCTCTCTAGAGATAAATAATCTCAATTGAGACAAGGGAGCCAAGAGGGTGATAGGGAAGAAAACCCTAGGCAACCTTGCAGACTTGGTACTTGGGAGCCAAGAGAGTGATAGGGAAGAAAACCCTAGGCAACCTTGCAGACTTGGTACCTAGTTGGAGGAAGTCCAAGAGAGGATAATCAAGTTGTAACCTTGTAACCCTTAGACAAGACGTCGTTGAGGGAGGTAGGACGCTGCCAGTTGGGGGATTCTTGAGTTGGATGGTGGCCAGTGGAAACCTCAATACATACTTGTGAGAATTCGACGTAATTTCCATTCTCATTGGTTGGCAGGAGTGGTCTTCTCCTGGTCCAATTCCTTGATTGTGTAAACTGAACAGATAAGTGCATTTACTATTCTAGAATTTATCTAATTTTTGTGAATGTTGCGATTTTATATAATCGTTGTGGTCTTTGTAAATGTGTGGAGTAAGAAATTGTTTGAGAACTTAACAGTGCCTATATGGACATTGAATGGATTGACAAGCACCAAATGTTATTATATTGAACACTTATTGCTTGTTGATATTGTAGGGAAACAATAAAAAGGGTAATCTGAAAATGGTTGTGATATTTATGATGTTATATAAAAAGAAAACAAAATGACTTTATTTGTCTATACAATGAAGTTTTCTGCAATCTGTATGATCTTTGCATAAGAGGGACACTCTATTTTATGTTCATTGGAAAGTGTCTATAATCTTAAAAAAAAACTAACAACAAGGAAAGCACTTCTAGAGAACCTTGAGGCTAGACAAATGAAAGGAAAGCTAGAAGTGCAAACGAGATAATAGTAATAATAGTGGTATAAAGGAACAGGTTAGTTCTGCTTTAACGAACCAAAGGCTTGTCTACGAAACAATCCTTATTCCGTTGAGCATAAGTAACTAAATCCAGTGGGTCAGGGTAGGTCCTAAAAGGAACAGGTCCTACCCGACGCTAGACTAACAATAGTAAATAGAATAATTGTTAGCACTATAAACAAATGAATAATAACAATGAATAGATCTAGCAGGGAAAATGTATAAGATCTCCTCTCTTTGAAGAAATAGTAAAGTAAATGACAGAACTGAACAAATATTCTTTCACTAAAACCCCAACCATACAATAATAACCAAGTGAAGGAACTTTCATAACAATTCTAAGGTTTGCAGTATATGTTCAACATTCAAAATTTAATAAAGTTCGCAGTACAAAGAGATTATTAAGTGCAAAATATGAAAAATGAATACAATAACTAGAGAGGCATGCAATTTAGTTTGAACCATGGGCCAAACAGTAAGGACCAATAGCCTATAACATCTTCTGGAACCACCCTTTTGAAACAAATACTACATCTGACCTATGTAGGTTGGTCATTATTTGCAAATCAACCAAAATCAACTAACTAGTCAATCATAAAATAACTATGAACCTACATGGAAGGGCACACACCCACACACACACACATATACCAGAACACCAAACTCAATACAATTCAAAATAATCCAAAATGACATAACATGGCGGTAAGATAAATGAAAAAGAGAATTAATACACGTTTAGTCGTGAAAGAGAAATTATATCACAGTCATAATGGGGTCAATGCCACAGGACCTTATCAAAACAAAAGGAAATAAATATTCATTGTTCGATTAACAGATAAATTTGTCTGAATGGGGTATCCATCGAAAATATAGTAGACCTTGTTTCAATAAGAAGCAAGAGAAAACGTTTAGGAGAACTTGGGAAGGAGTAATCCGAGTTGGGGTCATATAAATTCCAAATGTCAAATGAAGCAGGGACATCGTATCAACAAACCTAGCCATTACATGAGTTTAGCAATAAAAAAACTCCTACAAGTAAAGACTTGAGATTACCAGAGGAAGAAATGAACGAACCCTAGGCATAACTTCATGGATGATGCCCTTGAGCACTCCCACTTGCAAATGGATGAACTCCAACAGGGTTAATAGTATAATAAATGAAAGGTGAGAAATGATCGCAATAACTCTTGTATAATAGTATAAGAGTTTCATGTTTCTTTACTAAAAAAATATATTTATGACCCTAGACATATCATTGATTGGCAGAATATATAGGTAATTAATTTTTACGATATGTATTATATGTGTGTGTGTGTGTAATACTAATGTTAGTGATAAACACTAACAATGGTTATGGTTGTGGGTATAGGTCAAACCAAACAGAGAGTTTTTGGTCAAATCCCTACGCATCCTAGATTGGAGAGAAGTAATGTTGCATAAACGAGTCATTACCCAGGTTAAGGTGTAGTGGCAGAACTTTAGCCCAGAAGAGTTTACCTGGGAGGATGAGCATCTTATGAAAGAAGCATACCCCAACCTATTTTGAATTAGGAAACATCGGGACAATTCTTGGTTTATGGGGGGGGGGGGGGGGGGGGGAATATCATGACGCCTGGTAACCTTCGTAAAAAGTTTATTTACTATTTACCACAATAGAAAAATGTTTTTTTTTTTCCCTGTTATGCTATGTTGAATTATAGATGGACACAAATATGTATATAAAATTTATTTTGAATTTTATGATTAATGTACATAAGGTGTTATTCATAATATTTCATGTGGAATATTTAATTTGCATAAGGTGTTATGCATAATATTTCATTTGGAATATGAATCCAAAGCCTTATCCTTAGCTTCTTTTAAACCTAAACTTTGGAAAAGATTTGTTGATGACACCTGTCCATTTGGTAGCACAGGCTTGATAAGTTAAATAGCTTTTTCGAACATCTTAATAATCATTCTAACTCCATAAAGTTTATGGTTGCCTTCCTTTCCTTGATGTCGTCATCTCTAGAAAGGCTGATGATCTTTCTCCCATCAGGTGTATCGAAAAAAGACTCATACTGAGCAGTATCTTCATGCGAGTTCCCATCATTTTCCTACTCAAAAGATAGGTGTTCTCAGCACGTTAGCCACTCATGCTATAAGGATTTCAGATGAAGACCACCTCTCTAAAGAAAAGTCCCATCTCCTCAATGTCTTCATCCAGAATGGTTACAGTATGCAGCAAGGTGTTAAAGCTTAAGATTAACACTATTGATTGGTGTTTAGGAGTTCACCTCCCCTTCATCCAAGGGACGACTGACAAAATTGCCGGAAACATAATGTTCCCTCAACCTTTAGGCCCCTCAACACCATCAGAAGCTCCCTAAAGTTGGTTAAAGACCAAGTGAACCCTATGGATTTGAAAGGTGTTTATGTCATCCCGTGTTCATGTGGGACCTCATACATTGGTGAAACAGGTCGGTCTATTAACCAAAGGATTAAGGAACATGCTGCTGATATCAAACATGGGAGGACCAAATCTTCTGCTTTAGCGGAACATGCAGTGAAGACCAAGCATCATATATGCATTGAGGAGGCTAAGGTCGTCGCAAAAATTTCTCATTTTCATCACCGCAAGTTTAGGGAAGCCATTGAAATTGAGCGGTCCTCTAATAATATTAATAGGGATGACGACTGGAAAATTAGTAGCTGTTGGATTCCCGCCCTCTCTTCTTAGTCTTTCTCCTCTCTATCTGAGCTTTTTATCCCCTTTCTTGTTTGTTTCATTCTCTATTCCCCTTTTTTTGAAGAGGATTACCCTCTTATTTATTTTATTAATTCCTAGTAATATTAGGTATTCATGATCAATTATTATTATTATTACTCATTTATTTTTATTCTTATTTTTATCTTTTATTTTTTATTCATTTATTGATCTATTTATTTTTTTACTATTGTTTTTATTTTTTTAACACCCTCTCTTTTTATTTTTATATATTTTTAAATAATTTTTTATTGTATTTTTACATAGTTTATTTATTTATTTAGGCATTTTTATTTTATTATTTATTTAATTTTTAACTTTTTAAATAAAAGAAATCACCCTCTCTTTTATGTTTATATAATTTTTATGGTATTACTTTTATCTTTATTTATCCCTTTTATTATTTATTTATTTTTATTTTCATTAATATTTTATTTAGTTTATTTATTTATTTTTATGTAGTTTTATTTTTAATTCTTATTTTTAGGTAGGATAGTAAAATATTAGTTAGTAAATAATAAGGAATGAATAAGTTAATTAATAAATTAAATAACTAATTAAACAAACTAAATTATTATTTATTTAAACAATTCAAATTAATTTCCCCCCAGTCAAAGATAGTCGTTTAGTTGATTTATAATTATAATAAGTATATATATAAAGTAATATAATTTTCTCTCCCCAGTCAAATATAGTTGTTTTCCTCTAGCGTTAGGTTGACCTATCCCCTTATTTAACCTGCTTCTGAGATCTGTGTCTTCATCTTGTCCTGAAGATCCTTATTTAATCTGCTTCTGAGATCTGTCTCTTCATCTTGTCCTGAAGATGAACCACACTGGCTAGTTCGAAACGCGTCGAACAAATATTCTCAATGTGACTTTTTCCAAAAAAATTCATGATTTATGAAAGAACAATGCTAGAGAAAAGCCACCCCAGGTAATTGAACAATTACGAGTGAGGTAGTTACTCACCTAAGCTATCAGGTAGTTGGACAATTACAAGTGAGGTAGTTACTCACCTAAGCTCTCTAGGCAAGATTATCAATAATTATAAAAAAGAAAGCCAAGAGGGTAATCGGACCCTGAGGAGGAGGAGAGAGAACACAATCAGTGAAAAGCTGAAGAAAAGAAACTCTAGAGTTGGTTAACTAATGGAGTTGGTTAACTAGTGGAGTTGGTTTGGTAGTGATCAGATAGCTTGGTTTATGTTCTATAAACTACTCTAGGCGTGAGGTGGTTTCTGTTCTATAAACTAATCTAGGCGTGAGGTGAGTTCAGGGGGAAGACGCGGTGGAAAGACTGGTCTCGAGGTTGGGTGGAGCATCATTCACCTATTACTAGAATTCGGAACTGACAAAACTGATCGTAAATTCTAGGTAAGTACTTCTATTAATTTTGTAATTGTTCTTAAAATGGATAATGTAAATATGTTTAAGAAAGAAGAGTTGAACTATTTTTATCGTTGATCAGGTAAAAAGTTGGGACAACCAACCAAATTAGATCTTGATATAAGAATATAATAACATTGTACATGCTACATAAGGTTGTGTAAATTAGTTCAGGGTTTATGGACTACATTAGTTAAGACAATATTTAAGGGAAAACAGACCTATTGTTGCAAGAATAAGCACATAAAAAATATATTAAGCCTGTAGTATGAAGTGAAATTGGTTTAGTGAGTCTATGACTCTAGGAAGAGGAAGGTTAGATTCTGGGCATGGCCAATGAAGTGGTAACCTAGAAACAGTCCTTGATTTTCTAGAGTCTGGTACCAGAATGTCTGAAAACAGTACAAGCTGGTGCAGGAACTAAAACAAAAGAATGAACAAACATTTGCAACTTCAATAATTGAAAACAGAGAAACATAGTCTTCATAAACTTCCATGAGAAATAATTGGAAATATTAAAAGAATTAAAGCAATACATAACAAACATCACAATAGTAACAAAACAACCATCCATATTATGATGTAAAAACAAGCCATTTATTTTAGAGAAAACACGGGAACATTCCCTGAATGAACTGTGAGCCAGATATATTAAATATAAATTCTGAACTTTCCAGCAATTAAGTAAATATCGGTCTAAACTAGCCCAAGAGACTGAAATATTTAAAAGGGAACTAAACCCCAAAAGACAAAATCATGATATGTAAATAAATAAGTACATTTGGGTAGTTTCCTTAAAATATAAATTGTTTACTTTATCATAACAGTAAAACTCTCAATCTCCTTAACACCGACATGTCAAAACCCCTTTCGAAAAAGAAAGACTAACATAGATAGACGCTAAGACCCTATTGGGGTTTTTCTTTTAAGTCTGGCCGGAGGCCTGGGAGTTTAACCGCACCTGTTTCAGCTGAGAGAGCACCAGTCATTTCAGAAGAGAGGGTAATCACCTACTAAGAGCTAAATGAAGGTCGAACGAGGGAGTCCGCACACAAATTACAACAAAAACAAAAATTTTAAATTAATAATTACTGACAATCCTGATAAAAGAAATTTAAAAAGAATTGGGTTGATGTTATTAAGTCGGGAGGGTATGCTCACCTGACATACCTGCATGTTCGTGGACAAAGACCCGACAGAAAATACACCTACAACAACAAGGAAAACCACCGGTAAGAGAAATTGTTCGCTGGTAGAACCTAACTAGACATTGAGCCACATATAACTTTCCTGTAAGAGAGTAGCCAAGGTGACACACCTCTTTGGAAGTAGCATAGTATGGATTGAGTAACATGTATAAAGAACCATCCTGGTCAAATTGTTAGATTCAAAAGAAGAACATGTAAAATCTTTGACACGGAAAAGGATACAATCTCACTTGCTCCAGGGTCGATGCTTGCCCACTTGCAGAAAAATACAGGGCCGAAGCAGAACTAGCAAAAGAAATAATCACTGCAATAAACCCTAACTGATGGATGAGAGTGAAAATCGAAGAACAGAGATCACACAAATGAGAATCTAGAAGCAGAGAGGAGATGAGGGTTAGTTACTCTACAAACTAACTTAATCAATCCCAACCATTCGATTAAGCTCAGTCGTAGTGAACCATGGATTTCACCCCACATCTATAGGGTCAAATGCCAAGTGGACGATCACAACATCTTCTCTAGAAATTTTTACATAGTATTGATAATTATGTCACAATATTTAGTTTGATATAATACATTGACATATATTAATCAAAGTTACTACTGCACCGTAAATGCATCACCCAAAACATTAACTTATCATGGTTTAACGATGTGGTGCATAATTGTATGAACATCGGTATAAAGACTAATGTTTATACATAGGTTTTAAACTTTATGAGTATAATGTGTGAATGTAACTTATGTTTCTGTCTTATTAGTCCCTACCATCTGGAAGATGGCATGGACTATAGTAATCGGAATCGACCAATATAACATTAATTCTGGTTAATATTTACTATGTTTTTACTTCAATCCGTGCTATGTGGTTTGAAAACTATATTCTTTTGTTCATGGTCTTGTCTGGCCTCTTCCAGAGGCAGACAGGTTATAAGCATATAGTATCTTAACTTGGTGTCATTCATATTCCGGAACTATTCAGAATTAGTTTAAACTAATGCTAGCATTAGTCTAGCAGTTTGAAATGCTAGCTCTCTATGTCTTGCAACCTAGAACACTGACATGAGAGGCCCTGTTGCCACCTGTTACACAATGTTGCTTGCCCCCTTTTTCCACCCGTTGCCCCCTTGCCACCCATTACTGCATGTTGCTTTGGTGTTACTGCATGTTCATAGTTTTGTTTCTCTAGGAGCGTCGTGGAGAAAAAACAAGGGAGGAGCAGTGTATGCTCCTGTACCCATGATTTGGATTTTGGATTGTTGTTGTACCTATGATTTAGATTCTGAACTATTGTTGCTTCTGAGTAGCCAGATGAACGTTCTGCACATGTATCTGTTTCTGATAACCAGCACTCCATATCTATGGACTACTGTTGTACCCATGATTTTGCCTCTAGACTGCTGCTACTTCCGAGTAGCCAGATGAATGTTTGCACATGTCTTTGTTTCTGATAACCAACACTCCATATCCATAGCCTACAGAGAGGTTGAATAAATTTCACATATCACCATAGCATCTATAGCTCTGTGATTTGTTCAAGGGTGGCGACGATCCGTTCAGTGGCTCGTTCAGGCTCCATAACCCTTGCTTCTCCTGCTACTGTACCTGGAGTAGCTGGTGCATCGAAAACCATGGTTATACATACCATTCATACAATGCACAGTTTATGTATTTGAAAATGAATGCACAGTTTAATGTATTTCAAAAGGAAAACGAGACAGCTTCTGCATCGCTATTATAGAATAGAAAAAAAAATAGAGAACATGAATCTATCTGGGAACATACATGTATCTAGTCACATTGAACCTGGCATTGGCCAGGGCACTGTTGCGGGCCAAGCTGTAGAAGGTATTGTAAGACAACCAGAGGCAGAAGGTAAAATATGAGGTATGTGTTCTATCATGATATATATAAAGAATACACCACAGATGAAATTTATGCCTTGAAAGGGTTTGAAAAATATTGAAACTGGGGTTCTTTTCTTCATTTAAATAGATTATAGTTAAGAAGGTAAAATACAAGGTACGCGTTCTATCATGATATATATAAAGAATACACTGGAGATGAATTTTTTGCCTTGAAAGGGTTTGAAAAATACTAAAACTAGGGTTCTTTTCTTCATTTAGACAAATTATAGTTAAGAAAGGTTGAGACTCGAAAGTACTAAAATTTGGGTAAAAGTATAAACACCTTGGATATGGAGAACCTTTGATAGGTTTTTGCCCGTATTTTCCATAGGCCCACTTATCTAGAGGGCGGTCCATCGTTCTTCTGCCTTCCATCCACTGGGCCAACTGGGACACATGCTACTTTCTTCTTAACTATCTTCCTGCACGCAATTTAGTGAAAAGCAAAGACAGAAACAATGAATTCCTATCATTGCAGTCCCTTAAAAGGCCAACCAAAGGAATCGAAGCTTTAAAGAAAATATATCAGTAAATTAAAATTCGTTTCTAGGGTTCTACTTTTCATTTATTTATTTATGTTGTGAATCTGTGTTAGAGCTTTGAAAAAGTTAGCACATTTCGGAGTTAAATTATCATGGAAAATGGTACATCTTTAGGAGCCTTTCGGCCGACTCAAGACGCTAAAGAATTTAAAGCAGAAATAAGCTAAATAATTTAGAGGACACATACTACTTTCTTCTCAACTATCTTCCTGCACACAATTTAGCGAAAAGAAAAGACAGAAATAGTGAATTCCCGTCATCACAGTCCCTTAAAAGGCCAACCAAAGGAATCAAAGCTTTAAAGAAAATATATGAGTAAATAAAAATTCGTTTCTAGGGTTCTACTTTTCATTTATTTATTTATGTTGTGAATCCACGTTAGAGCTTTGAAAAAGTTAGCACATTTCGGAGTTAAATTATCATGGAAAACTATACATCTTTAGGAGCTTGCCGACCGACTCAAGACGCTAAAGAATTTAAAGAAGAAAGAAGCTAAAGAATTTAAAGCAGAAAAATGCTACCGAATTACTAGCAGTCCTTTACCAATGAAAATATTGCCCATCAAACAGCAAAGAGCGGCCATCAAACATCAAAGAAGAAGAGGTTATACATTAAGTGTCATGTAATCGCAGCTCAAAATGTGTCAGATATCTTTTGAAAACTTTATATATGAAATTGAAGCCATTATCTCTGTAAAAAATGTACCCGAGCCATGCATCGATTCCACCAGCAACCAAATGATAATGAAGTAGAACTCATTCCGAGCCATCATGGAGAAACCTCATGAACAGAATGGGTATCTCTAACGCAGACATCAACATTTTTCAGATTACCTTGTGGCGTACACACATGCCTTCCATGCATACAACACCTACTTTTATTTCCATGAATACAACACCTATTTCTATTTTCTTGTTTTTTATTTTTTAGTATATATATATATTTGACTAAAATGATAAATCTATCGCTAAGTAAAAAATAATTGAAAATTAAACATTTGGATGAAATGTGGACTTGGATGCAAGCCACGTTCTCTAGTCTAGAAGGCCACTTTTCAAAAAATTGATATATTGTATTTGCGCGAAGAATTTACTCAACGGGAAGGGAGGACTTCACCACAGGAAACACAATTTCTATTTGTTTTAAAACTGTTTCACAGAGAGATTTTCTATAGTTCCACAAAGACTGGAATTGATGAGTTCACAAAAGGAAGGGAAGACGTGATAGAACTGGAATAATCTTTTTGGGTTTTTTTCTAGTTCTGTAAAGTGTTGGTTGCTTAGAGGATAAGGAGTTTGGTTGATAGAGAGTTGTTATTACTCAAAACTAAATCCCACATGAAATGTGTTCAGGTTATGTAGTCTAGTTTACTAACTGCTATCATAGCTGGATTGAATCAAGAAAGGCTTTTCAAATAGTAGCAATGTCTAGCTTGACCTACTTTAATGAACCCTATTGGTCAAGTCAAGTTTAGTTACGGAGTTCAAGCTGAACCAACACCTTCAATATGGTTGCTTGCCTACATGGAGTGTTCGACCGAATGAACCTTGATATCTCACATTCTAGTTAGTGCACGAGACTCTTTGCTCGCTCGATTTTAGTGAAGCAGGCAATCTAGCTCATTTGCAGAGGATGAACTCCTACTCTTGGGGACTAAAAGCTAGGCTTTAGTTGGCTTTGGGAGACGAGAACTGGAAGTTTGATAAGATTCAGATCCTCTATGCACTAGCACCTTATTCATAAAAGGATCTTACAAAAAAAATATGCTTATGTGGAGCGACAAAACCAGTATTCAAAGATTCACATGCATGAGATGGATTTATATAGAGATCAATCTTCGAAACAAAAGCGCCTCTTAGATGTGTTTTTGGTCTACATAGTCTTCTCCGATCCGGTGGTCAGGTTCCTTGCCCATGCTTTTGTCCCAATTAGTGAAGCATATCTCAATTCATAAATGTTGGTGTTGGTGCCCAAATAGCTCTATCTTCAGGTTCATCCCGGGTGGGAGACTTGCCTCGAAATGACTACGTTACTTTCTAGCTTCACTACCACGTGAAAAATTGAGTTGGGGTGAGGGAACCTCCACTGCTTGACAAAAGGTGTTGCTTCCTGTGTGACTGCCACAATCTTCTTCTCATTCCATTTTTGCTTTTTTCTTCTTTTTTCTATTGTGGTTCTATTTTCTTGTGCGTGCTTGATTGTTGCTTCCACCCCTCGAGGTGTTGTGCTTGCAAACTGGCTTCATTAATTATCTTTGGTTTGAACGACATTACTTGATGCCAAATCTGGGGTAGCAATGCTCCCAGGTGTTTTATGATCGTTTCTAAGATTTTGGGAGAGACCCCTAGTTCAATTGCTATCGTCCTGAACTTTGTCGTGAACTCCTACACTGATTTTCCTTGCCTCTAGCTGAATTAGTGCCATACAATCTGTTGGTTCTCCTGATATGGGTCAGTGTTCTACTTGCTACATCACTCTCCCACCATTGCAGAACATGGCCTTCAAGCTTCCACTAGGCAAAAACAATCTTTTGCTTCCCGATTCTGTTGGTTCTCGTGATATTTGATTGGGTTAGTGTTCTACTTGTTGCATCACTCTCCCACCATTCCAAAACATGGCCTTCAAGCTTAAAATACGCAAAAACAATCTTTTGCTTCCCGGTTAGAGCAGGTTAAACATTGAATAATCAGTGCACTATAGGATGCTTAGGATTGCTTTGAACATTGACTAATCAACGTCTCTCTAGGATGTTTTTGCTTGCTATGCTGCTTGTGTCAGATACATCTTCAACCAACAACAACATAGAGTAGGGATTAGCTACCGCGCAGCCCCTCTTGTTCATTCATGAATCTAGTTTATGAGTTTAGCTTCTAACACCATGTAGTCATGGTAAAAAATAATATATATGATTTTGATGTATAGGTTGTGACAATTAAATATAATAAATTCGATATATTTTATTTATCAAATTAATTATCTCATATAATTTATTGAAAAAATGATAAAATATATATATATATAACATTTTTTTCATTAAAGTATTTTATATTTTTAAATATAAGTTTTTTAAGAGTTATCCAAGACGCCTCATTAGATTAAAAACATGTTTATAATATTTTTCTTAAATATAATATTTTAAAGAGTGATCTAACACCACCTTTATTAGATTAAGAAAACATTTTTCATGATAATGAAAATTTATGGTAAATTGTGTGTTTTTTTAGTTGAGATGCCCTTTGGAACAATTCACCTTATCTTTATGAACGTAAAGCTTAAATGATGATGTGAAGAGTGCCATACCATGAATAAATAGAGGATGAAATTAGAATATGGTTGTTAAGGTAGGTGAAAAGAATGTGAACATTGATATGTCTTAATAATTAATAATGAAAATAATAATTAATAGGAAATTTGGGAAAAATAAAAATAAAAGATGTTAAAATTGATCTAATATTTAAAAATTTTGGTCAATTTGATAATATTGTTTTAGATTTATTTGATTTTGGTTAAAATAATATCAATGTAAAATTGATAAATTAATTTGTGA
This sequence comes from Pinus tabuliformis, assembly GCA_031772625.1. Lineage (NCBI taxonomy): Eukaryota > Viridiplantae > Streptophyta > Pinopsida > Pinales > Pinaceae > Pinus > Pinus tabuliformis. The sequence continues at coordinate 702,647,465 of CM062815.1, read as the reverse complement.
CTAGATGTTTTAATTATAAAAAGTAAAGTGAATTGAAATATTAGAATATTGGATTAGAATAGTAGTAATAAAGAATACCAAAAAGAACAAATGTTGAATTAGTAAATTAGAATGAAAATAGAATTAGATAGAACTTAAAATGGAATTAAAACAAAAGGGTGAAGGGGGACATAAAACTTTTATTTAGGAAATAATTAAATAGAAAGGAAAAGGAAGGTACACGGGGAATAGAAGAAAGGAAAAGAAGAGGAAGGAAGAAGATGGAGGGAGGCGTATGGAATATAAAAGGGGGGAGAGGGGGGGTTTAAAAATGGTTAGGAAGTTAATTGAGTTTAGAGGATAAGAGATAGACAGTGGACATTCAAGCTTGGCTTAATTGGTATCCATATTCCCTATTAAAGTTGTTAGGGTGTTTTTCAATTTCTAGGGCTTCCGTAATGACTTGGTTGGAATGAAAAGAGGGAGAGACAAAGATTTTGGTTTTATCAAAACAAACTAGATACAATTTGTTTTAATTTTGCAAACTTTAATACAATTAAAAATTGTATTTATTAACACTATGAAAATAGAATTAATTTATTAATATAGTAAATCATAATTTATTATATTAGAAATATTATTGTCACTAAAATAAAATTGTTTTAGTGACAAGAATATATGTAACATCCCCTGGTGACCTCACATGAAAATGTAGGGAATTAGAACATTTTTACACAAATTATCCATGAGTAATTATCTAAATCACTATTCCAAATCCTCATTAACCGTTAGATAAAATGTTTATCGGTACATAGAGTAACTTTTAATAGAGGAACAATATGTTGCATAACCATTGACAGCCATTGTTGTAGTATATTAACATAAATTGTATGATGAACCTTCCATCCATTTCATGATTCCCTTAACCATATTAATTAATCACATACTTGAAATTATAAACATCACACCATGAAAGGAATCACCATCATCATACCGACACAATAATCCATCACATCATTGAACATCGATATACCCTGGAAACCCTGTAGGGTGAAAGCCAAAAAACGTTTAATTTTATTATTAAACACTCATGAGGGTGTTCACCCAACACTCAATGGCTTATAAGGGAGTTCATCCCTTAACCACTATCATAAATTATTACAAAGAAATATTATTAATTAATAAAAACATATCTAGCTAAAAGCTATTACAATCATCATGATGTAATTTACTCACAAATATTCAATCTTTATATCTTAGTTGCCTAGTTGTTTCATCAGTGGACCATCATACAGCTCGCTCTCATCTCCATGGACCATTAGTTCTTTACCGGCCACAATGTTAAACATAATATATCCTTTACACAGGTCACCATCCTTTCTTGCTATTGTTGTCGTTAGCATATTTTGATATCATAATTAGATAAAGAATTAATCAACCAATAACCAGTCTTTAAAAGAGACACCTCAACATCTATTCATGTGCATACATGAAATGTAAATAAAATATCGCAACATGCTCCCTTTAACAATACTGCTCATACATTAATTATAAACATATAATTATTAAAGCATGTCAAGTAAGTACCACATTAGTATGATTCTTCTCGCACAAGCACATGTTATTTTCCAAAGGAAAACCACTCTAACCATCCATTTTCATTTAAAGGATACTAGCATCTTAGCTTTTATTTCCGTGCATGTAATCAAATGAAACTTATTCAAATAAAGTTAGCCCCTCAATGCATGTAACTAAGTAATCTTTCCAATGCAATAGATATTACTATTATCATTATGCATGCAAATGCATGCCCCATTCTAACTCAGTATATACCATTCTCGTGCATGCAAATGCAAGTCCCTTTTCCAAAAGCATCCTTTTCAGGATAGATCTATTTACAAGGGGTATTGTACATGCAATTACATGTCTTTTTCTAAAAGATAACTAACCTGCTAGTTATTGATTTCTTTTCAAAGAAAACAACATCATAGGTGTATTTTTCATGGTTGCAAAGATTATATTTCTTTTCAAGAGATCAAACACAATATTTCTATTTTCGTGCAAGCAAATAGCATATTTCTTTTCAAGAAATATTAAACATAGTATTTCTATTTGTGCATGAAAATAACTTATTTTCTCTCAAAAAATATCAAGCATAGTAGTCTATTTTGGTTCATGCAAAGAACTTATTTCTTTTCAAGAAATATCAAACATGGCAGTTCTATTTTGTGCACATTTCTCATCAAGAAAATCTAATAAAATAAGTGCATATTCCTCTTAAGCATCTAGTGAATCTTTTTAGGAATCTAATGCATAGGAATCATGTGAATAAATTCAAAGGAATTAATAGTTTAACTTCCCACACATAATTCCATGCAATCTCTTTTCCTTTAATAAATCAACTAAGTTACTTTATCTTTTCTCAAGCAATACTCACATGCATTCTTTGTGAAAAATAACATGACTTCTTAAATCTTTTGTGCATGAAACTGATATCTTTTAACGCAGTCGCCTTTCCTTCTATGCATACAAACACCACGGGGGCCTCACTTAGTGAACCTATGGCATATCACGTGCATTCGTGGCATACTAAACAATACTCCTAATTTGACTACATATTGGAAAATACCTCTAAAAATCACATTATTTAACCCCCTACCAATACAAACCCAATACACCTTCCCAATTTAAACAACCCCTACTTTCACTAGATATTGTAGATATCCATTTTTTCATTAACTTTTTTTTATACCCCTTTATAATTTTTCATTAACTTTGAGCTCCATCTTTTATACCTGCCAATATAAAAACCCTTTACCCCCTATATATCCCCCAATATATTATGCCATTTTTTCCTTAATAAATATCCCTCAATATGAACCCACGTGCTCATTAACTTTGAGCTCCATCTTTTATACCTGCCAATATAAAAACCCTTTACCCCCTATATATCCCCCAATATATTATGTCATTTTTTCCTTAATAAATATCCCTCAATATGAACCCACGTGCTATGGTATTGCTCCCCTAGTGAAGCCCCCATGACAAACACACAATCTTTTCTGAAAACAAACAAGGGTTCTTTTATATATGCACATGTTTTATAGACAAGTTTCCAAGAAAATACTCTTGGTTCTTATCGTTTACTGCACAAGAATTCATACATTTTTCTTTCCAAAGAATTAGCACAAATAATCTTTCAAGAACTTATTATTTTTATTTGATGCAAATGTATATATTTTATTTTCTAAGGACTTGTTCTTTTGATGCATGTAAGTACATATTTTATCCAAAAATTCAAACATAATAATTATGTCTGCAAAACACATATTCCTTATCCAAAGGAATATTATGAATTCTTTTTTTACCTTTCAACACACAAAGACTATTTTATCCAATAAATCAAACATAATAATTTTGTCTGCAAAACACATTTTCCTTATCCAAGAGAATATTATGAATTCTTTTTTTATCTTTCAACACACAAAGATTATATGCATAAAAATTAGCAAGGATTACTTATCTTTTTAACTCTTGGAATCTCTTAACCCAAGGAGCTCCCAATGCAACTTTGTATGTTGAACCAATGACCTCAACCACATTTCTCTAGCTAATGGTGGCCAAGTAGAAGACGAGTGGTCTGCACTAAGTTCGTCATAGGATCAGGATTTTACGCAATGGCTCCAACCAAAACAAAAACCCAAGATAAAACAACAACCAAGGAAGCCATAGATCCTATATCGTTTCCAATGAGAAAAGGAAAATGGGTTACCTTCGGCTCTCAAGTCTCTTACATAGAAAAATAAATGTTGAACCCTTCCTCCATATTGAATTTACTGAATCCGTTGATGTGATGACCCTAGGTTCACTATCAAATGAATCAAGTATTTTTCAAAAGTTGAAATCATTGAGTGTAGAGACCGCCTCAGGTAATATGGAGCTTTAACCAGGCTCTTGTAATCATCATTTCATCTCAATCATTGGCAATACCAAAAACCTCCCCTCATCTGCAACCCTCGGGAGATAAAGAACGTGGATGTTAATTTCCAGTGGTTGCAACCGAATTAACTACATTTGATTATAATTTCCATGTGTATATATAACACCGTGAACATTATACTCTTTAAAAAAATATCCATGTGTGCCATCATCAGTGGGTAAACATTTTTTTTAAGAATTGATCCTTGACAAATAAAGAATAAAAGGATACCAAGAACCACTTACCTCTAATCGATTCTATGTTGATGACTAAAACAAACTTTTTGAACTCCATAGTATTTTACATTATGAAATCATGACTACGTTCTCGGAATAGGGATAAACCTTATTAATTAACATTTTCACTTTATAAACATGAGAGTTTTTACTTAGGTTTTTATGGGAGTTACAGTAGAGATATTACATACTCCCCCCCTTAATGAGAACATCGTCCTCAGTTTTCTTCTCTGATTGGAAATTTAAATTTTACAAATGATATAATAATCTAAACAACCTAGAAGGGGATCCTTCCCATTCAAAATGAAGGATTTCATTTTCCAAGAAATATCGATGAGTAAAAACAATAACATTTTATCAATAATCATACGTATTTATAGCTACAAAATATGCAAGTTATCCTTTCCATTACTCAACCATTATTCAAATTCATAAAAACAAAACAAAATCTCTGTACCAACTTACCGTCACTTACCAATTACTCTCACGGTCACTTTTATGCAAGCACTCTAGGAATGGTTGGACAACCCTTCAGTACTCCATGGAAATCACCCTATAATCTATGATCAAAACATCCAACATAATTACATTAGTCACAAAATTTTCAATCAAATGAAATACTTTTAACTATAAATCATTCATGCAATGTCAAGCGATATTTCAATCATGGTACTACCACAAGGACTCGGAGAGCACCAACCCTCTAGTCATCAAAATGATAAATCATTGCACCACATGCACACAGTCTTCTGTCTTAGTTCCCACTAAAGAAATCCACCTAGTACTTCTAAAAGTAATTAGAGAGAAACTAGCTCTCCAATCATTGAAATGATCAATAATTGCAACAAGTACAAACTGTCTTAGCTATTGTTAGAGGCATTCATAAGATTGGTAATACAATAAAGGAACTACACTACCAATAATTCCTTACCGAGCATTAGGCTGCTTTTTTGTCAAGATGTACATAAAATATTTACACAATCATATAGAAAATCTATTTTCAACACAACACATAAATGATTAGTTAATGTATTCTGCTTTGAGAACCACAACGGAAAAATAATGCTCCTCCCAACCAATGGGAACTAGTTTCCCTAACCAAATCGAGTTAATTTCACATACAAACAGTTCTTTGATAGAGACCATACTAAATCCATTATGGAATTCCACTAGTTAACCAGCTCAAGAATTCTAATGACCACAAAGGGTCCAATACATGATTCCTCTTGGCAGTGCCCTGCCTATTCCTTTGACATCGTCTCGTCTATGAGGAATTTTGGGCCTCTTCCAACAGGCTCAAAAGCAATAAAATTTTCTCAGGCTTTTTCCCCTCTTCATCGTATTAGCCAACTCTTTTCCCTTACTGAGATCATTTATCCATAGGGAGAGGAAATCCGAGTAGGGAAGTGTCATCAACCCCTTCGGGCAGGCAACCGCCATCAACCCAAGGCCTCCTCGCCTTTCACAGTTGACCTCAACTATCTGGAATGTAAAATTATCTTTGAGCACTCTTTCCCATAGTGATTTACATAACGAACCATATGCACATTATCATAACAAAAGAAACATTTATGTACACAATGAATCTATACTTAACCCTCAACATGGTTCCACAAAATTTAGATTGACAGGAAACATAAATGAAATACATGTGATATGCATTTTGGCTTTTCCAAATAACAAAATCATACATATCATAACATTATACTTTCTCATTTACGGTTGTAATTCACATTGCAATGTTTTACTTTCATAGTTTTTCTTGTTTCGATTAAGCTACCCTTACTTAATCCCATCAACAACGTTAGACATAAATAAGTATTCACTTTCAAAATCATTTTAGTTCCATGTGTACAATACCATCATGCATAAAAGTATATGCAAATATTCATTAATGTGTAAATGGAAATAACAGTTAAGTAACAATCCAAACATTCCCACTTCCCACAGTCTATTGTTACCAATAGACCAACACATGAAGTAACTACCATAATCACTTGTTTACAACTTGAAATAATCTTTAATCAAAACTAATTGATGCATATAATTTTTATTAGTTAGTCAATTCTACCAACCATCTTAACGCAACCATGACAAGACTCAACCAATAAGTAGTTATTAAAGTTAAGTCTCACTACTTGACTCATTGTTTATTTTTTAACATCTAAAGGGGTTCTTTTAATGTCCTTTATAAAACATTTTATCGTCCTCTTCAAAGACATTCCCTATCTTCTACATTCATGCATTCACTCATTAAAAGTAGTGCATTGTAACTTTAGTCATGTTCATTAAATGTATCATTAATATTTTCATATTTGCAAAGGTTGGTAGTCAAATTTCACTTTTACTAGTGAGTGTTCAAGTCTATTGTTCATAGGTGTAATATAAATTTTATTATTCTTTATCCTCATCGGGATTCAAATGTCATGAATACAGTTTTATAGTAGATCTTATTACTTATTACTATTCAATCTAGTTAAAAACGTGCAGCATGCATCTCAAGCCAAAATTAGTCTAATGTGTATATCAATATGTAGATTTTTAGACTCATACCTAATTTGATGCTCACTAGTAGCATACCTCGATTTCATTTCTTCTTAATAATCCCAAAGGCGCCAGTGTTGCAACCTTCATCTCTGATACCACTTGTAACATCCCTTGGTAACCTCACATGAAAATGTAGGGAGTTAGAATTTTTTTACACAAATTACCCACGAGTAATTATCTAAATCACTATTCTAGATCCTCATTAACCATTAGATAAAATTGTCAGTACATAGAGTAACTTTTAATGGAGGAATAGTAAGTCGCATAACTATTAACAACCATTGTTGTAGTATATTAACATAAATTGTATGATGAACCTTGCATCTATTTCATGATTCCCTTAATCATATTAATTAATCACATACTTGAAATTATAAACATCACACCATGCAAAGAATCACCATCATCATACCAACAAAATAATCCACCACATCATTGAACATCGATATACCTTGGAAACCCCGTAGGGTGAAAACTAGCAAACATTTAATTTTATTATTAAACTTTCATGAGGATGTTAACCCCTCACTCAATGGCTTATAAGGGAGTCCATCCCTTAACCATTGTCATAAATTCTTACAAAGAAATATCATTAAATAGAACATATTGTACAATCATCATGATGTAATTTACCTACAAATATTTAATCTTTATATCTTTGTGGCCTAGTTGTTTCATCAATGGACCATCCTGCAGCTCGTTCTCGTCTACATGGACGATTAGTTCTTTACATGCCACAATGTTAAACATAATATATCCTTTACACAGGTCACCATCATTTCTTGCCATTGTTTTCTTTAGCATATTTTGATATCATAATTAGATAAAACATTTATCAACCAATAATCAGTCTTTAAAAGAGATCCCTCAACGTCAATTCATGCGTATACATGAAATGTAAATAAAATATCGCAACATGCTTCCTCTAACAATATTGCTCATACATTAATTATAAATATATAATTATTAAAGCATGTCAAGTAAGTACCACATTACTATGATTCTTCCCACACAGGCGCACGTTATTTCCCAAAGAAAAATCACTCTAACCATCCATTTTCATTTAAAGGATACTAACATCTTAGCTTTTATTTCCATGCATATAATCAAATAAAAATTATTCAAATAAAGTCAGCCCCTCAGTGCATGTAACTAAGTAATCTTTCCAATGCAATAGATATTACTATTATTATTATGCATGCAAATGCATGCCCCATTCTAACTCAATAGATACCATTATCGTGCATGCAAATGCATACCCCTTTTTCAAAAGCATCCTTTCTAGGATAGATCTATTTACAATGTCTATTGTACATGCAATTACATGTATGTTCTAAAAGATAACTAACCTGCTAGCTATTATATATTTTTAAATAAACCAACATCGTAGATATACTTTTCATGGTTACAAAGATTATATTTCTTTTCAAGAAATATTAAACATAGTATTTCTATTTTGTGCATGAAAATAACTTGTTTCCTCTTAAGAAATATCAAGCATAATAGTCCATTTTGGTGCATGCAAAGAACTTATTTCTTCTCAAGAAATATCAAGCATGGTAGTTCTATTTTGTGCACATTTCTCATCAAGAAAATCTAATAAAATAAACACATATTCCTCTTAAACATCTAGTGATTCTTTTTAGGAATCTAATGCATAGGAATAATGTGAATAGCTTCAAAGGAATTAATCACATAATTACGTGCAATCTCTTGTCCTTTAATAAATCAACTCAATTACTTTATCTTTTCTCAAGCAATAGTCAAATACATTGTTTATGAAAAATAAAATGTCTTCTTAAATCTTTTGTGCATCAAATCGATGTCTTTTAACACAATCACTATTCCTTATATACATACAAACACATAATATTTTCTAAAAGCAAACATGGGTTCTTTTATATATGCACATGTTTTATAAGCAAGTTTCCAATAAAATACTCTTGGTTCTTATCATTCAATGCACACGAATTCATACATTTTTCTTTCCAAATAATTAGCACAAATAATCTTTCAAGAACTTATTCATTTTATTCTATGCAAATATATATATTTTCTTTTCTAAGGACTTATTCATTTAGTGCATGTAAGTACATATTTTATCCAAGAAATCAAACATATATTCCTTATCCAAGAGAATTCATAATATAAATAAAGAATATTCCTTATCCAAGAGAATTCCTTAATATTTATATTTATATTTATATTTGAAATAAAGTGGGTGAGATATGTTCTTCTGACAAAAATAGAGATATTTATATTATGAATATTCTTTATTTATTTTATGAATATTATGTATTATTTTAGTTGAATACTCAATATTTATATTGAAATATTTGTATTTTTGTTTTACATATTACATTTTAACTTAATATAGAATGAATGGCCAACCCAGTATGGTATGTATGTTGTAATGTAATGTTTAACATTTTGACTTAGACAATTACATAAAAATAAAAATTAAATAAAAACATTAATGTAATGCAAATTAATATAACCATATAAACATAAAATTAAAATTAAAATTAAAAAGACCCAGGTTAGTGAGAACCCATGGTATTCATTTGGAATATAACATATTTAAATGAGGAAATTAAACCAATTTAGATCCATCTTAACTATTGATCTACTAAGGGTTGAGAGGGATCAAAATTCTTGATGCATTTGGTAGATCTGTAGTTACTATTGATGTAGACTGGTTTTATCTTAAGGTGGAATTAAAGCATTTTATTTATGGCTAGTATCAATTTATTTGGTGTTGTTGTTGTTATGATTCCTTAATTTTTTAATATAAATATTATTTTAATATTTTAAAAATTAACATTACATAATAACATCTCCCTCATACTGGGATGTAGAGGTGTGCAACAATTCTATTTTTTAAGAAGTAAAAGTTGGTATGAAATTAATCATCATCTTTGAATATATTATTTTTATTGAAAATAAAAATATGAAAATACAAATTAATAAAAAAATTTAAGAAGTAAAAGTCGATATGAAATTTATCATCATCTTTGAATATATTATTTTTATTGGAAATAAAAATATGAAAATACAAATTAATTAAGGCATAGTCTAACTTATAGACTAAATTGCATTTTTCAGCTGAATTCATCAAAATATGGCAAAACAATTTCAAGATTTTTTGTTATTTAAAATGCATTTTTGAATGCATAAATGAATTCAGCACCCTAAAAAACCCCTAAGGTATTCAAATTATGCAAATTAAACCATTTAAACTCAAAATTTTAAAAATCTCTATTAGATTTGGATTAAAATTAATAAAAAAAAAAAATTCCTCTATAAATTAGACTACACCATTAATTAATTATAAAAGATATAAAAATAGTGTGACTTGTGATTATATAATAATCTTATAAAAAAAATTATTGAAAATGAAATGAAATATAATGTTTAAAAAAATAGAAAATAATTTAGATTATGAAGAGTTACACTTAAAATTATTTATCTTCTTAACAAATTTTCTCATATTTACTGAGAATTCTCACCCACAATATAAATATAATTTTTCTCTTCCCTACCATCTACATATTTTTGTGAGGAAAAACTTATCTCACCCACTCTATTTTTGTCAGAAAAACATATCTCAGGGACATAAGAGTGGAATAAAGAGAAATATAAAAAATATAAATTTTCTCACGGACATAAGAGTGGAATAAAGAGAAATATAAAAAATATAAATTTTCTTTTACCTACCCTCTAGATATTTTTGTTAACCCAAAGTTAGAGAAAAACATATCTCACCGACATAAGAGTGGAATAAAGAGAAATATGAAAAATATAAATTTTCTCTTACCTACCCTCCAAATATTTTTGTTAGCCTACGGCTAGAGAAAAACATATCTCACGGACATAAGAGTGAAATAAAGGAAAATATGAAAAATATGAATTTTCTCTTACCTTCCCTCTAGATATATTTGTTAGCCCCCGGCTAGATAAAAACATATCTCACGGACATAAGAGTAGAATAAAAGAAAATATGAAAAATATAAATTTTCTCTTACCTACCCTCTAGATATTTTGTTAGCCCACGGCCAGAGAAAAACATATCTCACGGACATAAGAGTAGAATAAAGGGAAATATGAAAAATATAAATTCTGGCACGGTTCTGGCTCGTCTCCATGAATCTCGCTTATTATCCGAAACCTATGGCTATAACAAATTGTTAGTCCACGGCTGAGAAATTGTCTGAATAGTCAAAACCATCATTCTCGCTTATTATCCAAAACCTATGGCTATAACAAATTGTTAGTCCACGGCTGAGAAATTGTCTGAATAGTCAAAACCATCATTGTTAGCTCATGGCTATGGAAAAAACCATCACCATCATTGTTAGCCCACGGCTGAGAAATTGTCTGAATAGTCAAAACCATCATTGTTAGCTCATGGCTATGGAAAAAACCATCACCATCATTGTTAGCCCACGGCTGAGAAATTGTCTGAATAGTCAAAACCATCATTGTTAGCTCATGGCTATGGAAAAAACCATCACCATCATTGTTAGCCCACGGCTGAGAAATTGTCTGAATAGTCAAAACCATCATTGTTAGCTCATGGCTATGGAAAAAACCATCACCATCATTGTTAGCCCACGGCTGAGAAATTGTCTGAATAGTCCAAAGTAATCAGAATTTCGAGGAAAAAAACCATCATGGTTAGCCCACGGCTAGAAATAAAGCTACCGAGAGCCTCTCTTTCTGGTTACGATGCTCAGAATTGTGTTGTTCCTTTCGAGGATGGATTCTCGTACGATGCTCAGAATTGTGTTGTTCCTTTCGTTCACATCTGGCAAGGTTCTGGCTGGTGGCGGCAGTAACGTGCTGGTGGCGCCAGTGCTGCTGATTGCACTGGTGGCGGCAAAGCTGCTGATTTTAGGGACGGGCTGGTGGTACTGGCGGAAAGCTCGGCCGCCGCCGCGTATAGACGAAGAATCGAAGCATCGGCCGCCGCCGCCGCGTATAGACGAAGAATCGAAGCATCGGCCGCCGCCCCGTATAGACGAAGAATCGAAGCATCGGCCGCCGACGCGTATAGACGAAGCATCGTGGGTCACATATCCTGTGAGAGATCTGATTGTGGCCACCAAGAATTTCTCAGATTCAAATCTGGTTGGCGAGGGCGGCTTTGGACGTGTGTACCGTGCCGATTTCGGAGGGAATAGAATCGCCGCCGTCAAAAGACTACTGAAAGTTGATTCCACGCTCTTCGGCGAAGAGTTATCTATCCTTCTAAGGCTGCCACGTCATCCAAATCTCGTGAATCTACTCGGAATATGCTCAGACCCAGGTATGTTATTATTCCGTATCCAAGACATGTGTGCTACTTTAATGAGACTCTGAATGATACGAGACTTTGATAATAAAATTTCTAAGACAAAATTTCTCTCTTTATCATTTTTTAATTATTTAATATAATTTTATTATTATTTAAATTAAAAGAAAAAAATATTTTCTTTTGATTTTTCTTCTTTTTTAATTATTTGTTTTTCACCCCATAGACAAATATTTTTTTTTGTTAATTATTTGATTTTTTCTTTTTTCATCTGATTCTTGGTATTAAAAGCAGGGTTTTTCTTACTAGGGTTTCTTGTAGATTAAAAGACTCACTGAGACTTTTTTGTTGGGTTCTAGATCTAATCTTCTGCGGCTAGATCTAGATCTAGATCTAATCTTCTTTGCGACTGGGTTTTAGATCTAATCTTCTGCGGCTAAATCTATATCTAATCTTCTGTCTTATTTCTCTGCGGCTGGGTCTCGGCTTTCTACTGGCAAATATGGCTCTCAGTTTCGCAAAAATAGCTGCTGACTCAGTTCCGTCAACTTCTGGAGGGCAAGCTCTTGCCTGTATCGTAAGTGAAACCCCAGCTCCCACTGTCCAGGTGGTCCAGGTCTCACTCGATGAGGCTTTGAAGTTTTCCAAAAGTGCCATAATCTGTCAGTTCAATGGTTTTTGGCCACGGTTGACAGCTCTCCACAATTGGATTTCGGAGGTACGGAAGCTTGTCATTTCTAATGAAATTAATATCTACCCCTGTGCTAGGGGTTTCTTTATAGTAGATTTTGAAAATTATGAAAACAAACAATGTATTCTAAATTTTGGCCCTTGGTTTTGGGAAAACTCAGGCCTATTCATAAAGCCATGGAACCCATCGTTCGATCCCTCAACAACAGTGATAACCTCAGCACCAGTTTGGGTGAAATTGCCAAGCCTACCCTTGCATCTTTGGAATCTCTCCTCGCTAAAAGCCATTGGAAATGCAATTGGGAAATTTTACTATAGGTGCCCAGAAACAGAGGAATATGCCAGAACCACCTATGCACGCATCTGTGTGGAAATGGACTTCAGCGCCGGATTCACAGCTGAAATAAACATAATAAGTAAAGACTATGTGGAACCAGAAACTCGATTATGAAAGTGTCCTCTTCAGATGTCGATCCTGCTTTGAGACGGGCCATCTAGCCAAAAATTGCCCAAAAGCCTCCCAGAAAAATTCTGCTACAAAAAACCACCACAGATCTACATGGTGGGAAGGAGCACAAAAACAAGACTACACTGTCATCAAAGAAGAATACTTTAGAGAAAACTTTGAATCACAAGAAAGAAACAACTCTCAAGACAAGCAGGGAGAAAGCCCCGCCCAACAACAAAAAAGTGAACTCGACAACCCCTCAAGCATCAACAGTTATGAGGATTTGAATATCGCACAAAATAAATCTTCATTTAACAGCAAAGCAGATCTCCTAGACCAAACTTCTTCTCCGTCTATCTTCAAGAGGACGAACACAATAGATCGCGAAGCTAAGACACCAATGTCCCAAGAACCAGAAGAGATGAAGGAGATGCAAGATACATGAAGTTGGAAGACCGTAGAGAAAAAAAAAAGAAAGCTACAACATCAATCTTGCCAAGAAAGACGAGGAGCCAGACAATTAAAAACTAAGAAAATTATAGGTCCGATAGACCAATTTGGTCTCAGTGGACGTTAACCACTATCATCATCATCATCATCATCTTTTCTTGGACTAATAACTCTTGACAAAATGTCATCTCTCACAAAATCAACAATCACCAATCCTATCCCAGTTTCTATATTCTTGATAAGCATCACTTGGACCCTAGGCAAAGACCAATCTTGTCAAGCATCACTTGGGCCCTTAGGCAAAGGCCAATCTTGATAGACATCACTTGGGTCCTTATGCATCATTCTCTTCTCCTTTATCATGTGCGCACTGATTTCCTACCTCAGAGAATTCGGTCTCGTATCATTCACCCTCCTAACATCATAATTACTCAGATACAATCTAGTCCCAGACACATTCCACGGATAGACCATGACAGTTCTTCAATTTGGCCAAAGTTTATGAGTCCCACAGACCTCTTCTCATTTCTTGCAACATCTCTACTACTACTTGTAAACATGAGTTAATTCAATATGTGATCCGAATTGGATCCATGAAGATTCTTCACAGCATCATGACTGTATTAGATCAAGACAAAACTTCGAATTCAAAGAGCATAGAGTGATCAGAAGAACCTCTGAACAGTGGCAGTTGGCAGCCAGCGTGGAACGACGAGGACCTCGGTCAAAGCGCGCTGACCGAGGCCCATGGAGACCGCGTAGGAGGCGAAACTAGCACCTGGGAAGCCCGGATTGGGAAAAGGAGGCAATTCGCGCATCGCTGGGCAAAACCCCTCGAGAAGGAGAGGCCTCGAGTGCTCGGTCGCATGGAAGCTGGGAAAACCGTGGGAAAAAGCGCTAAAGGCTAAAGGCGGGACCCGCGCTCCAAAACCGGCGGTATTTATCGGGGGCACCCTTGGGCGGTAAGCAGATTTAGAGAAAAGCGAGTGATTCCACTCAGTGCCCGACGCGTGGCAGGCGGAGGAGAGAGAAAACCGCCGCTCATCGCGCGCTAACGGTCGAGCAAGTCAACCGCGCGAAATGAGCGAATGACGTCGGATCTAGGGGATCCAGATCTAACGGCTGAGAACGCGCCCAATGAAAGAACTGGATTTGACAGGGGATTAAGCCGCGATCTATAAGGAATTGAGGTCCGATTTGACCGCTGAGGTGGCGGATGAGTCATTTCCCGACGTAACCGAAGAACCGAACCGACGAGGAAAAGCTGGCACAGTTCGTTGGAAGACAAGTGGCCACTCCCTGTGAGCCGATGACCATGACGCCGAGACAGGGGATTCTAAGCGAACAACAGCAGGCGGTCCGATGGGAGGCAGAAGGGGAATCGAACAGTCATGAGATTGACTGGCTTTAAAGCCATGAACAGAGAACAGAAAGGACACCGAGAGAGGACGTCGAGAGGAAGAGCCAGAGGAAAGAAGACGAAGACAGAGAAGTGAAGAGACAGTGAAGCAAAGAGCAGAAAGACAGAGAGCCGAGCTGACCTGCAGCATAAGGCAACATCGAGCAATCCCTGAGAGGATCTGTCAAGACTGAGCACCACATTGGGCTCCTTCCATTAAAGACCAGAGAGGTCAAGAGCTGGTAAGGAAAAGAGTCTGTGCACTCTAGTGGCTTGGGGAATCCAAGAACCACCCTGCCAAGCAATTCTGTTCAGGAGACTCAAATTGAGCTCCTCATTGTAATTCTCTGCTTTAAAGACACAATAAAATAAGGCCACCACTGAGAGCTGGACTGGAGATGTAGCCCTGGAGGATAGGGTGAACTCCTTATTAATTTCTTGTGTTCTTGTATTTGCTTACTGTGTTTCTCTACTGTTTCCCATTTTCTAGTGTTTGTGTATTTTGCAATCTGATTGATCCGTTGCCTAAAATAACATAGACACACACCAGCACATGAGTCTATAATACCTTCATTCAATAATTAATTAACTGATGTCACTCAAGGGTGATTATCAAATCAATATATTTGTCAAAACACTCATTCCAACAATCTCCTTCAAAGACAAAAAAAAACCACCAATGGAAGTTAGAAAAAATCACCTGTGACCACACGCTGCAACTCACCCCACACCCCTTTCCCCTTCAATTGCTGCCACAATTTATTGGGAACATAATTCAACAAAGTTATTTATATATCAAAACATATTTAAGTTATTTATAACTCAAAATTTGGTGGTGGTAAGTAAGGAATTATTTTTTAAGTTTTTATACTCTATTTATTTGATTTTATAATTTATTTATTATACAAATTAAAGAAATATAATCTGTAAATATAGTATTTAAACCAAATATAGTGAATCTATGTTTGAATTTTTGTGTCTATCCTTTTATATGTAAAAGAACTGGAATAGCTACTCTATAAATTGAAATATTTAAGCTATTTAAAACTCAAAAATTGGTAGTAGGTGAGGGAAATCATTTTTAGTTTTCATAGCTAGGTTATTTTAGTTTACAACTTATCTATATATATATATATATATATATATATATATATATATATATATATATATTGTTTTGTATATTTTAATGGTCTTTTCATTAAAACATATTTAAAATAGTGTACTCAATTTTGTGTCTATTTTTTTTAGATTAAAAAAAAAATAAGCTATTTAGATTATTTGACTAGTATGACTTGTGAAATAGACTACAATAACATAAATATACGATGTAACACAAATATTTACTTAAGAGACCCATTTAAGAAAATCAACATTTAATGAAGGATTGTTCCTTTTGTTTTCTTATATTATGGAGATTATAATAGAAATTACAAAGTTTTCCAATCTTATTATGAAGTTATGACACATTATGGTCTTATAAATTCATCTACAATATGCTTATGTCTCTTTTCTCTTTTAGTAGCTTTTCCACACTCTACTCATACCATGGAACAATCATATCGTCCACGTGTTGTAAGTTGCGTCATTGTTGATATTTTTTGACACATAGTTTTCTCCTTTAGCAATTTTGTGGCACATTGTGGTTTAGCCCATGGTTTTGTAGTTCTAAATAAGGAACTACAACTATATTCTAGTCCAGGGTAAATGGATTGGTTGAGAGAGAGAGAGAGAGAGTATACATTGAAAAAATCTTTATGGTTTTCTTGGTTTGGGTTTCTGGGGTAAAATCTCTATGTTAATGTGTGCTTGTTATGGTTAAAACCTATATTTGTTTCCATAGGGTTTTAGCTTCAAGGGGATGTTTTTGTGGCTACTAGGTTTTGCTCAATCTTATACTAGACCCTGTCACAGTGGAAGATCTGTAGAATCAATTCTTGTAGTGAAAGGAAATGGTGAGTAGCTCAAAGATGGAGATCAATAAATTCAAGGGGCAAAGTTTTGAGTTGTGGAATCTCAAAATGGAAGATCTATTGGTGGAAAATATTTGTGGATTACAGTGAATCCAGACATTGCACCAACAACGATGTCTACAGAAGACTGGAACAAGTTGTATTGAAAGGTAAGAAACACAATATGGTTGTGTCTCTTAGATTTAGTATTACTAAATGTTTTAAGAGAAGTCATAACTAAGGCATTATGGAACAATTTAAGGACTTTGTATCAATCTAAGTCCCTGGTGAACAAATTGTTACTACATAAAAAAATTGTATAACCTGAGGATGGAAGACAAAGACTTGGTGGCAAAGCATTTAAATACATTCAACACTGTGGTAAGTCAACTATTATCTGTTGATATTCAAATTTCATATGAAGATAGTATATACATTTTTTGTGTTCTTTACTAGACTCGTGGAATAGTTTGGTAGGTAGTAATGCAAGTACTTTAAGTTTTGATGACATTGTCTCATCCCTGTTACTATAGGAGATGAGATGGAAAAATATGGAAGGTTAGAACACAAATTCTTGGTATATAAGAAGACGATTCCACAATATAAATAAAATAAAGTCGTCGGGTGGGATATCTAAATCTAGAGGAAGATCTAAATCTCTATGAAAATTCATAAATGTATGTTGAAGATGTGGAAAAGAAGGACATTACAAGAAATATTATTAATCCAAATTTAATGAGAAAGGGAAGGGATTTGATGATGCTCCAATTAGGAAGAAAAAAACCTCTCAGATGAAGGCGGCAATGTGTACTTAGCTTGTTCAGTACAGATGTAAATGATGAGGCATGGTTTGTCGACTCGACAACATCCTTTCGTATGACTCCTCATAGTGAGTGGTTTTGTGAATGAGAAAGATATGATGGTGATGATGTTTTACTAAGAGATGAATCAATTGTCGTAATTATAGGATGAAGAAAGGTCAAGCGGAAGCTCATGGGTGGAAGGATGGGTGCATACCCATAGGATGGTTTGAAGAACAATGCTATTGATGATGATAAAAGATTTTGGTATACTGTGTGTTATTCTTACTAGAATTCCCAACATTTCGGGTGAACACTTCAGCCATCTTTAGGGACATAAAGCTTTATGTCCCAAAATATGGGTGAAGTGTACACCCGAAATGTCGAGCATTCCAGTAAGAATAACACGCAACATACCAAAAGCTTTTATCATCATCAATTTCGTGACTGTGGAAATCTTCATGTAGCAATGTTATTGCTAAGAGGAGTTCGGATTGGGACTCTATATAAGTTGGTAAGAAACACTAATAGGGATGGGTGCAACAATTCCATTGTCCTTGATAGTGGAGCAAAAGAAGGAAAAAGTCTTATAATCTCTGGAGAAAAAAATATGTTGTGGCATCAAAGGCAGGGACATATTAGAGAGAAGGGCCTTCAAATACTACATGGAAATAGTACCATTTAAGGTATGTCTAATTTATCCCTGGATTTTGATTTATGTGAACATTGCTTATATGGGAAGCATAATTGGGTAAGATTCTCCACTAGTGCTACAAGATTAGGGGGAATATTACAATTTGTGCACAATGAATTGTTTGAACCTCTGTTAGTTCCATCACTGGGTAAATTTGTGTACTATGCGTAATTCATGGATGTTTTCTCGAAGAATACATAGACTATTTCATTAAGAACAAATCTAAAGTCTTTGACAAATTCAAAGAGTTTAAGGCTCTTGTGGAAAATCAAATAGAGAAAAGAATTAAGGTGTTGAGGACAAATAATGGTGAATAATTTTGTGGGAATAAATTCACAAAATTCTATAAGAAGTGTGGTATAGCAAGGCAAAAGACTCCTCCATCCACACCATAACAGAATGGTGTTGCAGAAAGGATGAATATGATGTTGATGGAGAAAAAAACCATTCTCGGTGGTATTGGGTTAAGACAAGAATTTTGGGCAGAGGCAGTGGATACTACATGTTACTTGGTGAATAGATCACCCTCACCAGGGGGCAGCGACCAACATTGTTACTGATCAAATGAGAAAATTACCTAGTACCATTTTTTTTGGGGTAGCAAAAAATCACTCGATTTTGAAAGATGGTGATTCAGAATACACCTCTTTTTTTGGAGCATATTTTTGACACTTTAATTTATTTTTTTTATGTATAAGTATGAACAATTTTTTTAAATGTTATTGATTTTCACGCTGGTTTTGAAAAGTGTTGATGCAACATCAACACATTTTTTAGAGGGCTTATTTTTTACACTTTAAATTTTTTTATGTATTAAGTGTGAACATTTTTTTTTTTGTTAGTGATTTTCATCTTGATTTTGAAAAGTGTTGATGAGCATCAACCTTTTTTGTTTAGAGGGCTTATTTTTTACACTTTAAATTTTCTAATGAATTAACTGTGGATAATTGTTTTTAAATGTTGGTGATTTTCATGTTGGTAATAAAATATAAAAATAAAAATGAAAAAAACATAACAAAAAAAATGAAATACAAAAATGAAAAAAATATGTTGTGGTATCAAAGACAGGGACATATTAGAGAGAAGGGCCTTCAAATACTACATGGTAATGGTACCATCTAAGGTATGTCTAATTTCTCCCTGGATTTTGATTTATGTGAACATTGCTTATCTGGGAAGCATAATTGTGTAAGATTCTCCACTAGTTCTACAAGATTAGGGGGAATATTACAATTTGTGCACAATGAATTGTTTGAACCTCTGTTAGTTCCATCACTGGGTAAATTTGTGTACTATGCGTAATTCATGGATGATTTCTCGAGGAATACATAGACTATTTCATTAAGAACAAATCTAAAGTCTTTGACAAATTCAAAGAGTTTAAGGCTCTTATGGAAAATCAAATAGAGAAAAGAATTAAGGTGTTGAGAACAAATAACGGTGAAGAATTTTGTGGGAATAAATTCACAAAATTCTATAAGAAGTGTAGTATAGCAAGGCAAAAGACTCCTCCATCCACACCTTAACAGAATGGCATTGCAGAAAGGATGAATATGATGTTGATGGAGAAAAAAAACCATTCTCGGTGGTGTTGGGTTAAGACAAGAATTTTGGGCAGAGGCAACGGATACTACATGTTACTTGGTAAATAGATCACCCTCACCAGGGGGCAGCGACCAACATAGTTACTGATCAAACGAGAAAATTACGTAGTACCCTTTTTTTTGGGGTAGCAAAAAATCACTCGATTTTGAAAAATGGCGATTCAGAATACACCTTTTTTTTGGAGCATTTTTTTGGCACTTTAAATTTTTTTATGTATAAGTATGAACAATTTTTTTAAATGTTATTGATTTTCAAGCCGATTTTGAAAAGTGTTGATGCAGCATCAACACATTTTTTTAGAAGACTTATTTTTTACACTTCAAATTTTTTTATGTATCAAGTGTGAACATTTTTTTTTTGTTAGTGATTTTCATCTTGATTTTGGAAAGTGTTGATGAGCATCAACCTTTTTTGTTTAGAGGGCTTATTTTTTACACTTTAAATTTTCTAATGAATTAACTGTGGATATTTTTTTTTAAATGTTGGTGATTTTCATGTTGGTAATAAAACATTAAAAAAAAAAAAACCAAAATTAACTTGTAAAAAAAAAAAAAAACGGAAAAAAATAAATAAATAAAAATGAAAAATTTCAAAAATATATATATAATTTAAAGAAAAACAAATCAAACCAAAAAAATAAATCTAAAACCATTTTTAAGTTAATAAAAACCTCATTAGAAAAAAAATAAAATAAAATAATTACCAAAAAAAATTGAGAAGAAAAAAATAATACTAATTATTATTATTAATTATTATAATACTAATTATTATATTAATAATAATAATAATTATTATTATTATTATTAATTACAATTAATATTAATAATAATTATCATATTAAATTAAAAAAAAAGTAACTAATTATTAAAATATTATAACTAATTAGTTAAAATTAAAATTAATATAAATTTTTAATTATGATAATGATCAACATAATAATAATTTACATTAATTTAAATCAATTAATTAACTCATCATTAAAAAGAGAGCCGACATTCATCTCAATTTTCTCTCCTCATTACTATATATTCTCTCAATTAAGCTCTTCTTCTATTAAGCATTCAAGTTGTCCTGATGATGGATCCCAGTTGGGATTTGAAACGTTGGCAGAAAATGGTTCTTATTGTGGATTCTCCGGTAACTAAGTCAAAAGAAATAAACCACAGAGGTCTTAAATCCAGAATAAAAAGTCAATTAAAATAAAATATTAAAAAAATATTTAAATTAAATAATTTTAAATAAACAAAATTAAAAATAAAAAATAAAATTTTCACAATTATTTTTTAAAACTAAATTATAAAAAAAAATTGTTAAAAAAATAAATAAAATCAAAACAGTGAAAATTAAAAAAATAACAATAAAATTAAAATTAAAATTAAAAGATATTTAAATTAAAAAAGAAAAAAGAAAAAAAACTCTGCCCCCTCTCCTCCCTCCGTCTGCCCCAACCCATTGCCTTGCCCACCCCCTCTCCACTTGCTCCCCACCTCCCTCGCTACCCATCCGTTACAGGCTCACCCTAGCCCCCCTCCCCTCTCCACTCCACGCCACCCCTCCCTCGCTCCCCACACCATTAAAGCATCAAACATTTTCTTTTGACTTCAACAATAACCCTAAGTAGGTTAAGGTTTCACACATAATCATTAACATACCCTTCAATTCGGGTTTTCACAAACTAACCTTTCTAGGGTTCCACAAGAGTAATCAAAGGTACGAGGACGGTAAATTTATCTAATGATGAATCATCCAAGCAAGAATCTTTATGATTCAAGAAAGCTAGACACAAAGATGTTAGTAATAGTTTATGAAGAATGAATATCATGAAAAGAGCACTTGTAGTTCAAAACATACCTCTTGTTTCTTAACAAACCTTGTAATTCCAATTCTTTGTCTTGTGAGGCCTTCTTCCTTGAGTATTTAGCAAGTTTTTCCTATTAACAAGGAAAATAAGAGTAGAAATGTGATTATTATTTAATGCAAACAAAATTGGATAAGTAAGGAAGACTAAGAATGAAAAAATAGTAATAAGATACTTATCTTTGGAGGTTGGTGAGGGCTCCCTCCATGCTTGAGGGATACCTATAACCTTAAGAACAAATAAAATTGTTTTTCCAAAATACGTTAAATCCACAAACACTAAAAATAAAAAATGAAATAACTAAAGCTTAGATCAAAGGACTTAGTAGTGTAAATCCTTTATATCCAGTTCTTCGGGCGTAATCTTCTTTGGAGATCCTTCTTCAGTAAAATCAGCTTTGCTTCTTTTCTTGTTCTTCATATTGTCAGGACAATCACTTCTATAGTGATCCATTTTATGGCATTGGTAGCATTTTATCTTGGACATATTAACCTTCCTTCTTGGCCCTCTTGACTTCTTGGAGTGTCCTTTCTTGTGAGAAGCAGAATATGCATTTCAAACCTTTTCTTATACATTTTTGGATACTAATGAGATTCTCATCTCTTCTTGGTTGCAAACATTCCACAATTTCTCAAAGGTATGAGCTTATTTCCAACTATTGAGACCTGAAGCAAAAGAACTCCAAGTAGGTGGTAATCCCAATAGTGCAGTGATTACTAACTCCTTTTCCGGTACAATTTCATCTATGGCTTGAAATTCATCTCTAATTCTAGATATCCTCACAAATAAAGAAGCCACAGTATCATGCTTTGCCATTTTTGTATTCCTTAGCTCATTCTTCAAACTTGCTACTTGACCGAGGTTCTTGATAGTGAATAATTTTGACAATGTTTCATACATTTCTTGAGCATGGTCTATATTGGAAATGTATGGGACAAGATTGCCCTTTATGCTTTCTATCATCAATGTCATGGCCAATATCTTTGACTCTCTATAATTCACCTTGTCTGCATCACTGGATTATTCACTAGGTTTCTTTACCTTTCCTTTGGCCAAATCCAAGACCTTGTTCTTTTCAAGAATGAGCTCAATTCTCTTCTTCCAAGATCTGTATTTTGATGCTCCTTCCAATTTTTTCTCACTCTTTATTTTGTTAGACATTGTCGTTGAAGGTAGTGAGCTTATTTTATTATTAGATCTCCTTACATGATCCCTTGATAAATCCTTTAGATTCCTTCCAGTAGACACTCAAAAATGCATTTTTCCTCCTTTCACCTTAGCTCTAGTACCATGTTAGAAAATCTTAAAGACAGAAAGATTATCTTATATAGATAATTACTTGTGATTCTTTTATCTTTATGTTTTCCTTTTATCTTTTAGTTCATCAAGAAATTACCAAAACAATAACACAAGGACAACAGATGTAGGCGGACAACCAGGGCAAAACCCCTATCTAGGGGAAAACCCAGTCAACAATTCTTCCTTCAATAGTTTCTTCAGATAATCCAAGACTCTTGACCTAGATAAAGACTTACTCCACACCAAGTTAGCCCTCAATTCTACTTGCAGATGATAACCCTTTAATAACAACTTCGACCTAGCATCATCAACATGCAGTAGTAGCTTCAACCCAGTAGCAGTAGCAGCAACAACTTCCACTAGACTAGGAAAACTTCGATCTCCCTTGATACACCTCAAAAGTGAGTGAGCGTTGTCAAAAAGTTTCGATCTTGCGGTCTTCGATCTTCCTCCAGAACCTCTCACTCCTTTCTAGCTCTCCTTCTAGCCCTTTTCCAACTTTGCACTTTCTCAGCTTCCAACTTCAGATATTGAACTATGTGTGAGAGAATGAGATGCTCCAAATGAATTCAAACTACCTTCTATATATAGCCTTCCAGTGAGGTCGAATTACCTATTTTGAGGTCGACTTAATCTTCTTGAGGCTAACTTGGTGTGGAGGAGACTAAATTCATTTTTTAATAAAAAATAATTATTTTTACATGATTCGAAAGCCCAAGAAGGGTCTCTTTTACTGTACATTGACTCTAATAACTCAGAATAAATCCTAGAAGTCCTCAGTGGGGACTTTGACCTAAAACATGATGTCCCAAGCATGAAACCCATGCTTTAATAAGTCATAAAAATAATAATGAAATTATTTTATTCATTCTTTTGATAAGTACATTTCAATGTGACTCCAATATATTTATGAAGACCAAACCTAGTTACAAATTTCAGCAGACACTATGGTGCATAATATAATGGGGGACCCATGGTGGGAAACCCTATGTTGGACCCCCTCTCCACCCTAAATTAACTTTCGACAGACTAAGAGGGTTTGAGATCAACATAAAACATTGATCTAAGCACCTTTCTATTGCACCATCCATAGGTGTCAACCTTTTAACGAGGGCCTCTATAACAATGGGTAGACCCGCCCAACATAAACTTTCTTGTCAACTTTCGACACCTCTCAATTAAGAAATATATAACTCCAACAACATCGATGTGAGACGAGAGGTCCTGTTACTAAACAGATCCGACCAATGAAAACTTTCCCATCAACTGTTGTCACTGCTCTACTTGGCCCATAGAGCACATTAACTCAAACCTTATTTATTAACCAAAATTCCCAAAGGTCGAGATCCTGGTAGGGTCCACCTCAGTTCATGTCACACTAGTGTAGTGCTCTAATGCATTCCTGCCCATCGCATATGGAAACTAACAAGTAGCAAAAAATGGGTGGTGGGTGGTCTCCCAATGGGAAGGGTTCCCGCACTAGAACCTTAGCCAAACTAACCCTTTCATCTTGGATATTTCCCCTTTAAATTCTCAATGATCCAATATATAGAAGTAGGTGATGGCGCAACCACATGGTTCCATGAACTGGAACTTGGATGGATTGGCCTGACTCTCCACCAGTGTGCCCATATCACATTCACAACAAGTTAGAACTCACGGTAGTGGGAAGTGGGAGACAAGGTTTCATTTCAGAACCACGGTCGGATTGACCCAACTCCTGTCACTTCACCCAATACAAATTTAACCATATCTCTAGTGGCAAGTGATGTTCCATGTCGTTTCTCTAAAAATATGGTGGCCTAAAGGTTGAGAGCTCGATGGACCCACCCCGACACTTTTCGATGTTGGGTTCCATCAACCTGCTTCTTCGCTTGCCTCATTCTAAGGTTCCAAAGGCCTGAAGGCCGAGAGCCCAACTTTAGGGTGTTATGGTTTGAGTTCATAGTCTTAGAATTCGAGTATCAATGAGTGGAAATGACGTGAGGGGAGATACTACACGCCATTTTCAAAGAGACTTTGTCCAAGGGCTAGAACCACGGCCCTCACAGTGACTGGCCATAGCTGACCATGAATAGGGTTTGAGTTAGTAATTTTTCAGAATTTAAGAGAGAGGGCATAGTCTTAAAATCCAAGTCAACAAATGTTGCAAGTTGTATGACAAGGCTCTATAGGCAATACAACTTTGTTGACCCTTTGTAGGCTAGTATACAAGTGCAAAGACATTCAATTGACCAATTAACTAATCATGAAAGATGCAAGGATGCATGTCTACTCAAGGGGGATTATGTTCCAATCATTAAACGATATATTATCTATAAACATTCAACACCACATTTTTCATCCATAGCAACATGAGCGTACGTAAACCTACATTTTACCACATTTTATGATCTAAGTAATTATTAGCACAACCCAGATGTTCATTTAGTTGTAAGACATGCAAGATATATGTAATTCATGTATAGGGAAACAAACTCCATAATCCAAGTATTCAAGGATGATAATATTGCGTGAGGAAATATAGATCCTCTAGTAAAACAACATAAGTCCGCAAAATGCATATCTTATTCCATTCCTTAAGCATACCAACCAAGTGAAAGAGGACATTAGACACTATTAACATATCAACCATAAACACAATATTGGAAAGCACAATCCAGATTCATTAAATTTCATGGACATACAAGACATCATTCCAATCTTGAGTAAATAGTGGAGTTCACTATTCAGGCATTCATAAACTAAGTATCTCAGCATTATCTAGATATTTATATAACGCTCGACATATGACATAATTTGTAATTTCCAAGATCTACAACAGAATTAACAACACTAGGTATTCATATGGCCATGGACATATCAAGAAGATGTCAACCATAGAAACAAAAATATTTAAGCATTCATTCATGAATCATATAGAAGCATATATTAGTTCGTTGTCAAATTAAGCATAACTTATCATTCACAAATAAACTATACATAAATATTTATACTTATTTGAATGAGTTAAATAAGCTAGAAACTGGAGGAGGGACTTCAACTCTTCATCCAATCATAGGTCAGTTACACTGCAATTTTTCTTGTAGTTGACCACCCTGGAGCCCGAACCAAAAAGTTTGAGGTGATGATTGTTCAAGGGAATTTTACACAAGGGGTTTGGTCATTCATCGAGCTTCATATAAAACACATAGACTTAGACAAGGAGTTGCATGGTCTCAAACACAATCACAGGGATTGACACCCAGTGTTATAGAGCACAAACTCCAAGTCACTAAACACCAACTCCAAGTTATAAGCTTGATAATCAAATCTAGTGTTGCCCAGTCAGTTATACCCTTCCAGGCCTATGCAACCCCCATTCTAGGAAGTCTAACTGTCCAAGGGATTTCCTGCATAGAGTTCCCCATTAACTACTCATCCTTTTGGGCCTAGGCAACCTCCATTCCCGATAGTCTACCTATCCAAGGGATTTCCCACATGGGTTAATAATTAGAGTCTTAGAGCCAAGTATCAGTCTGGCATGCTCTAATGTAATGTTCAAGGAGTCTTATGGCCAATTGATGGTCTAGCATGCTCAATTGCACTACTCACGGAGTCTTATAGTCAAGGTATTGGTTATGACTTGTCCCCATGAAAGAAACAAAGTGTCATAGGGTTGCCATGTCCCCACAACATTCTTCCTCTTGAGCTCCATGGTCCATCATTTCACTTGTGTCACAACATTTAATTTCCATGAGATGTACTAAAAAATTCAACCCTTTTTTTTGTTTAATTTTTCAACTTTGCTTCATTCAGACGCCAAATCTCATAAGTGTGAAACTTGTAGTCATGTTGTTGGAATCCTTTATAGGCGGTGTTATTATCTCATGGTGCATTTTATCTCATATCCCATTCGAGCACTCCACTTGCAATCTGATCGTTCAATCAACCAAACCACTATTAGTATTCATACATATATTCATTTCATTTCAAAGATTCAAATCATCCCAAAGTGATCTCAGGATTATTGCACATATAATGATTCTATTAGTCCATCTAATTTCAATTAGATTGAAATGAAAATATCGCAACATCATATGTACATCACATTTATTCCAAACATTTGATAATGTAGTCAAACATTTATTCTACCAGACCAACGAGTCAGAAATGAGAAATGCATATCTTAAATTCATAAGTGATTTAGTTCTCCATTTCATTTAGCATGTGTTACAAAGTCATTGTAATATTTTCGCACTAAAGGTTGTGTGCCTTAACCGTACCCTTTCTAGGTATCGATGCAAATCATTCATTAATTTGAAACAACATATATCAAATTCAGCTGAAAAGAATTCTTACCAAATTCCTTCCCTTTACCTTTTTATCTTCGCTTATTGCTTGCCTTACTTGGTTGTCATTACCAAAACGTTTAGCTAAAGTCTTTTTGCAAGAGTCCAGTTGGCCTTTAGCATACCCGTTGTTGCAATATTCAGTGGTCCCTATAATGGTCTTAGCCTGACATTTTAGCCATAACTCTATGCATTCAGTTGTTTGTAGGTTTCAATGAAACTTTATAAATATATTTTCATTATGTATCCAATTCAAGCATGTCTACATCCAAGATCCCGAACTTGTACATATTCATTTGAAAATCATGTGTCATACATGCACATATTCCATGTTATTCATATACTGTTAATTTTAGAGTCAACTTTCAGTTTCTATTGTTTTCATTTATCCACACAAAAATTGTCATAAGCATAGGTATAAGCACATTGATAATGGTAGTTAATAACAAGAGGTCATTCTTGCATATTTGCCTAATGGATCCTATGTGTAGCATGGAATCCATCAAATAACTTCACTACATTACTCAAGAGACAAAACATAGCAAGTAGTATTTCATTCACATAGTCATAATAGTTTTAAAAATCAATTCACTTATCTTCTTATTTTGATGGCACTCAAAAAATGTCATTTCAAATGAAATGGCATCATTATATACTTTCTCATTTTCTCATTATTCACATATTCATAGAATGTCGAACATATATCAGCCAAGCACTATTTTAGTTAAGGAAACTTTCTTCTTATGCTATTTTCACAGTTGTCATTTTGATATCTATTTTGTTCTTGTGGACCCATCCAAGCCCCATTGGTTGGTCTATTATCATCATTTGCCCCCTTTATCGTATCCACAAAATTTAATTAGGGTCTTGAAATTTTAGTTGGGTTTTACTCAACTTCTCTCCATCAACTCCTTTCCTTCCCTTTCCCACAACCGAAAAACCAAACCAAGAGAAAATGAAGAAGGAAAGAAAAATGAAAAGCAAAGAGAAACAACGACAACACATGATAGAAAACACGAAGCAGCATGGCCATGCTCAAAGTCAACAAAACAAAAAAACCATGTAGCCAATGACACATGAAGTATTGAAAAACATTTCAATTCACAACACATCTAAACAAGAGCACTTAGCACATGCACAAGACTTTTATCAGTCTTCCCCAACAACTACAAGATCACAAAAATATTTATAAATAGTTCAAGAGGACTTTTCATTATTTTAGAAAGCTTGTGGGGATGCTCCCTCATCTCTCTTCCTCTTTGAGTTACTTCTTTTGGTAGTGTTGGTTGCTAGTTCATGTGTTTGGAGTTTACATGAACTATTCTTTTGTTGTTATTTGTTAGGGGACTCAAGAATTAGGTGTTCTTCTCTGCAACCTCTACATGTCAATGACATTTTCTTCTTCCCAACCCTAGGAGGTTCCTCTCTGATCTTGTTAGCATGACACCCTTCCATATCTCACGAGGTTGGTCCATGTTGCAATAGCCCTTGCATGTCAGACAGGTGTTATAGAAGCGTTGTGTTTAGCTTTTCTTATTCTTCTTTCTTTCTAATGAGCCTTTCATTCTCTACTTTGTAAGTCTCCAATTCATCTCTCAACATCCTGGGGGTGTCAGGTCCATCAGGGGAACCTTCCTCTTCTTGCTTAGGATGGATTCGGTCCATCCTATACTACACCATCTTGCTGTCCATTCCTCAATTTCTTGTTGCAAGTTGTATCCTCTTATGTGCTATCACACACAAATGGTTGTTAGTTATATCAAGCACGACGATATTAACTTGTTACCTTGTCATGCCAACACTAAGTATGTTGATTTGAAGCATGTTGATCTGCTACTGTTCACACATCTAAAATCCATGTCAGTCACATATTCCAAGCGTGTTCATAACCATATCAATAGTTGGTTTGAAATCAACATTTTACCAAGGTTAGCAGCCACGACATTTATAAGTTTAAAGGTCAACATATATCTAAAACCCATGTCAGTCACATATTCCAAGAAATAAAAAGGGCATATCAGCAAGTTCGTAACCATACCAATAGTATGTTTGAAATCAACATTTTACCAAGGTTAGCAAACATGATATCTGTAAATTTAAAGGTCAACATATATATAAGAATAAATTTTAATCATTTGCGTGCAAGCCTCTTTAGGTCCAATGTTGAACCTAGATTTTATTCTAACTTTCTCTTTCAAGGCCCATCTAATCCAAGCATTGAACTGCAGTAGAATACTCAACAATTATCAACAATGATGCATATTTTATTAATAAATGATTGAATGGATGGTTTATAGAGTGAGAAGCCCTTGCTTAAATACAACCCTAAGTGCCTCTTGCTGAATGGGCATGATCTTTGATCATGCCCTTTGCCTTAATTAAACTAATAGTTACAGCAATAATTTATTTTTATATAACATTGCCTTCCTCCCAAAAATATGCTTTGTCCTTAAAGCATACGTAACAACGGATGTTGTTGACGAAACGCTTCAGTCTCCCAAGAAACTTCTTTTTCTAGTAAGTCCTTCCACTTGATCAAGTATTATTTGATTACTCGTTATCACAACTTCCTTTCCCTGTTGGATATGATACCTTTTGGCTCTAGAATAACCCACCCTTCATCATCTAAAGTCGGAAGTGTTGTCCGTACTGATTGATGTTCACCAAGTGTCTTTTTTAGGCAGGATACATGGAAGATGTTGTGAACATGACTTTTATCAGGAAGGCTTAAACTCTATGTGACTTGGCTAATATTTTTGTTGATCTGATATGGTCCATAAAACCTTGGTGCCATTTTATTTTTTCCTTTTTGTTTTAGGGACAACTGCTTGTATGGTTGAAGTTTGACAAATACCCATTCTCCAACTTCAAATTCTCTCTCTGTTTTGTTTTGGTCATCTTGTTTTTGCGTACGGTTTCATGAATTATTTAGATTTTCTTTTAGAGTTTGGACGACTTTTTGGGTTTCTTCTAACTAGTTTTTAACAACTGGTAGTTTCGTCTGGATGATAGCAAAGTCCTTCCATTTCGGAGGTTCATACTCATACAGAGCTTGAAATGGAGTCATTTTAGATGACGTGTGGTAAGTATAATTGCACCACTATTCAGCAAGGTGTAACCACTAAACCCACTTGTTTTGTGTTTATGGCATAACAACGTAGGTAGGCTTCCAAACATTTATTGACAACCTCTGTTTGGCCATCTGTTTGAGGGTACTAAGCAGAACTCACGTTGAGATACATTCCTATATGATTGAAAAATTCCTTCCAAAAATTACCCTTAAATTTGGCATCTCTATAGCTCACAATGACCTTAGGAAATCCATGCAATAACATTTTTGCAAAATATCTCAGCGATTTGTTTTGTTGAATCTGAGTTCCTCATTGCAATAAAGTGAGCATACTTGGTGAGTCTGCTGACTACTACAAGAATTTTATCCTTGTTGTCAGACACAGGTAAACCTTCAATAAAGTCCATTGATATTTCCTCCCATTTCTGATTCGGGATGTTTAAGGGATGAAGTAGTCCGAGTGTCATAATAGTCTCATTTTTATTTCTCTGGCATTTATTGCATTCGGCTACATATTTTTGAATATCCTTACTCATTCCCTTCCAAAAGAATGACTGGCGTGCATTATAGTAGGTTTTAAAAAATCATACATGTCTGGCTGACAGTGAATCATGCTACTCTTTGATAACCTTGGCTTTAAATTTGGAATCTACATTTAGATAAATTCTTCCCCTGTACCATAGAATATCATTCTTCCATTCAAATTTTGAATTCTGAGGGTCTTTTTCATATTCACTTCGAATCTCATTAAGCCATTCAGGCACAACCACTGAAACTGCAAGTAATGATAGTTCTTCGTCTTTCCTTGACAACGCATAAGCTACTACGTTATCTTTCCCTTTCTTATGTAATATATCCATGTCAAAGGTAGCGATTTTTTCTATCCATTTTTGTTGTTCTGTAGATGGTGTTTTTTGTTGGAGGAGATGTTGAAGACTATTATGATCTGTTCGTATTAAGAACTTACTTCCCAAGAGGTATATTCTCCATTTGGCTAATGTGTGCATAATTGCAAGCATTTCCTTGTTGTATGTAGACTTGAGACATTCGTGCTTATTGAGCTTTCTGCTTTCAAACGCGATTGAGTAACCATCTTGCATTAGTACTGCTCCTATGTCAAAACCCGAAGCATCACACTCACTTACAAATGGTTTTGAGAAGTCTGGAGTTGCCAATACAAAGGAATTAGACATGACTTCGTTCAAGTCTTCAAAACACTGTTCTACTTCATCATTCCAATGAAATGAGTTCTTCTTAAGAAGGTTCAATAGGGGTGCGGTTATATGGGCATAGTTTTCAATAAATCTTCGATAATACCCTGTCAATCCTAAGAATCCTCTTAGCTTGGAGATATTAACTAGTTTGGGTCATTCCCTTGTATAGGATATACTTTTACTCCTTTGGATATTATATGTCTAAGATATTCTAGTTCTTCCTTCCCAAAAGTGCATTTGGACTTCTTGACATATAACTGATGCTCTTCCAACAGAGTAAGAACTTTCTCCAAATGTTGTAGTTGCTCCTTCCAAGTTTTACTATAAATTAAAATGTCATCAAAGAACACTAACTCAAACTTCCTTAGATATGGACGGAAAAGCTCGTTCATAGTAGCTTGGAATGTTGTCGGTGCAATGGTTAAATCGAAAGCCATTACTTTAAACTTGCAATGACCTTCATGTGTTCTGAATGCAGCTTTTGCTACATCTTCCAATCTTATTTTGATTTGGTAATACCTTGACCTTAGGTCCAATTTTGAGAAGTATTTAACGCCATGCAGTTCATCCAACATTTCATTGATAAAAAGAATTGGAACTTGTTTTTAATTGTTATTTTGTTTAGTCCTCGATAATTGATGCATAATCTGAACAATCCATCTTTTTTTCGAACTATTTAACTAGCGAAGCATACAAACTTTTACTTTTTGAGATGATGCCACACTTTAAAAGATCTTGGACTAATCTCTCAATTTTAGATTTTTGATGATGTGGATATTGATATGGTTTGATGTTGATGGGATTTGATCTTACTTTGACTTTTATTGTATGTTCAATATCTCATTTAGGCGGCATCTTCATCGGAAGGTCTTGGAATACTTTTTCATGCTTTTGAATTAGCTCTTGGACTTTTGGTGCTTCTTCGTTGACTAGATTCAAAGTTCACATTTCTAATTGATGACACTGTACTACATAGGTTGGCGCTCCCTTCCAAATCATTTTCATCATCTGGGATGATGATACAATTTGGTTCTCAGGTGGCTAGAACCCATATAATTTGTATTTCTGCCCATTCCATTTAAATTTTATAAATTTCTTTTGATGGTTGGTAGAGTAAGTACCGAGAGTTTGTAGCCATTGGATACCTAAGACCACATCCACTCCTCCTAATGGTACTATGTAGAACGGATATTCTAAATTAAACTCTTGAATCTACAATTTGAATTTATGTCATTTCCCTACTTTTTCAATTCTCTTACCGTCGGATACCATAACGTTCATGTTGGGCATGGGAAATGTGAAAATGTTGAGTCTCTTCGCCATGGTTGAATCCAAAAAATTGTGGGTGCTACCAGTATCGATGAGAACCATTACATTTTTCTTCTTGATATCTCCTTTTAATTTTAATGTCTGGGGCTATGATATACCTCTCATAGTCGATAATGATACTTTTGGAATGCTCTCGTCATCTAGATCTGGAGAGAATTATGGGGAATCTTCGATTTCTTCTACTTCTGATTCATTAGTTGCTTCACATTTATACAGGTTCTTGGTCTCTTTTCCTTTATCACGCCTATCTTTAGGGTCCCACTTTTCACCACAATGTTTGCACTTTCCCTCTTTCATCCTTTGCATTTCCACGTTAGTTTTGTCTCCTTCACGAAGATGTGGTGGAACATATTTTATATTATCTATGTTCGCAGACTGGGGAGATCTTCGTCTCGAATATACTCTTTCATCCTTTGACCACAACATCTTTTCAAATTTCTTTTCAGCAACTTTTTCTTTTTATCTTGCTACTTCTATCAAGGTAATGTCATGAAGCTCAAGTTCTGCTTGTAGATGGGGTTTAAGTCTCGTGGTGTACAATTAAATGAGACTAATTTATGATAATCCAAGTACTCGTGTTGCTAAAGTCTCCCATTCACGAGTGTATTCATCCACATCTCCCTTTTGTTGTAATCTGGTGAGTGCTAAAACCAATTCTTCTTCCTTGACACCTTAGAACCTTTTAAAGAACGCATGTTTGAATTTCCTCCAACTGATCGCAAGTGTCATCTTTTTCCACCACATATACCAATTGTATGCTTCGCCTTCCATTTGCATGGAAGCATGCCTGATATTTTTGTCATCATTGTCAATACCGTAAATCTCGAAATATTATTCGGCTTTATTGAACCAAGCAATGCTACATTTTTCGTTATCGTCAAACTTGAATAGCTCAAGTTTTTCTCTTCGTTGATATGTAGCTATCGTCGGGGTGAGAGAAGGGTGTTGACTTGAAAACACATATTGGTGTATGGATTCCAGAGTTGCCTATTTTGAACATCTGTGTTTCTATTTCCTTGATTAAGCGTGGAAGATGCCTTTGGAGACTT
Organism: Pinus tabuliformis; assembly: GCA_031772625.1. Classification (NCBI taxonomy): domain Eukaryota; kingdom Viridiplantae; phylum Streptophyta; class Pinopsida; order Pinales; family Pinaceae; genus Pinus; species Pinus tabuliformis. The sequence goes on along the minus strand of CM062815.1, from coordinate 702,613,246 downwards.
GCGATTCTCATGTGCGTCTGACAATTTTGACGAATCTAGAGAATTGAGATGTTGAGTAACCTCATTATTATGGAGTATTTGATCGGGCGTAATCTTCATATTGTGACAAATATAGGTCAACATCACCATCGCTCAATCCACCTTAATTGAAAGGTCTGCCTAATCCTTTTTAAATGCATTCTTGTTCTCCTCAAGTTGACTCTATTCTCTTTGTTGTATTCTGGAGCTCTTCGATTTTATCGCCCTGTCCGGTCACCTTAGTCTCAAGGTCTACTAGTCTTTCACTGAAATCGGCCATCGACATTGATGAAGCCATTGAGCGGGTCTAAGGTGAAGTATACATATCCAACGGAACTTGACTCTAATAATATATATATAATTAAATTAAATTAATTAATTTAATTATATAATGAAATTATTTTTTATACTATATATATATATATATATGCCACAATCCCTGATTAAAATAAATAAGGGCGTTTTTTTAGTGTTATATATATATATATATATATATATGTATATATCTATATATATATATATATATTGTAATATTAATGCCACAATCCCCGATTAAAATAAATAAGGGCATTTGTTTAGTGTTTAAGAACGATAGCAGTACCTGCGATTGGAGTGACAAAAACTGATGGAAATAGTCGAAAACAACAAAGGCACATAGAGGTAGAGGGTTCAATGATGGAGAAGAGGGCAGGGAACAGGTGCGGTTCGACGACAGAGAAGAAGGTGGGGATGGCTGCAGGTTTGACGACGAAGAAGAGGGCAGGGGAAATTGGTGACTAGGTGCGCACTGGGGTCAAACAACAACCGAGTCCGAGGAGCAACTAGCTCTGATACCAAACGCAGTAAAATACTCAGCAATTATTAGAAATGATACATATTTTATTAATAAATGATTGAATGGATGGTTTACAAAGTGAGAGGCCCTCACTTAAATATAGCCCTAAGTGCCTCTTGGTGAATGGACATGATCTTTGATCATGCCCTCTGCCTTAATTAAACTAATAGTTACAGGAATAATTTATTTTTATATAACATGAACCTAGTTTTGAGCTCCAATTTTCTCTGTTTTTTAGCCCATCCAGGTCCAATGTTGAACCATGCTTTGATATCACTTTGTAACACTCCTCCCACCTCCTTGACCATCCTGATTTGTGTGAGGTGTTACCTATGACTTGACCTCCATAGTTTGCCATGCAGATGGAGTTACAAAAATTTTAATTTTTCGAATGTCGTTAAAACTCGAAACCACCACTAACTTTGTGTTCTGCTCATCAAGAAATGTTCGGCGATATAAATTTTATCTCAATTCAACTCTCGTATTAATAGTTATTCCCCTTTGAAGTCTAACCAATTATATAACACCACATCAACATAAGGCTACCATGTGGCTCCATCCTGGGATTGTGTTGCACCACATGAGTGGACCCAATCAAACCCGACAAATTTTAGTGTTGATGGTATTTGGTTTTGAAACCCCCCCTGGTAGACCAAGGGGGCCCTAGGGTGAATAGGGATAGTTGATCAATCCCACACCCTAGATACATTGTCGAAAATGGTTCATAATATAATGAGGGGTTGATGGCGGGAAATTCCATGTTGACCCCCCCCCCCCAATTAACTTTTAGCAAACCAGGGGGGTTTTGGGATCAACATAAATTGTTGATATGAGCGCCTTATGATTGTGTTGTTCAGAGGTGATGATGTTTTAACAAGGGCCTCCACGGAAATGGATGGACCCAACTTACCGAAACTTTCTCGTCAACAACCACCACTACTTGATTGAGAAACATATCACTCCAACAGTGTTAATGGGCGACGGGTGGTCCTGTCACTAAATGAATCCAACCGACGAGAACTATCTTGATAACTGCCAGCACCGTTCTACTAGGCCCACCCGAACACATTAACCCAAACCTCATTTCTTAACCAAATTGCTCGAAGGCTAAAAACCTAGTAGGGCTCACCGCAGTCCATGTCACACTAGAGCAGTGTTCCAACACATTCCTACCCACCACATATGGATGCTAGCAAGTAACGAAAAATGAGCAGTGGGCAGGGTCCTCGCACTAGACCCTTAGCCAGACTAGCCATTTCATCTTCAACATCGCCCCTTTAAGTTCTTAGCAATAAAATCTATGGTGGTAGATTATGGCCCAACCACATGGTTCTGCGAATTGGAACCTTGGTTGGATCAGAGTCACCCTCCATTAACGTGCATGTATCACATTCACAACATGCCAAAACTCACAATGATTAGCGGTGGTTAGCGATAGTGTTCTATTTGAAACCACCGCTGAATCGACCTAACTCTTGTCACTTCACCCAATGCAAAGTTAACCATAGCAATGATGGTGAGTGGTGTTCCACATTGCTTCTCTACAAACCTAGTGGCATAAAGTTTGAGAGCCTGATGACCCCACCCCCATTAATTTTCAGCGTTAGGACCCATCAACACCCTTCTTCACTTACCTCATTATAATGTTTTTAAGGTTGAGAGCCTGACTCTGGGGTGATATGGTTTGAGGCCATGCTCTTAGACTTCAAATATTAATGAATGGAAATGACATGAGGGGATATCTTATGCGCCAACTGTAGAGATACTTTTCCCAAGTGCCAAAACCATGGCCCTTATAGTGCCTTGCCACAACCAATAACGAACAAGGGTCCAAGTTACTCCTTCAAAAATTAAGAAAGAGGACATAGTCTCAAAATCCAAGTCCACACAGATTGCGAGTTATACAAGAAGTCGTTGCAGACAATCTAACTCTGCCTAAAATGTCCCCAGACCTCCGCTAGGGGGCATCACTCACACAATACTAACGTGATCAAAAACCACATATATATTTAACCATTGTTATATTGTAAATTACAAAATTGTCAAACATATACCATAATATATACATAAATTAACCACAACATGCAATTCTAGAAATTAACCATGACACTCAAACCACAAATATGCAAACCATGTAAGAGTACAATGGAATAAGCACATAACTAGTTTTCAAATACTTATCTATAAATTCTATGAGTTGGTTACAGTCCTTCGATGTTCCTCCCAGCCATAGACTGCGTTGCTCTAGTTCTTTCAGCAGTCGGTCATGTTAGTTTTTGTATCATCGGAGGTGTTTTAGTCTCGAAACTTTGTGGAGAGGCTAAAACACACAAGTTCTTCATAACCCAGAGATTGTTTATGGAAATTACACCTATAAGTGTCTCGATTATATTATTAGCCTTTTTTTAAATATTTCCTAAGTATGAATGTAGGAAATCTGGTTAATTAATCAATATTAATTAAGATAAAGTATGAATAGTCTAGAAACTCACAAGATCGACTCTGATATGATCTTAGCCCTTGATTAAGTTTTAATTTTGGTCGTTGGAGGTCCAACAGAAGATTATAAGAAGAAGTTGATGCGTAGATGAAGAACACACCAGTGCAGACACTTAGTGATATAGGCAAATCGATTTTTCAGTAGAGGAGTGATTCTGCAGGAGGATTCGAGCCAGAGATCAAGTAACAGGTGCAAAGGAGTGAAGTAGTATTTTGGTGGAGGTTTCCAGTGTCAGAAGAGTCAAATTGAGGAAGTGGGAGTTTTCCCAGAGGGATTATGCAAGGATTGCGTAGGAAGCAACAACAAAGCAATTCGATCTAGCTAGAGGAGCAATCGATTCAGTAGTTGGTGGTCAATATTTTGATCAGGGGGACTAGTGAATCAGTTCCAGATCCAGAGAGAAGCAGAGTTGTAGATTTCAAAAGTTTCAAGGCAGTAGCAGCAAGACCTGAGCAAGCACTGCACAGAAGTTGACGTAGAAGGAAGTGTGAATTTTTGAGGGGCCAGTTTCGGTTGTTGAAATCAGTTGTGGGGTGAGGATAAATCCTCCAAATAATTTTGCCAATGATTCTCTCAGATTCGATTGCCATTTTGGCATCCAAATTATTGTACTCAGATTTGTTGTTGAGGATTAATAATAAAACACTCATCTGTTGCACTAGTTTTCCCGCATTGGGTTTTTCGAGGGACAATTGTCCAAAAATAACAGTGTTAAAATTCTTGTGTGTGTGCTAGAATTTCTCAGTTTCTAGCATTTTATTTTCCGTGGAATTTTTATGGTGAAAATTGCAGTTGTGATTTTACTCATTGTTTGTCGTAGCAAATAAACTGCATAATTAAATTTACAATTAGGAGAATAATTTTCAGTTGCTGCAATAGATGAAATTTTCACATGGTATCAGAGCATGATTGATCAAGTAGGGAAGCTCAGAAGCAAAGAAAAAAAACTTCTCTCTTCAGAGGGAGCAGCAAGCCAAAATTTTATAGTGTTGTGCAGTACCTAGCTAGGCAGTGTGGAGTGTTGGGCAAGGCTTCGATTTTCGAGTTGCAATTGTAGGAAAAGTAGATTTGTCCAGAAAATCAATTCCAGCATGCAGAGGGAGCAACAATAGCTCAATGTTTTTGCTAATCATATTTCTAGTCTGGGCACAGAGAATTTTTATAGCAGTTCGCTAGCGCAGAATCCGTGGAAGAGAAATAACACAAATTTGTCTTCAGTAAATTTCAGTATGACCATGGACAAAATTGACATTTAGGGAGCTTCAAATTTGTCATCAAGGTTAGAAGATGAATTTGCTTGTTTATAAGGCTCAACTTCACAAGGTATTGTTGAGCCCTGAAACTACATCTCTCCTACACACTTTCCTAGACTTTTTCCCCTCACTAGTACCTCATAAGTTATCAAAGACCATTACATATTGATTCTAAAAGAGAATTTAATTGGTTTTATAACTATGTTTTTGTGTTTGCTATTTGACTTAGATTTTGCTCATTAGCTGTGGAATGCAGCCACTTTCCGTAGCTGATTTGACTTTCCGCAGTTGTTTTTGTTGATCTCTAGGTTACAGGTGTCATCAAGCAAAACAAGGCACGTGGGTAGTTCAGGAATGATCTGGACATGGATCAGGTCCTATTGGTTCAGCCAAATTCGCAAAGGAAGCCCTTGGTCAAACGGTGGTCAAACGAAGAGTTCTACGGCAAACAGGTCTCTGTTTTCAAACACGTGAAGGGTCCGAGACCGTTCCTAGATCCATGGGTTCATTTTGACAGCTGTAGACTGCCTCCACGACGCAAATCCAACAGCCATCTTTTGATAGATTGAATGATCTTGGCAACCATCATGCTAAGCTCACGGATGTTGTCTTTTTACGTGTCCTTTATTGAAGGTGTTTCATAAGAAAACAGTTATGTAATTTCCCTTATAAATAACGTGTTTGCAAACGCATAGAGCTAGTTAGTTTTTGATGTCATTTTGCTGTTAGTCATTGTACTGTGCCGTGAACTGGTCCTGCTGTTGTAACGAGAGGAGTCTTCCTCTGTTTTGCAATATAACAAGACTCTGCTATGTGAGCGTAATTCCAGACTGATAGCGTGTTGACTAAGGCCATGCAGAGGGCCCCTGTTGGCTGAAGTTTTGTTTTCTTTATTTCTGTAAAGTTTTTATGTGTTGTTTCCTTATTTCCATTGCACATATTTCATAGTTTGTTCATCTGTGTATATTTCACAAATTAGTTATGATGTTAACGTTTCATTCCTGTACATGATTTTTTAAGCACTGTATATTGTTGCTAACACTGATCAGTGTGTGTTTCAGGATAGGCTAGGCCTGGGCATTTGCATACAATTTTTACAATAACTAGTGACATGAGATTAGCCTCTCTGCTGACTTTGTTTTTCTTAGCTTTTCAATTTTAGTTATGCTTTGATTTCAGTCTTATTCATTTGCTTTGTTAGTTAGTTTAGATATCAAATTCTTCATGTCATTGACGTTATCCGTTATCTCCAGAGCCATGGCTTAACCCCGAAAAGACTACTTGGCGAGCTATCGAACTATAAATGAAGTGAATTCGATTTTACTTTTATTAGTTTGCAGTTTTTGATTTGTTTGAGTGTAGTAGTTTAACTTATTTTTTTTTATATTTAGATAAGCAGCAGAGATAGTGATTTCATGGTCAGTAGTTCATTATTTGTTTGATTTGAATAGCAGCACATTTCCATTCTTGTTTAAGTACTAATTTCATTACTAGTATGTTTTAAGACCTTCTGAAGTGTTAAGTTCTGGAAATCATTATAGAAGACATAATTGCATTAAAATCTATATCCATACTTGCCTTCTAGAGTATTCTTAAAACTCAAGGATAGGATTTCCATTCACATTAGGAGATAAACGAAGATAAAACCCCCAAAACAAAATAAAAAATTAAAACAATAAAAAGTAAGAAAGAGGTTGTCTTGCACATATAGTGCGCCACACTTCATCAGTTTACGACTCCCGGATTGATAATTAATGTAGCAATTTAGGACATACTAAATTGACTAAACATTTTGGCGCCATTTTCGGGGAAGTGTAACTAGGTAGCCGATCTCTTACATAAGAAAAAAAATAAAAATAAATAAATAAATAAATTGATAACTTCTTGAAGTATGCTCTCCTCTTGCACCTAGTGTGATCTGGAGGATTAGAAAAGAGAGTTATTAGTTTAATAATTTCTTGATTATGCTCTCTTCTTGCACCTAGTGTGATTTGGAAGATCAGAAAGAGAACTATTAGCCCAACTTGAACGGAAAAAATAAAAAATAAAATAAAAAATGACATGCATAGAGCAAGAGATTCTAGGGGAAGGTTTATAGCTAGGGCCAAGAGTTCGATTTTCACAACTCCAGCTACTTCAAGGCATAGACAAGATTCACCTCCATCTACTCCCAGCCTTAGGATTCCTGGAATTCAAGGAGCAGCAGCTGAATTAGAAGATTCTCCCACACTATCTACTAAATTTGATCTAGGAGAAGAACCTTTCTTCACTTCTACAGGGGAACATATTGTAATCAAAGAAGTAGAATCACTTGAAGAAGAGGGAAAGGGAGAAACTCTCTTTCATCCACCATTAATAGAAGAACCAGAAGACTCTGAGGAAACTATCATGACGGAGGAAGTAGTAGATGGATTTGGAGGAGGGGGTAGAGGTAGAGGAAGAGGAAATAATGGAGGCAACAATGGTGGAGGTAGAGGTAATAATGGAGGAAATAGGGAAGGAGATAACTCATTTGGATTCCCTATAGTTGATGAGGAAACTCATACAACAATGAAAAACATTTCACCATCTGTCCTCCCAAACTTTTATGGGTTGCGAAGTGAGGATCCTGAAACATTTCTATTTGAGTTTGAAGTCTTGTGCCGAACCTATGACTATATGGAAGACTCTCAAAAACTCAAACTGTTTCCTTCAACATTGAAAGGAGCTGCTTTGAAATGGTTCATGGGATTATTCACTCAATCTATTAGGACTTGGAATGATATGAAACAGACATTTTTGGATAGATACCTGGACTATTGTATGTCCACCAATCATAAGGATGAGGTATTCAAAATGATGCAAAAAGAAGATGAAAACTTGGAGGATTTACTTGAAAGATTTGAATACAACTTAAAGAGAACAAAAATGAGTAATTTAGACGAGGAAACCTTGAAAGCCCTTCTATTGAAAGCCATTAGAGATGAATGGATAGATATTTTAAACATGATGGGGAAGGGAGACATTTCTCAACTTCCACTTCGTGACATAGTAGAACTATGTGTCCATCTCTCGAGGGGAAAATCTAAAACAGGAAAAGGGCCTAGAGATCCTTCTCTTATTAGAGCAAACAAATCTGCAACTAGATCAGTAAGTAGGGCAGAGATTGGCAATATGCTTGATGAGTTCAAAACTGATATTCTAGGGAGCCTTAGTGAACAACTAGACACCCTTAAAATACAAAACACGCAGAAAGAAGAAGTTGATGCCTTGGCCATCTTTTGTCCAAAATGTAGAAAGAAACATGCTCTAAGGGAATGCCCCTTGGATGCAAAAGTTGTAGAAACATGTATGATTTGCTCATAAAGTCATGAGACCAAGGATTTTCCTTCAATTCCTGGGCTCAAGGCTGTCTTTCAAGAAGATCCAAATTCAGTAGAGTCCCTTTGTTTTGTTTCAAGAAGACTTTGGCAGGGGCAACAAAATCAAGGATTTAACAATCCTATGAACTTTCAACTCCCGCCAAATTGGAATTCTTGGCAACAACCTTGCCCCCAACCTCAAAATCCATATCAATCATGGGCACAAGGGATGTAAAATCCTTATGGGAGATTTGCTCAATTTTATCAATATCCTCCATCTTTTCAAAATCAACAAAATCCACAACTTTCAAATCAAAACCCACAACTTTCATTGCCATTTCCACAACAACAACCTTCTCAACAAAATCCAAATCCTCAACTCTTGCTTCCACTTCAACAAAAGACAAATCAACTACCAGCTCAGCCATTGCCAAATCTTAACAATAAAAATCATCATATGCTTACATGGTAGAAGGACAACAATTTCCTACCTATATGATTATTCCTCTTAATGATGTTCAACTCAGATCTAGTAGAGTTGTAGAAAAACCTTCTATAAATGTTCAAGAGCAAGATACCTTTGAAGAGGATTCTCTTAAAGTCAATAAAGGTTTTGAGGAAGCATCTCTTCAAAACCCAATCATTCAAAAAGAAAAAGAAAAAGAGTCAACCCCCACAACTTCTATAGTTGAGCAATCTGCATCTTCATCCACACCTCCTTTCCCTGAAATATTACAGATTGACAAAGGGGTTGAAAAACAAATCTTGTTCCCTGACTATGATTTTCTAGATGAATTAAAGAATGTCTGTATCAAGATTCCCTTGCTACAAGCCATTAGAGAGATTCCTATTCTAGCGAAAACAATAAAAGAGTTGAGTCTCAAAAGACTAAGAAGGAAACCAAGAGATACAAGAAGAATCCACCTGGTAGGAAAAATTGCAGATATCATGATGGGAAAAATTACCATGCAGAAATATGTGGATCCAAGTAGTCCAATTGTCAAGACACATATAAATGGGATAGAAATTCCCAATACTTTGATTGACTTAGAAGCTGCTATAAACATTATGAGCAGACAGACTATGGAACAGCTTAAACTTCCTAATCTTCTTTTTACACCCACCTTACTGCAACTTACAGATAGATCAATAATCAAACCAGATGGTGTACTAGAAGAGATTTTAGTCTCCTTAGATTCTTGGGAATATCCAGTAGATTTCATAATTTTGACTCCCAAGAGTAATTTAGGAGGTCACCCACTCATCTTAGGAAGACCTTGGCTAGCCACAACTGATGCTTTCATTAGTTGTAGATCTGGGGATATGTACATTTTTTATGGTAGTTCGACAAAGAAATTCAATTTGTATCCTCCAGCAAAAACAATTACAGAAATAGGAGACAATGAATGGGTCAATGATGAAGACATTATACAACCTGTCTTTACTATTTTTGAAATTAGTGAAGATAGTCAAATTCTGAACACATTAGAAAATTTTGAAACATCTTCATAATATGACCACACACAATTTCAATTAGATTCTGATATTGAATATTTATCGTCAAGACAAATGTCTCTTTACTCTATGGAAGAGTTTGGTAGTTCTACCATTGAGATTTTTCCAGGTAAAACACTGAATATCAACAAAAATTTGGAAAAGTCACAACAGGAAGAACTAACCAAAATCTTGCAAAAACATTCTACTGCATTTGCATGGGAGTATACTGATATGAAAGGTATTGACCCTAAAACTTGCATCCATCATATCTATATTGAGGAAAATAGTAGACCAATCAGGCAACCTCAGAGAAGGATGAATCCAAATCTTAGGGAGATAGTGAAAGAAGAGCTCCAAAAATTACTCAATGTAAACTTCATTTACCCAATTTCAGATAGCCAATGGGTTTCTCCTTTGGTTATAGTACCCAAAAAGAATGGTAAATGGAGGGTATGCATTGATTATAGGGAATTGAATAAAGCAACTTTGAAGGATCACTTTCCTTTGCCCTTTATTGATCAAGCATTAGATACATTAGCAGGCAAAAAGTACTTTTCATTTCTGGATGGTTTTAGTGGCTATAATCAAATTCAAGTAGCACCTAAAGATCAGGATAAGACCACATTTACCTGTCCATGGGGAATTTTTGCTTATCGAGTGCTTCCTTTTGTATTATGTAATGCACCCGCAACATTCCAAAGAGCAGTACTAGGAATTTTTTCTGATCTAATCCATGATTGTGTAGAGGTATATATGGATGATTTTACAGTTTATGGTGATTTGTTTGAAGAGGCATTAGAAAATTTGGAAAAAGTCCTTATAAGATGTATAGAAACGAACCTTTCATTAAGCCATGAAAAATGCTTTATGATGTTTACTGAAGGTATTGTTTTAGGACATCATATTTCAGGGGATGGGATTAAAGTTGATAGATCAAAAGTTGAAGTCATCTCCAAGTTACCTATTCCAAATTGTCAAAAAGATGTTAGAAGTTTTCTGGGATTTACTGGATATTATAGAAGATTTATAGAAAACTTCACCAAAATAGCATCTCCACTCTTCAAATTGCTTACAAAAGACTGTGAATTCAAATGGGGTCCTGATTGCCAATTAGCATTTGAAACTTTGAAAACAAGAATATCTGAAGCACCTATCTTGAGAGGACCAAATTGGAAACTCCCTTTCCATATTTCTACAGATGCTTCAGATACAGCTCTAGGGGTTGTGTTGGGATAAAATGATTTAGTTCCTTATGTCATTTACTATACCAGTAAAAATTTAACTCCCACTGAGTTGAACTATACTGTGACTGAAAAAGAATTCTTAGCTGTTGTTCATGCAATCAATAAGTTCAGACATTATATAACAAGCTATGAAACTTTTATTCATACTGATCATTCTGCAATTAGATATCTAATGAACAAACCCATTACTAATGGCAGAGTTACAAGTTGGCTCCTACTTTTACAGGAATTCAATATTACTGTGTTAGATAGACCAGGGAAACAAAATACAGTAGCTGATTTCTTGTCTAGGATTCAGAATACTAAAGAAGAATCTCCTGTAGAGGATAAGTTTCCTGATGAATATTTATGTGCAGTAACTACTAAGACCCCTTGGTATGAATATATAGCTAACTATTTGGTTACAGGGAAACTACTTCCACATTTATTTCCTGGTGAAAGAAAAAAGGTTATTCAGGAGAGTTCAAGATATTCATGGATTTCTAACGAATTGTTTAAAACAAGGCCAGATTTTGTGATCAGAAGATGTGTTAGGGAAGATGAAATGTCTGATATTCTCAAAGCATGCCATGATGAACCATGCGGTGGACACTTTGCTGACAAAAGGATAGTCTATAAAATCATCTCTTTAGGATATTATTGGTCATCCCTCTTCAAAGATCCAAAACAATATGTCAAAAGGTGTGACAGCTGCCAAAGAGTAGGGAAACCTACCCTCTAAAATGAAATGCCATTACAGTCAGAGGTACTCATCGAACCCTTTGAAAAATGGGCTTTAGACTTCATTGGACCTATTAATCCACCATCTAAACAAAGAAAGTATATATTGGTATGTACTGATTATGTCACTAAATGGGTAAAAGCCAAAGCATTATTTTCTGCTACTGAGCATTCAATTGTTAGTTTTCTTTATGAGGATATTTTTACTCACTTTGGTGTTCTAAGAGAAATTGTGACAGATCAGGGAGGTCAATTCACATCCAAACTGGTGGAGAAGCTGATGGAAGAATACAAGGTCAAGCACAGAAAATCTACTCCTTACCATCCGCAAGCAAATGTTCAAGTGGAGTCTACAAACAAAGTTATTGAAGGCATCATTACCAAGACTGTTCATCTACACAGAAGAGATTGGGCAAAAAGGCTTCCCGAAGGCTTATGGGCCTACAGAACTACATGGAGGAATACAACAGGACATTCTCCCTATGAGCTTGTTTATGGGAAAGAAGTCCTGCTCCCCATTGAGTTCCAAGTTAAAACTTTCAAGATGACAGTTCAGTTAGGAATAGATCTATCAGAAGCCCAAAATCATAGAATGGAGCAGCTGAATGAATTAGATGAGATCAGACAAGAAGCAATCCTAAGAACTGATCTAGTTCAATATCAAAGAGCTAAATGGCATGACAAATACATCAAGGAGAAAAAGTTTCAAGAAGGAGATTGGGCATTGCTATTTGATTCTAAGTTCAAAGATTTAAAAGGTAAATTTCATACTCATTAGCTTGGGCCATATGAGATCGACAAAGTCTTTAGCAATGGAGCGGTAAGAATCAAAACCATTGATGAATATCAAACTCCTCTTATTGTGAATGGTCACAGATTAAAGATCTATCATAAGCCACTTTCAAAGTAGGAATTTGTCAAAATATTTCAGGATAATTCTGCAATAAGGCTGGTGAAGAAGAATCCTTCTTCTCCACTAGCCTAGTCCTTGTCCTTCTCTGTTTAAAAAAAAATAAAATAATAATAATAATAATAATTGTATAAGCATGAAAACCAATCACTGATTGGCAGTGTTATACAGAAAATACAGGGCGAAAATCAGAAACTTCTGACGCCTTATATTTTCCAAATCTAACGCCCTATATTTTCCAAAAAAAAATCCCTCTCATTTCCTTCATAGTTTCATGTCACTCCACTTCATCTCACTTCACTTCACTTCATTTCATCTCATTTTATCATCATATTCCGCCAATAAAAGTCTTTTCATGACCAGTTTTCATTCACTCAGTCATCATTCATCCATCTCCATTTAGTCATATGATCACTGTGTCAGTTTCTGCAGCTAAAAACTGATTCCGCAGCTGATTGTAGATCCCACAGCTAACACTCTGTATTTCAGCACTGACAGTCAGATGTTAGCCAAATAATAATAAGAACCAAAACCAGGTATGACAAAGGAAATATTTTGAAGATATAAAGTACCTAAAGCACCAACAGGAAGCAGCCAATCAAAAGGTCAGTGGACGGAAGTGGTAAGATTCTAAGGTATGATCAAAGTTCATTTCAAATAGGATTTTAAAGCACATTTTATATAGTTATGAAACCACCAGCTCCATTATATGTAACGATTCGCCTTGATAGCTCTCATAACCGCTCCATGACCTTTACATAATTCCACTATGAACTTTTCATTAATTTTTAACGGCCTCATGATCCGTCTCCGAATTTAACTCGTGTTTAAATGTACTTTGACATTCCACCTGTTGAGCCGCGTCATTATGAGGATGTAATCGGTTTGATCACGGCTCTTTCCTGCCGCACAAATTCCGCAGCCATTTTATGAGCATGCTCCACAGCCGTCTAGTTCAAAGCTCTGCCGGGCTCACTCTATTTCCATACTATCCCATTGAAGTTGCATTTGCCCTGTTCACATAAGCCTGCGCTCCGTGAACTCATTCTCGCTACCTATTCTCTGTTCTTCCGTTTACAACTACTTGTTTTTCTCCACAGTCCTTCTCCATCTCCCGCTAACACAACCGTTTCACCTCTGTCAGTCCATTACTCACAGTCCATCACTCACAGACGTATTTTTAAGGCAGAGGAAGAAATGGGCCTACTGGTGCGAACAGAGCCGGACGGGCCTAACTTCATGGAGGGTTACCCACAATTGAAAAATGTATTAAGGAAGGCACGGTGGCTGCAGTTCATCCGGAAATTCAGAGGTCACAACAAAGAAGTTACGAAGACATTTGCAAGGTCTTTTGATGGCGTGGAAGTTGAGGTTGGAGATCTTAAATTCTCAGTCACGGAGGCATCTATCGCGGCAGCAACGGAACTCCCACAGGAAGGGGAACGGTGGTTCAAAAACAAAATTTTGATGAGAAGGCCTGGAGGATTATGTTGCGTAACCCAGGTATGGATATAACTGTCTTCAAATGTGGAATCCCTGTTACTGCTCTAGAGGAAAAGTGGATTAGTTTATTATTAATAATCCAGAAGTTTATTACATGTAAAGGACGGTTTGGGTCCATGTACATGTGCCACACCCAGCTGCTAATGATTTTTCTAGAAAATCAAACTATCAATTTGCCCTATTTTTTGTTGAATAGCCTGAAAAAGATGTCCACAACTGTACAAAAGAACTTGGATGACATAGAGCCCCACCTTTACCATCATGGCCTTGTCAAAATTTTGATTGAAAAATAGTTGAAGGAAAGAAAAGATACTTGGGAACAGTTTTTGATTCGAAACTTCTTTCAGGACCCACCTGAAACTATTGAAAGTAGCTCAGCAAGGAAAAGTAGGAGAAAGAAAACAAGTGTGAACATTCAGGACACTCCTACTAACATAGCTAAAGACACTAGTAAGGAAAAGAAGTTGTCTGAAAGTAGGAAGGAAAGCACTGAGAGTAGGAAGAAAGGGAGACAAAAAGGGAAAAGAAACATTGAAGTTGCCTATCAAACCCCAGAACCTTCCTCAGGGGAAGATCAAATACTCTCTGAAGAATAATCTACCTTAGGGAACAATCAGCTGCAGCAAAGAGGAAAGGGAAAGAAAAACAAAGTGTGGAGAAAGGGGACCCCAGCTCACAGAATCTAAAGAGGAGCTCCAGACTTGAAGGAAAACTGAGGAAAGTACAAACTAAAGTGGCCCACTTCATTGACTTAGGAGAAGAAACAACAAAACAGTCTCCAGTGATCTCTCCTGGCCGTAGCCCACCACATTCTCAACCAAATATTGAGACCAGTCCTCCAGATATTGAGATTAGAGTCGTTGGAGAACACTGCCACAGATCCAGGTACTTCATCTACCCAGCCTAATATAGTACAGGAAGCTCTAATCCAATCACTAAAACAGGAAGTTTTTGAACTGGAGGTCTTGAATAAACACATCAAAAGAGAAAATGAAACATTGAAGGAACAAAGTAGGTTGGATAAAATTATTCACGACAACACCATGTTGCATCTTGGGCTGTGGCAGAAGAAGAATAGGAAATTGAAGAAAAAGAGCAGGAGGTTGAACAGAGCCCTTATCAACCTCAAATTCAGGTGCCTAATGAAAAAGCCTAGGATGACAGTGGTACCAAGAAAGAAGAGAAGAAGGCTCGATGTGTTAGTAGAGGTCTCAGAACACATGAACTGAAGGGAAAATGGTCAAAGTTTTTGTTGCATGGGGACATGCAACACCTTCACAATGGGGGTATGTTGAGCCCTGAAACTAGATCTCTCCTACACACTTTCCTAGACTTTTTCCCCTCACTAGTACCTCATAAGCTATCAAAGATCATTACATATTGATTCTAAAATAGCATTTAAGTGGTTTTCTAACTATGTTTTTGTGTTTGCTATTTGACTTAGATTTTGCTCATTAGTTGCAGAATGTAGCCACTTTCCGCAGTTGATTCGACTTTCCGCAGCTGTTTTTGTTGATCTCTAGGTTACAGGTGTCATCAAGCAAAACGAGGCATGTGGGCAGTTCAGGAATGATCTGGACATGGATCAGGTCCTATTGGTTCAGCGAAATTCGCAAAGGAAGCCCTTGGTCAAACGGTGGTCAAACGAAGAGTTCTACGGCAAACAAGTCTCTGTTTTCAAACACGTGAAGGGTCCAAGACCATTCCTAGATTCATGGGTTCATTTTGACAGCTGTAGACTGCCTCCACGACGCAAATCCAACAGCCATTTTTTAATAGATTGAATGATCTTGGCAACCATCATGCTAAGCTCACAGATGTTGTCTTTTTACATGTCCTCTGTTGAAGGTGTTTCATAAGAAAACAGTTATGTAATTTCCCTTATAAATAACGCGTTTGCAAACGCATAGAGCTAGTTAGTTTTTGATGTCGTTTCGCTGTTAGTCATTGTACTGTGCCGTGAATTGGTTCTGCTGTTGTAACGAGAGGAGTCTTCCTCTGTTTTGCAATATAACAAGACTCTGTTTTATATAACTGTGTGAGCATAATTCCAGACTAATAGCGTGTTGACCAAGGCCGTGTAGAGGGCCCCTGCTGGCTGAGGTTTTGTTTTCTTTATTTCTGTAAAGTTTTTATGTGTTGTTTCCTTATTTCCATTGCACATATTTCATAGTTTGTTCATATGTGTATATTTCACAAGTTAGTTATGATGTTAACGTTTCATTCCTATACATGATTTTTCAAGCACTGTATATTGTTGCTAACACTGATCAGTGTGTGTTTCAGGATAGGCTAGGCCCGGGCATTTTCATACAATTTTTACAATAACTAGTGACATGAGATTAGCCTCTCTGCTGACTTTGTTTTTCTTAGCTTTTCAATTTCAGTTATGCTTTGATTTCAGTCTTATTCATTTTCTTTGTTAGTTAGTTTAGATATCAAATTCTTCATGTCATTGACATTATCTCCAGAGCCATAGCTTAACCCCGAAAAGACTACTTGGCAAGCTATCGGACTATGAATGATGTGATTTGATTTTAGTTTTATTTTTCTGCAATTAGATATCAATTCCTCATATCATTGACGTTATCTCCAAAGCCATAGCTTAACCCCGAAAAGACTACTTGGCGAGCTATCGGACTATGAATGATGTGATTTGATTTTAGTTTTATTTTTTTGCAATTAGATATCAATTCCTCATGTCATTGACGTTATCTCCAGAGCCATAGCTTAACCCCGAAAAGACTACTTGGCGAGCTATCGGACTATGAATGATGTGATTTGATTTTAGTTTTATTTTTCTGCAATTAGATATCAGTTCCTCATGTTATTGACGTTATCTCCAGAGCCATAGCTTAACCCCGAAAAGACTACTTGGCAAGCTATCGGACTATAAATGAAGTGAATTGATTTTACTTTTATTAGTTTGCAGTTTTTGATTTGTTTGAGTGCAGTAGCTTAACTTATTTTTTTCTGTATTTAGATAAGTAGCAGAGATAGTGATTTCATGATCAGTAGTTCATTATTTGTTTGATTTGAATAGCAGCACATTTCCATTCTTGTTCAAGTACTAATTTCATTACTAGTATGTTTTAAGATCTTCTGAAGTGTTAAGTTCTGGAAATCATTATAGAGGACATAATTGCCTTAAAATCTATATCCATACTTGCCTTCTAGAGTATTCTTAAAACTCAGGGATAGGATTTCCATTCACATTAGGAGATAAACGAAGATAAAACCCCCAAAACAAAATAAAAATTGAAAACAATAAAAAGTAAGAAAGATGTTGTCTTGCACATATAGTGCGCTACGCTTCATCAGTTTACGACTCTCGGATTGATAATTAATGTAGCAATTTAGGACATACTAAATTGACTAAACAGGTATCTGGTATATAGACAGTAGAGTGTTAGCTCACATGGTAGGAGTTAGAGAATATTTGTCTAGCTAAAAGGAGGAGCATATGTACTTCGAGATTACGATGGGAAACAGAACGAAGTGTACTCCAGTAAGGAGAGGTACCATCAATTTTCAGGAGTCAGGAGCAAGTATTAGCACTACAGATGTACTACATGTACCAAGACTGGGTATGAACCCGATTTTAGTGTCCAAGTTACAACATAAGGGATATGATATCTACTTTGTAGGGAAGAAAGTGTTAGTCAAACACTCGAGCTGGAAGAGGGTGAGACGTATTGGAGTTCGAAGCAACAAGTTGTACAGGTTGCAACTCGACTCTCCAATGGCATTGATAGGCAGTTACAGCAGTAGTGGGGAGGAACTAAATTAGCTATAGCATAGGAGAATGGGACATCTACACCATGGAGCATTCAAGATGCTCAGGGAGACAGTAACAGGGATTTCAGAACTTGGCATGGAACACGATGATGTGTGCAGAGGATGCATGATTGGGAAGTTTGCTAAGGCAACATTCCCAAGAAGTGATAGCAGGCAGCTGGCGTGTTAGGACTTATACATTTAGATATTTGTGGCCTGATGTCCACTAGAGCTCTCAGTTGGGTCGAATAATTCATCACCTTTATTGATGATCATTCCAGGAAAACCTAGATCTACTTCTTGAAGACCAGGGATGAGGTCTTTTCAATCGTTTCAGGGAGTTTAAGGCTCTTGTAGATAATGCAACAGGGAACAAGATCAAGGTGTTTCGCTCAAATAATGGTGAAGAGTATATTCATAAAGATTTTACAGATTTTTTGCGAAGGAAGGCATCAAAAGAGAGTGGACAACTCCTTGCAATCCATAGCAGAATGGGGAAGCAGAGAGGAAAAACATAACTATAGTTAGGGTTGCAAAAGAAATGTTATATGACCAGGATTTGCCCAAGTTTTTGTGGGCAAAGGCATGTAACGCAAAAGTGTATATTCAGAACAAGACTCCTCATAGAGCATTAGGGAAAAAAACACTAGAAGGGGTCTTCACAGGGAAGAAGCCAGAGTTTAGTCACTTCAAGATCTTTCGTAACGTTGCTTATTGCCACATGCCAGATGAGAAGCACACCAAATTGGATCAGACAGCAGAGAAGTGGTTTCTCGTTGGTTATAGTGAAACCACCAAGGCATACATGATCTACATTCCTAGAAATAGGAAGATTGTAGTGAGACAAGACATAAAGTTCATTGAAGATTGAGCTTTCAAGAGATCTCGTGAGATACCTGTAGGTGATTAAAATCAACCAGGTGAAGCTCCATTGGTCCAACCACAGGGGTAGCCAGTGGGACCACCAATGGGACAGTGAAAGGGATCCAATATAGTGACCTGTACTAGCATTTTCTCGGGTGTAGGGGACCCAATGAGATCTCAGGAGATGGAGTAGCAGAGGCAAGATGAGCAGGGGCTAGTTGAACCTCCTGAACCAATAGAGAAGTTTGTCAGACATTGAGAGATGTAGAGGATCTCGTTGGAGTTCTTAGAACGAACAAAAGAGAGCGCAAGAAACCTGATAAATATCAAGCATTGGTAGCTCAGGTTGCAGAACCTTCCAGCTTTCAGGAAGCGACACAACATCAGGTGTGGGTAGATGCCATGGTAGAAGAATACAACTCTATCATGATGAATGATGTTTCAGAGGTGGTGCTAAGGCCTAAGGACAAGTCAGTTGTAGGTTTTAAATGGATCTACAAGATCAAGTATGTTGCAAATGGCAGTGTGGAGAAATACAAGGCTAGGTTCGTGGCAAAGGGGTAACACAGAAAAAAGAGATAGATTATGAGACCTTCGCCCCAGTTTCTAGATACACTTCTATTTAGTCAGTTATATCCCTAGCAGCCCAAATGGGATGGAAAATTCACCAAATGGACATCAAGAAAACATTCTTGAATGGGGTGAGAGAGGAAGAGGTGTACATAGAACAACCAGAGGGCTTCAAGACTCATGAGAGGTGCACTCATGTGTGTGGACTAAAGAAAGCTCCATACAGGCTTAAGCAGGCTCCCAGAGCATGGTATGGTCGAATTGATAGCTACTTGCAGCAGATGAGATTCATCAAGAGTGACATTGATTCAAACTTTTAATATTTGATGGTAAAGGGTGAGCCACTCATCCTAGTATTGTATGTGGATGATCTCTTCCTTACAGGATCATCAGGGCTCATAGAAGTTTGCAAGAGGAACCTAGCAGCAGAATTTGATATGAAAGATTTGGGGATGATGCACCATTTCCTAAGATTGGAAGTGTAGCAGAAGGACGGACAGATTTTCCTTAGGCAATGAAGATGTGCTATAGATATTCTGAAGAGGTTCAGAATGCAAGATTGTAGACCCATGTCTACACCCATGATCACCAACTGGAAGAAGAATGATGTGTCAGATGACAAGGATGTTGACCCCACCTTTTATAGACCACTCATCGGTTCTATCATGTATCTGGTCAACACTAGGCCAGATATTTGCTTTGCAGTCAATACCCTCAGTTAGTTTATGGTAGAACCAAAGAGAGTACACTGGGTAACAGTGAGACATAGTTTGAGGTATGTGCATGGCACAATCAAGTATAGGTTGAGATACACCCAAGGGGATAGCATCAGACTATGGGGATTCACGGATGCAGATTGAGCAGGCAATTTAGTGGACAGGAAAAGTATCTATGGGTATTGCTTCAACGTTGGATCAGGAATGGTTTCTTGGTGTAGAAGGAAGCAAAAGTCAGCAACACTGAGCTCTGCTGAAGCAGAGTATATGGCAGCAAGCACAACTACGTGCGAAACTATATGGATTTGGAAGTTGTTGGTAAGCTTGTTCACGCAGAGGATGGAGGCGACCAGTGTCTACTGCGATAATCAGAGTTGCATTAAGCTCTTTGAGAATCTAGTGTTTAATGACAGGTCAAAACACATAGATATTTGGTTTCATTTCATCAGAGATTGCGTGCAGCGTGGAGCAATCCAGCTACAGTATATTCCCACAGATAAGCAAGTTACTCACAAAAGCTCTAGGTAGAGCTAAGTTCATCTATTTTAGAGAACATATGGGTAGGATGGAGAACTCATTTTTGTAGTAGGGACAGTCTATTTTGGATGCTTCTCAGTTGCAATTGTTGCAGCTGTAGCAGTAATAGATGAGAGAGAGTTACAATCAGATGCAGAGATGGTAGCAGTATGGCAATGTCAGTAGCAGCACATATATAGCGTCAGAGTTGCGCAGTGGTTGGTGGGCAGTATCTAGACATCAATAGCGTGACAGAGCGGCGATACAGAGACAGATCGTTGTAGTAGCAGTGGTGTAGCGCTAGAACACCTTCTTCGCTAAGAGGGACTGTTAGTTTTTGAACCATCGGAGATGTTCTAACCTTGAAACTTAGTGGATAGGCTAAAACACATGAGTTCTTCATAACCCAAAAATATTTTCTGGAAATTCCACATATAAGTGTCTCAATTAGATTATTAGCCTATTTTTAAATATTTCCCAAATCCAAACTCAGGAAATCTGATTAATTAATCAATATTAAGTTTACGAGAGATTTTTCGACGTAAATCACATGATATTTCATTTGTCGACGCGTTTCGAACCAACCAATGTGGTTCATCGTCAGGACAAGTTGAAGAATTAGATCAAGCTTTGCATGTTAAATAGTCAGAGCAGAACCTCCAACGGCTACAATTCTTGATCGGGCAACGACTATATTGACCAATGGCTAAATTTGACTGGGGATCAGTTAGTTAGACCAAGGTCATAAAAATAAGTTAATTTAATATATTAAATTGGAAGATGGTTATATTAAGACAGAGGGACATATGACCTCACCTTTAATTTATATATATATATATATATATATATATATATAATTTTAAATGGTTGTTAAGTCAATAGTTAGTTATAAAAGGTATTAAGTATTTAATAAATACATATAAAAATATAAATATTAGAATAAGAAAATAATATTAAGTTAATTTTATCTAATTGTTAAATTAATCAATATTAATTGAGATACAGTATGAATCATCTACAAACTCACACAGATTGACTCTGATATATGATCTTGGCCTTTGATTAAGTTTTAATCTTCGTCGTTGGAGGTCCAAAAGAAGATTATAAGAAGAAGTCGATGGGTAGATGAACACACAAGTGCAGACACACAGTGATCTAGGCAGATCGATTTTCCAGTAGCAGAGTGATTCAGCAGGAGGATTAGAGCCAGAGATCGAGTAGCAAGTGGCAAAGGAGTGAAGCAATATTTTGGTGGAGGTTTCCAGTGTCGGAAGAGTCAAATTGAGGGAGTGTGGGTTTGCCCAGAAGGACTACGCAAGGATTGCGCAAGCAGCAGCAGCAGAGAAGTTCGATCTAGCTAGAGGAGCAATCAATTCAGTAGTTGGTGGACCAGTGAATTAGTTCTAGAGCCAGAGAGAAGTAGAGTTGTAGATTTCAAAAGTTTTTGGAGGAAATAACAGCAAGAACTACGCAAGCACTACGCAAAAGTTGACGCAGAAGGAAGTGTGAATTGTTGAGGGGCCAGTTTCAGGAGCTGAAATCAACTGTGGGGTGAGGAAAAATCCTCACAATAATTTTTCCAATGATTCTCTCAGATTGGATTGCCAGTTTGGCATCGAAATTATTCTACTCATATTTGCTACTACAGATTAATAATAAAACCCTCATTTGTTGCACCAGTTTTCTTGCATTGTGTTTTTTCCGGGATAATTGTCCAAAAATAACGGTGTTAAAATTCTTGGGTGTGTGCTAGAATTTCTTAGTTTCCAGCATTTTATTTTCCACATAATTTTTATGGTGAAAATTGTAGTTGTGATTTTATTCATTATTTTTCGTAGCAAATAAACTGCATAATTAAATTTGCAGTTAGGAGAATAATTTCTAGTTGCTGCAATAGATGAAATTTCACAGGTCACCTAAGAGCTAGGGCTATGACTCCACTCAGTGTCAACTACTCGAGCCAGGTACATCCTTCATACCATACATGAAAGAGCCAAGGTACCAAACCCATCAACGTCCAACCTCCAGGCTCACACACTCCATCAGGTTGCGCCCAAGTGGTACACACCCTTCTCTGCACCCTCACTCCCTCGAGTCTCGTGCCACCACCTTCAGGGCATTTAACTGTCGGAAAAGGATGTTCTCGACTCTATGGCTCTAGGAGCTCTTGCTGCCCTCCTGAGACTCCAAGTACCCTCTAGGCTCTCGTGTCAAACCCCTCCAACCACAAAGCTCACATCCCCCATCAACCTGCGCCCAAGTGGTGCACACCCTTCTCTACACCTGCAATACCTCAAGTCTCATGCCATCACCTATAGGGTGTCTTATTGTTGGACAGGGGTGGTCCTCTAGGGCTCCAGGAGTCTTACTGCCATCCTAGGTATTCACTATCTAACTGCCTGATCCCTCTTAGGGGAGAATACCCCTTTTATAGCCATGTTTCTCTCTTTTTATTATTATAATATTATAATATACATTTTCATATAGATGCCTTTTCTTGCCATGGATTCTTGGCTTCCCAAAATCTTTTCATCTGGGTCTGTCCACAACCATTATGTGTTTATTACTATGCATAAATTAAACATACTTGCCACACTTATGCTTTCCAACCTTATAGCATATAAAAGCATATACACATGGGCATCTCGGCCCCGACACATAGACACACACATACACATGGGCGCACCGCCCAAAAGAAATTCTCAGCTTACTAGCCTAATTAATTTTTCCCTAGCTCACCAGCCTAATGATCATGGTCCTCAGATCCATTACATAGGCACACCAGCCTTAACCATATATATAACTTGGCTCCACTGACCTAACATGTATATATATACAGAGGCATACAAGCCTCAATGAATTACAGTCTAACCAGCCTATTCCACATTCTGGCTCACTAACCTAATGTCACCTATACTTGCGTATCACTATCCAGGGGATCCTGATTGGGGTGTTACATTCCCCTCCCTCTTATTTATGCATTGTCCTCAATGCATTAAATTACAGTCAAAACATGCAAGAACTGTTGTCTCATGTGATTTATCCTCCCTTCTTTCGTGTTCGCAGTCAGTATATTGTAGGTGCATTGTTCATATGCTATGCCGATGTCTTTATTTCAGGGCATCCTCAATTTCCTGTGCATAAACAAGATCCATAGGTTTTTATCATGCCCCACATTGAAGGGCATGCAGCCCAGTACAATAACCACTATACCTGATAAGACATGAAATCAAATAGGATTAATGCCTGCAATAATTAATTCACGGACATACTCTGCTCCAAATGAGAAAATACAACCATATAATACACACTGCACAGTTGACAGCAAGAAATATTCTCAAGATAAAACTTTAGTGAATAATTAAGGCACATTCTGCACATTAGTGCCCTGTCATTGTTCTTTCTTGAACAGAGAATCCTCCATATAACACATGATTAGCAGCAAGAGGTTAACTCTCAAGGTAACATGACAATCAATGAGCAAACCACATCAGGCATTTAAGCGCTTCCTCAATGAGCACTACTCTTGCATATAACATTACTGTTGTTTCCATGATTTGCAATCCTGATTTTAGGTTGCAAAGCCTCGATGTGCTATTTTCCCAGTCCTCAATCCTGGAAATTTTGAGTAATCCAGACTAACTTAGATATCCAAGAACTCTGTTCAAATGTTGGAAATTCATTTGAAATAGACACCTTAAAAGGCTGCCCTTTTCTGTCTAAGAACATACTTGAGTGCAAGATAATCCTCTCTCCTTGATTGCAGATAGAGAGCTCCTACACACATTGTATTGTTGAAGGTAATATGCTTAATCATCATCCAAGAAATGCACTGTTACTAAGTTTAACCATGTCTTCATAGGTATGCAGCCTTCCTATGATTATGGACCTAAGGATGTGTTGATTGCCATGCTATCTTGGAGAGAGCAAGACTATATGAATGCAGCTGTTAAGTAGGAATAATTTTCATTTTTGTTTCTGTTTGTATGCTATTGCTTATGCTCATAATTTCTGTTGTTAGTGGTGCTATTACCCACCTCTTCAAAAGATCCAACAGCCTGTCAACCAGGTCATAGCCTCTTCCATGAATGTGCCTTATGTGTAATCTGTAGATTGATGAATCACCGTCCACGGTACAAGTTTCTGTGGGTGTCTGATGATTTTATCAAACTATAAAATGTAATACCACTTGGCATCTCAGTTAGATGAAACAATTTAGGAAGCTCTGTATTCAGTTGTGGCCACCATTCAGGTAGACTGGTCAATAATTGCTGACCAATTCACAAGAATTTACTTCTTCACACCAGACTATATTTATACTTGTCAATCTGTTGTATGTTGTTCACACCCTTGTGGTCCATAATGTTCAGAGCTGCATCGTGCAACTTTACAACACAAAGCGTTGTAATGGTTTTCACCAGACCGACAGAATATGTATTGTTATTTCCTAGCTTTAGATTTAGTTGACCATAGTTTGGACATGGACGACCAAGATGAGGCCAAGGTTCCACTCGAACTAGATGTTCAAATCGGCAATCATTCATTTCCCTCTCCCAGTTTTGAATATCTTGTTGCTCAACTTATATACAATTTCCACCACTGAAACAGTCATATCCATCCACTACTTTGTTGCACCTATAACAAAAATATTGACCACAATTATAGCAAGTCATCTTGTTGCAGCTGTCTGTTTTGGAGAAAGCCATCTTGCATGATGGACATTGTTTTGCAGCACGTAGTATCTGCTTCACTATAGGCAGGTCATTAATTAAGTCATGCTTCATTTTTCTTTGCTTTGAAACTATCTGACCTGAATTTTAGCACTCCTGAATATTCATTGAAGAATATAGGAAACACATGCAAAGTGCTACAGAATAGTTGATATTTTTTTCGTCATTGTATTGCATCAACCAGGAAACTGAAATATCAACATCTGGAGATAAAAACCCAGAAATCACCCAAAACACATGTCAATGCAATAGGAAGAAGGTGCTGAACATTGAATGTGTAAAAATTTCCCACCAGAACATCTTTTGAAGAAGACATGCTATTGCTTAGGAACACCAATTTCTGTATCATTCCTTGGTTTAGCTGCTTGCACTCTCTCAGAACATCACTTATGTTCATTTGGGAAGGTAGTGCATTGCCCTAAACTGGAAATTTCTGGAACAGCTTGATTGACTGCATCAGACCGTAAAGATTAGCGCCATTCCTTATGTGAGTGAAGCAAACTTGATTTTTAACTCCATTATCTCTTGATGGCTTCTTTACATGCCTTCCATGTGCTCCTTCTGGGTTTCTAATAGTGATTATAAACTCACTAAATAGTAGAGATTCAGGCTTTGCCCCTTGAAAATTCTCAATCTCAAATTGTGAGTAGTCCTCTAACTGTGCAGCGAAGTCTATAGAATTATCATTTCCTTCAGCTCCCTGGGACCTCTAGGAGAAGGGAGTCCCCTCACCACCCATCTCTAGTTACATCTACTTTATTTAGCTGCCCCTTTATAGTCATTCATCGCATACCAAGCTTGCATAGCCCTATAATTGACATCATTGGTGACAATATGGAACACACTGTTTCATGAACAAAATGAAATTTTGCCCTTACATCAATGAAATATACAATAAATAATAAGGATGAAGCATGATGTCCATAAAATAATCTAGTAAAATCAAGAAAATCTGAAACGTAACCTTCATCAGGAGCTTCCAAAATGCTTCTTGAAATGCTTGATCCTTGACCATTGATCTTCCCATATTGTAATTCGTTCCCTTGCTTTTGAGGAAGGCATTTTCCAGAATGGTAATAAAATTACAGATTTGGAATTTTATTTTTTAGCTACTGTAACGGCCTTTATTTCATACCCAAGGCTTGCTGCACATTAAATCATACTGGGGCTGTGGCTATTCTGGAAAACACTGCAACCCTGTCGAGTGAAGACTTGCTGGTATAGTGGTGCCATGCAACTGCCTTTTACACCAGCAAATAGAAAATAGATATACCCAGAAGATGCGATGAATGGGCACATTAAATCATACTGGGGCTGTGGCTATTCTGGAAAACACTGCAACCCTGTCGAGTGAAGACTTGCTGGTATAGTGGTGCCATGCAACTGCCTTTTACACCAGCAAATAGAAAATAGATATACCCAGAAGATGCGATGAATGGTCAGCCTGAGTTTGAATAGTCCGGTGAACCTAGCAGCATCCTGACAAAGGATCATCTCCAGTGATCCTGGCAGGGCACGTTTCATCTTTTGAATTATTCTGAGGTCCTGACATGGCATGTTTCTTCTTTTTGAAGCATAAGGGGCCAGGAGTACATCATTCCTATTGATGCCACGCTATAAAGAAATCATCCAAGTTCCTTGATAAAAAAATTCCTCTATATCCATGTGAGATGGTCGCTGCCACGATTTTGTCCTTTTAAAGGATCCTTCTTTATGTTTCATATTGCTGTAGCAGTGACAAGGACGCTGCCTAGTTTGGAACAAGCAGAATTGCTCACTGATGATGCATTGACCAAGATTTATTTTTTACCTCAAAGGTGGTGCCCTCTTATAGGCATGGCTATCATCTTATCCTTTTCGTTTTTAAAACAGAATGATTGTTGTAAGAAGAATCCCAACAACGCCAATGCCTGCAGTGTTACTGTCTCTTAAGGAAATGTAAGTATGAGCAACACAAACTCAAGTCTTGGAAAATCAGAAATCGTGGATGGTTGAGCTGCTTCATAACCATATTATGGGGAATCATATGACTAGCAGTATGGCATGATTCAATGAGTTTGTGGAGTAGAAGAAATTGGAGCAAAATTCTCTTACTCCTGCCCATACAAATTCATGGTATGCAGCATAGCCCTCAGGATATCTCCAATCTAATATGTTCAAGTCCATGTATGATGTAGCTGTAGATCTTCAAATCTGAATATAAAATTTGCAAAATACCATCATATCCCATACCAAAAGGGAGTGGAGATGCCAAGATGAAGTTTTGAGATGCCTTCACAATATTGCTTGCTTCATCCTAGAAGCAATAAGTCAATCTGGAATGTGCATTTCAACTGCTGCAACAATCTGTTTAATATGTCTGTAACACATGTCCTCAAGCTTGAGTGTTGCAGTCACCAATTCAGTCATCCATTCTGTAGCAACCTTGTTGATGTGTTACTTGAAGAGAATGAATCAGCATCCGTCACTAAACTAAAATGCCAACCCAGGGCTGAATTATTGGTTTGCTCAAGTTCAATATTCCTTCTGACCTTCTCAATGACTATATATGCAATTTATGATTAAAACAACTAACATTTTTGCAGAGCATTTGATGTTTAGTGCTAGCATGGGGATTCTGTTCATTCTGTTCTTATTGCTTCCTGTATCAGCCAGATACACTTCTCTTGTAAATGGAGAGAAGCTACCAAGCAGACAACTTTCTGGATTCAGAGAAAATCTGATACATATAGCTCGTTGTTGTCTCCGTATAGTCCAGGGAATATCAGTTTCCCTGATTTCCTGCAAAGAGCATTCGGACGAAGCAAGCAAAGGCTGCGATGCATACCGGACCAGTTCGGTAATCAAAACTTGTAAAAAGCCACAGAAATTCGAGCTTCTGTAAATACAGGAAGTGGAGAATTCCTCATGAAGTTGGCAATCAACATGCCAGCTTATCCTATTCTACGATTTCTTGACACAGGAAGCGATCTAACATGGATGCAGTGCAAGCCCTGCACTATTTCTATAAGCAACCAACTTCAATCTATTATCCTTCGCGTTCTTCCACTTACGACAAGGTTCCATGCAAAAGCCTTCTTTGCAACGCGCTGCCAGAGTTTGAAAGCAAGAATATAGCTAGCAGTGAATACCAGTATACGTATGGCGATTTCTCAATTACTGTGGGGATTTTCTCATACGAGACCTTGACATTAACTTCCAAATCTGGAACAAAGCAAACATTCCCAAATATTGCCTTTGTATGCGGTCAAATAATGAAGGCAACGGCTTCGATCAAGGAGCCGGGATAGTGGGCTTGGTCCCCTCTCGTTAATTTCACAGCTCTCTGCTTCAATGTCCAGGAAGTTTTCTTACTGTCTGATAACAATCGAGGATTCCCAGTCAAAAACGAGCCTCTGATGTTTGGAGAACCTGCAAGATTGAGGGCAAGGTGTCGAGTTCGACTCCCATTGTCCAAAACAATCAAGAATCAACCTTCTATAATCATTCTCTGGACGACATCAGTGTTGTCGGAAAATTGTTGAATATCATGAAAGATACTTTCAGCCTTCAATCTGGTGACCCTGGCGGCTTTGTTATCGATTCTGGGATAACAGTAGCATACCTCAAACTAGCCGGTTATGATGCAGTGAAGCAGGAATTGAATTCTCTAATTAAGCTTCCTGTAGCGCATGGCTCTCAAATTGCGTTGGACCTGTGCCATAAACCGACTGCATCGAGGGGGTCTCTGCCAAAATTTCCCATTATTACATTTCATTTCCGGGGAGCGGATTACCATTGACCCAAAGAGAATTACATGGTTTTAGACAAGAGCGGTTTGTTGTGCCTTGGGATGTTGTCAAACTGTGGCATGTCCATATTTGGAATGTTCAACAGCAGATTTACCATATTACGTATGACATGGAAAACAAGCTGCTCTCCATCAACCCTTGCTAGTGCTCTCGGGAAGCAAGATGCTGCCAGCGGTCTTGCTTGCAGCAACAATTTTCTCTATCAAAACCTTATTAAGCAATGGGATAAGCTTATTCACCATTGGTTTGATACTCTAAGGGAAGAAACCCTAGAAACCTTTATAGCCAGTGGCCTTAAATACAGAGGCCCTATAGTTGCAAAATCCTGCTGCCTCCACCATCTACACTTCCAGAGTTATCTGTTGGTCCTCTTCAGAGCTTCCCTAAAACCCTTTCCGTTTTGCGGCATTGTTGAAGATTTCTAACGATCTTCTAACAGTCTTGTTCTTCAGTTATTAAATGAACTACGTCGCTATATGAAAGATATTTGATAGTTTTGGGCTCTTTCCGAGTCATTTGCACACCATTTTATGTTCTGCAAGTGTTCGAAAATTGGGGAGTTTAAAGAGGCGTCTAGCGTGAATTAGAGGGGAGAAATCCATGGAGTCAAAGAGATCCCCCTGAAAAACAAGCCGCCTAGAAGGAATATTGCTGATAAAGTCATTCTCTGCTCTGTAGATTATACCCAACAGTATTATTGCTGGTTTAAACTTATGAAGTAGGCACGAGTCTAGGCCATAGCACAAATATTATGATTGCCACAAGATGGAAGAAGCCATAGCATCTAATTATCTCTCACCAAAGCTCAAACTCTAGGCTTTGTTCCACGTTGATTCCCCTTAGAGCCCATGTTCATTGGATTATCAATATGTAAGAGTTACCCATGATGCTAAAGGCACGGCTGTCAGTTTCGAAATATTTTGAAATCATCCATCTCTGCGTTTCATGTAACATTTTCAGAGCATGCTCACGCAGCCCAATATGGCCATACCCTGCTATCAATCACATTGCACGTGAGACTGTATCTCACTCAAGGATATTGTCAAACATATCATGCCCTTCCTCTGAGATTATAAAAGTCCAAGAAATAACACCTAATTGAGGTATTTTGTTAAACAGTTTGAAGGATTACCCTGCACATTTCACTTATGTACGCTGTTGCTTGCCTGAAACCACATCCTTCCAAGAGATTTGTCAAATAGATCACGGGCAATGTCGTATTTATGAGAGTTCTCTCATAAATATTTGAATACAATGCCCTCGACTTATTTCAGCCCAGACTTTCATACCCCGCTGCAAGGCCAAAAACCCCTCATAGGCTTTAAAAAACAAAAGGAAAGGTGAATAGGTCGGTTGTACGCCTACCTGTTGCATTTTGGCGTTAGAATTGAAAATGCCTCCTGACATGGGACTTAATCATCTCATTCTATATGGCATATAAATATGCTTTGTTGACGTGATTTGTCAAATATTTTACGTTCATCCTCTCAAGAGCCAAATACCACATATACATTTCCACCAACGTGGTTTGGCTTATATTTCTGGTTATTTTACTTGTTGCAGAAGCTTGTATGTTAATAATTTCACTCCTGTCCTCTATCCTGACCCCATGCAAGTGCAGTAACAAATATGGAGTGAAATTTGCTTTTCAGCTTTGTATTTTCCTTTTAGCCCATACAACCTTAGTGTTGCAACCTAGTTGTGATATCACGTATAACGGTCACCAACTCTGTGTTATAGGGTGTCATATATGCTTAGTGTTTCCCTGTAAATGTTTGGTTTGATGAGGCATGCAAAATGGCAAGGAAAATCTTGAAAAGGAGATGAATGTAAAGTTATATAAGCAGATTTTAAAAAAGAAAAAAGATGTGTTCATGCAAACAAGGTGAGAAGACTTAATATATCTAGGCAAGAGTCACCCAAAGCATTTTTCCCAGGAACTCCAACCAAGGAAGAAGCAAATTGAAAATAATATTACAGCAAATCAATGGTTTGACTATGCAAGGCAACTCTATGAGAAAGAATAAGGGGAAGAACCTTCTCCCAAGATCAACACAACCAAAAAGCTTTTCACATTACAACCAAAAAGCTTTTCACATTACAGAAAGTAGAGACAGGAATTGAAAAGTTGAAAATAGGAAAGGCAAAGGACTTGGTTGAACTTCAAGCGGAATATCTAAAATGGGGAATGAACATTCTTGCACCGCACATCATGGAAATATTCAGCAACGTCATTCGGCAAGGATCCCCAAGAGATTGGACAACTAGTCTAGCATTACCCTTTTCAAAAGTGGAGACATTAATAATCCTTCCAACTATAGAACCATTATGATCAATCATTTGTTTGCAAAGCTCTTCAGCAGCGTGGTGGAAAATAGAATTAGTAAGTGGGTGGAAGTCAAAGAAAAGTGGGCAAAAGGGCAAGCAGGTTTTAGGCCGAAGCATTCTACAATAGATCATGGTATCACGTTGAGACATGTTGTTGAAAAGGTTTGGGAGGGCAAAGAAGAAGTATTTTGCTGCTTTGTTGACTTCAAAAAGGCATCTGACACAGTCCCTAAAGATAAGTTATGGAGTAGAATGGAAGAACTTGAAATTCCTTTGCATTATAGAATTGTTGCCCATAGGCTTTATGAAGAGGTGAAAGTCAAAATTAGAACTTCAACAGGTATTTCAGAAAGTTTTAGAAGTGACATCGGAGTCAAGCAAGGCTACCCTTTATCCCTTACTATTTTTGGTTTATATATTGATAAATTGGAAGAGTGGTTAAATCTGCAAGGTGGAGATGGTGTTTGGTTGGGGGAGTTTGTGATAAAGCTTCTTTTATATGTTGATGACCTTGTATTGATTGCTAAATCGGCCTAGGGATTGCAGATGCATCTATATGCCCTTGAGCATTTTTGTAAAGCAGTGGGGATGCAAGTCAATACTAGCGAGACCAAAATAATGATTTTCTCAAATAAAAAGAAGCAGAGCCGGCATACGTTCTTCATTTGAAGGCAACATTCTTGAATAAGTAAATGAATACAAGTACCTCGGGATTGATTTCAACAACAAGCTTAATTGGGAGCACTGCAGAAAGAAGATAATTTTAGGAGGGTAGAAAGCATTATATGCTCTTCAAAATAGATGTTGACTGAGTTGTCTTGACCAAATTTGATTGAGAGTTGACTGAGTTGTTTGACCAAATTTTGGAGGTCGCACATGCGGGTTTCACTGTAGACTTTGACCGCAACCACACATGCGGATTTGACTGCAGGAGTTCACCATAGATCCGAGTTGATCGCGAGATCTAGTTTGGCCAGGACTGGTTGACGAAAGAGTTTGACAGTTTGACCAGCATTGACTTCTATGTGTTTGACTTGTTTTGACTAGCAGTTGTTTGGCCATTTTTTAGTTGTATTTTGAATTGTATATTGGCATAGATTTCTAAACAAATTTATGATTTGTAAACCTTTCTAAAATACAATTTCTCCTTAAGAAAAGATTGTTGGGTTTCTCTCCCAAGGTTGGGTTTCCAGGGTAAAAATACTATGTCTATTGTGCATGGTTGTCTTTCTATGATCTTTACTGTTTCCGTTACATTTTCTATTGATATTTTTTATGTGTAATTATCAATGATATAAGTGGCATTAGAAATACTGGTTGAAAATCATTATGAAGTAATTATAATAGTAAAAAATTGTATTCTATTGCACTTGGCAAGAAATTTCAACATGTTATCCGAGCTTTGTTGAAAGATCATCCATTGAACAAGCCTAATATTTCAGTATTCAACAACTTGATCATATTTCATATCTCTTGTCAATATGGTGCCCAGTCTCAGAGTAGAAGATAGGTTGTATGGTGCTACTGGTTTCAGATCTTGGAAGATCAGATATTCCTTTTCTTGGATGAAAATGACATTCAAAATTATGTGAAGGAAAGTGTCTCAGAACCTCAAGATGCTAAGGAGAAAGCTAAGCATAAGAAGCATGAAGCAAAGGCTAAGATGATCTTGATTCCACATGTTGAGTTGAATATTTCCAAAGAGATGTATGATGCCTTGGTGTGATTGTTAGAAAGTAAGAACTCTAGTAGGAAATTAGCCTTGAGGCATCAACTTCATAGTATCATGATGTCGAGATAAGATTCAATTGCCTCTTATCTCATGAGAGTCTTCTAGTTGAGAGATCAAATTATAGTATTCAAGATACCATTGATGATGCAGAGCTTGTTATAGTGACTCTTAATGGATTTCCTTCTTCATGGGATCCATTTGTGTGGGGTATTTGTGCATGAGCTGAGATGCGCAATTTTGGTCAACTTTGCACTGATTGTGTCCAAGAGGAAGCCGGATTGTTGTCCAATAACAACTTGCAAAGACCTTAGGATGAAGAAACTCAAGCCCTTGTAGCTCATGCAAGGAAAGGAAAACGAAGATAAAACTTTGATAAGAAGAATACAGGTGGAAAATAAGCTCCAATTCAAGATTAGAAGAAGAAGGATCTTTAAAAGATCAGATGTTTCAAATGTCATACTTTTGGTCACTACGCCTCCCAGTTCCCTCATAAGAAAAGGAAGGGGAAGCAACATGCGTCAACAACTGATGTTGATGTTGATGATGAGCATTTATGATAGAAGAAGACAACAAAATATAAACTTGATGAAATTACAAATGGACTTCGAAAAGAATATTTCTTTGTCTCCGCTCTTACAGGCACTATTACAGACAATAGTGATATTTGGTTGGTGGACAGTGGTTCTTCTAGGCACATGACGTGTTCACAAGATTCTCTCACATATTTGTCAGAGAAGGATTCAACATTGCAGGTGGAACTTGAAGATAATTCCAAGTATGCAGTGAAAGGAGTTGGGACAACATCAATTCAGCTAGAGTCTAGAGATTCTCTACACATGAGAGATGTATTGTTTGTATCAAGATTAAAGAAGAATGTGCTCTCTATTTCAACATTGGAAGATAAAGGTTGCAAAGTTGCATTTGTTGATGGTCGGGTTCTTGTATGGCCTAAGGGCTTGAGCATAGACTTAGCAGGAGTGATTGGTGTTTGAGAGCGAGGACTATATGGATTGTTAGGATGTCAACCTTAGGAATTGGTACATGAAAATATTTGTTTATGTGAGCTATGGAATCAGAGATTTTCTCACCTACATTACAAGGATTTTCCAACATTGAGGAAGATGGTTATAGGTCTTCTAGATCTCTAGGCAAAGCTTGAGGGTGTTTGCAAGGGTTTTCCACTTGGAAAGAATGCCGAGGGATTTTTTCCGAACAGTGATAGGAGATCAAATGGAATCTTGGATCTATTACATTTAGTTGTATGCAGACTGATGAAAATATCATCTTTGAGTGGTTTCATACACTATGTGACATTCATTAACGATTTCTTACGGAAGACATGGATCTACATTCTAGGACAACATCAGATTGAGGTTATTTGGGATGTCACTTTGATGAGAAGGTAACCTTTAGGAGGTCTAGAGAGTTTCATATGGAGATTTATAGTGAGGAGCAAGAGGCTCTGAAGGATGTGGATTGATCTAGTACCATTATTCATCCTTTAGACTATCAGGAGGAGTCAGTGGAGCCAGCAAAGCCAGTGGACATGCCTAGAAATATCGCAGTGACCAGGAAGAGACTGGCATGGCTTTGTGACACCTTGTAGGATGTAGAGAAGCATGTAGCTCCCAAGGGTACTTTCAGGGGGAGAAAACAACCATAGAGGTTCTCATGTTATATAACATTGATGAGCCACATCATTGATTATGAGCCTTAGAGTTATGAGGAGGAAGTAGGCCAATGGGTTTGCAAGGATGCCATTTGTTAGTTTTTTTAGCAACGTATATGTGTTCTAGTTTCGACTTGTGCTAGAGAGGCTAAGAATGCGAGATATTCAAAACTTAGAAAAGGTTTTGCGAGATAATCTTGTGAAGTGCCTTAATTAAATTAATTAACCATCATTTAAATTTTTCCTAAGTCTAACTTAGGAAAACTAGTTAATTAATAACAATTAACTAGTTAATTAATAACAATTAACAATTAATTAATAACAATTAAGCGCGCTTGAGCCAGAGGAGTTCTGGGATGGGTGACCTCCTGGGAAGTCCTGGTTACCGGGTGCAAGCCCCGGAAGTGATGATTGATGCTATGTGATTCGTTCTCCACATTTCACTAGTTTCAATCCCACTTCTTCACCCCTGTGAGCATCACCCGATGCAATGAGTGCTAAGTGAACTATTCAAAAATCATGAGAAATTAGTCAGTTACGACTACCTCTCATGGAAATGGTCATACGTTTGAATGACTTACTTAACGCAGTTGAATCCCAAAAATGATATCAAATAACAATTAATTAAGGAAATGTGAGAATGCTCTAGAAACTCACATAGATTGAGTTTGATATGATCTTATTTGTTGATGGGGATCTAATCATGGTCATTAGTTCACCAACGATAGATTATAATAGTAGGATGATGGGGATGGAGAAGACACATTAGGAGAGCAAGTTCCTTGGCAGATTGAGCTATCTAGTTGCAGAGGTTAAGGAAGAAGAGTTTGAGCCAAACAGGACACAAAGGCTAGAGGTAGTAGAGACAATGATTTTGGTGGATTTTTCTAGTGCTAGAGATTCAACAGTAAGAGGAACAATTTTTCCTCAATGAGGTTGTGCAGGTGGCTCCAGAGGGAGTCGATTTAGCTGGAGAGAGGGTTGATTCAGTTGTTGGTTGCTGGGAAAAAATCCATAAGGCCAAGTGAGTCATCATCAAAGGATGAGTTGGGAATAATGACAGAATCAGAGAAGTTCCACAGGAAGTGAGAATTTTTAATTCGTAGAGGAAGCCCAAAGGTTGACGCAGGGGTTTCAAGCTGCCCAGTTTGTGCTAGTTTTGGAGTTGGATCAGTGTTGGGTGAGACAAAAAATTGTCTCACTAGTTTTTGTCCAGATTATTTTGCTGAGGATTGCTAGTTTGAGCATCCAGATATTGTATTCAGATTTCACTGCTGCATATAATAATAGAACCCTCATCTACTGCAACATTTTCCCACATTGGGTTTTTCAAAGGACTTTTGTCCAAAAATATTGTTGTCCATTTTATTTTGTGTGTGCTCTATTTTATCAGTTCCAGTTTTGTTTCCGTAGCGTATTTTATTTTTGGTGAAAATTACAGTAGTGATTTTATTTGTTGTTTTCTATAATAGAAAATAAACTGCACATAATATTATTTAGTTAGAAGAATAATTTCCAGTAGCTGCAATAGTGAAAGTTTCACATGGTATTAGAGAAGAGTTGAAGACAGATCAATGGCTTAGTAACGAGGGAGAAATTTTTCCGCTTCAGAGGGATTCTTTAGGAAAAAATTTTGGATCTATGCAGAGGTTGGCCATGTGTGTAAATTAGTAGAGGTAGGGGTTAGATTTTCATTTTGCAGGTAGTAGAAAATTCAAAAAGCCTTAGTTATAGTGATTTGCAAGAAGTGGTGTTTCTGAGAAGCAGTTCCAGTGAGCAGATTAGTTAGATCGTTGAGCAGATCTGGGCACAGTGATTTTGCAACAGGTTTTGTAGGAGCAGATCGGCATTAGATAGAAGAGAAAAAGCACACACATAAAGGAATTTTCTAGAGTTTCCAGATCTAGTTTTCTGGAGGAAATATGAGATTTACATAGAATAAGGTAGTAGCAGGACAGATCTGTGCATTCTAGGAGGGAGTGCGAGTAGTAGAGCAGGCAAACGAGCAAGAAAAGTAGGATATTCCAGTTTTTTTCCCATATTTGAGTTTCACATAAATGGCCTCAGTAGGACTTCAAGATCAAGATAGGCTTGAAGGAGCCTCTAATTATTGTATCTGGAAAGCCAGAATGACTTTTTTTCTAGATGAGCATGGTTTGAAGACTTATGCAAAAAGAGTTATACCCATACCTACATATCTGCAACAAATATAGAATTACAATAAGGAGATGGCCAAAGCGAAGAGAGTGATCCTCGATGGAGTTCAAGATCCTATAGTCTCACATTTAGCTGCAAAGAATATGGCCAAAGAAATGTGGGATGCAGTCGCAACACTTTTCCATAATCCTTTCGAGAACTAGAATATGTTCTTGAAAGAGAAGTAGAGGACCACTAGGATTCATAAGGGTGGAGTCACTCCTTATCTCACTAGAATTCAAAATGTATAAGATGAGCTTGCAATAGTTGGAGAGACACCTCATGAGAGTGAACTAGTACATACAACTCTCAACGGTTTCACCAATGAGTGGGAAACTTTCGTCCAAGGTATCACTAGATAAGATCAACTACCTGGATGGGATCAATTGAGGAGTGATTTCACTCAGGAAGAGATGAGGCTTTCTCTTGTCGAGAGTACTATCGGTAGCAACAGTAGCAAAGGACCGAAGAGTGTGAAAGACGAGGAGAACGTAGCTCTTGCATCGAAAGAGAAGGCGAAGAAAGGTCACAGTTAGGGACAAAGCTCAAAGGGATAAGAAAAGAAGAAGAAAGATCTATCGAAGATCAAGTGCTTCAGATGTGGTGAGTTTGGTCACTATATTACCAAGTGTCCCAAGAAGAAGAAGGAGAAGCACGAGCAGGTAGCATATTCGGCAAAGATCGATAATTTGTCCAACAAGTTGGAGGACGAATTCACTTTGTATTCAACTATACCTCCAGGAGAGTGGTGGAGAGATCTTGAGCTCTAGTTCCTAGAGTTGCAGACATTTGAGCAATGTCCAAGGAGGACTACATCAAACAAGTGTTTCCTCTTGAATAATTACCCTATCAATAAGGGCCCAATTTTTTATTTTTTATTTAGTAGCAGATGGATCACGATGTTAAACATGGCACAACCAGATCTTGAGGGATAGTTGCAGAACTAGTTGCAACTACTTATTAAGGGGTGCAGAAATAGTCAGGGCGTAGATAGATACTCAATAGACAATGCAAAGGCTAGTTGCAGTTAGAGACTCATGAGACAAATGCAGAGCCAGTACAGGGACACAATTGATTTAGATTTTTCAATTGCAGCAACAACAACATGAGAATGCAACTGTACAAGGTGGTACAATGCAATGTCAGTAACAACATAGATGAAATATGGTTCAATTATAGGGTTGACAGGTGAATTAGAGTATTCACAGTAGCTTGGTGGGCAGTGAGAGGTGGTCATAGTTGTTAGACATTAACAACGCGAGGGAAGATGTTATGGGAGAGAACACCTTCCTCGTTAAGAGGGAGTGTTAGTCTTTGTAGCATCAGAGAGGTGTTATAGTCTCGATTTGTGTCAGAGAGGATAAGAACGCGATATATTCAAAACCCAAAAAATGTTTTGTAAGATAAGCTTGCGAAAAACCTTAATTAAATTAATTAACCATCATTTAAATTTTTCCTAACTTAGGAAATTTGGTTAATTAATAGCAATTAATTAAGGAAAGGTGAGAATGCTCTAGAAACTCACACGAATTGAGTTTGAGATGATCCTAGCCATTGATGGGGATCTAATCATGACCGTTGGTTCGCCAATGAGTGATTATAAGAGCAGAAGATAGGGATGGAGAAGACACATCAGGAGAGCGAGTTCCTTGGTAGATCGAGCTATCCAACTGCAGAGGTCGAGCAGGGAAGAAGAGTTCAAGCTAGAAAGGACACAAAGGCTAGAGGGAGTAGAGAAAATGAATCCGGTGGATTTTTCCAGTGTCAGAGAGTCAGCACCAAGAGGGCCAAGTTTTCCTTAGCGAGGTTGCGTAGGGACTGCGAAGGAAACTTCAGAGGGCATTTGATTTCACTAGAGAGAGGTTTGATTCAGTTGCTAGTGGCCTAAAAAAATTCCAGAAGGCCAAGGGAGTCATCTTCAGAGGTTGAGTTGGGAAGAACGACAACATCATAGCAGTTCCATAGGTAGTGCGAGTTTGGTGTGCGTAGAGGCAACATAGAGGCTGATGCAGGGGTTTTGAGCAGCCTAGTTTGTGCTAGTTTTGGAGCTAGATCAATGTCGGGTGAGACAAAAAATTGTTTCACTAATTTTTGGCCAGATTATTTTGCTGAGGATTTCTAGTTTGAGCATCCGAATAATGTACTTTAATTTCACTGCTACATATAATAATAAAACCCTCATCTGTTGCATTAGTTTTCCCACATTGGGTTTTTCGGGGACTTCTGTCCAAAAATAACAATGTCAATTTTATTGTGTGTGTGTGTGTGTGTGCTCTATGTTCTCAATTCCAATTTTGTTTCTGTAGTGCATTTTATTTTTGGTGAAAA
This sequence comes from Pinus tabuliformis, assembly GCA_031772625.1. Lineage (NCBI taxonomy): Eukaryota > Viridiplantae > Streptophyta > Pinopsida > Pinales > Pinaceae > Pinus > Pinus tabuliformis. The sequence continues at coordinate 702,574,208 of CM062815.1, read as the reverse complement.
TTGCAATAATAATTTTATTTGTTGTTTTCTGTAATAGTAAATAAAATGCACATAATATTATTCAGTTAGAAGAATAATTTCCAGTAGCTGCAATAGTGAAAATTTCACACCACGATGGAGAAATATCAGTCCATCATGAAGAATGATGAGTGGGAGATAGTTTAGAGACCAAAGAGGAAGTCAACAGTGACTTCCATGTGGATCTATATGATCAAGCATGCAACAGATGGTCACATAGAGAAGTGCAAAGTGAGGCTTCTGGGGAGAGGGTTATCCCAAAAAGAGGGAGTGAACTATGAGGAGGTTTTTTCTCTAGTCGTTAGGTACACTTCTATCAGAACTATTGTTTCTCTTGTTTCAGTTATGGGTTGGATTTTATGTCCGATGGATGTAAAGACCACGTTCCTCAATGGTGTGACTAAAGAGGAAGTGTACATGGAGAAACCTCAGGGATTTTTTGTACATGGGAAGGGGTCCCATGTTTGTAGATTGAATAAGGCTTTATACATACTCAAGAAGGCACCTAGGGTATGGTATTCTAGGATTTATGGATACTTGATGAGTGTAGGCTTCACCAAGAGTGATGTAGATCTTAAACTATACTTCATGGTTGTTAATGGTGATCCTTTGATCTTGGTTTTTTATGTTGATGATCTATTCCTTAGTGGGGCAGAAAGGCTCATTGTTGGGTGCAAGAGGGATTTTGCGTCGAAGTTCGAGATGTAGAAATTCCTTGAAATTTTGCAACTATTAATGAGAGCAAACTGATTTGCAAAAGACACAAGATTTCTCTACCAAAATTTTTCGGAAAGAAAAAAATGAATAAAAACACAATCGCACATAGATCAATCACACATATATCAGTCACACATAGAAATTTATCTAGGGAACCCAACTGGGAAAAACCCCTCTTGCTTGTATTATCAACTAAGCAATCTGATCTATTACAAAGAATTAGCTTCAAGCATGAAGCCCCTACAATACTGATCAACTCCTCTCAAGGATTGACCGACACTTAGCCAAATAAGCCTGCAAGGAAGCTCATATTTCCTTGCGCAATTTAGCCCCTAAAAAATAGGAATTTCTCCTATTTCCTTGTGCAATTCCCAAGAAAATTGCTCTGCTTGCTTCTCAAAATTTGCACACAAAACATTTGTACCATAATAAATACATTTTTTCCTTAAGTGAATCTCAGTAGACAATTCAAATTGGGGATAATTTTAGCAGTTGCAACCAGTTATCTGAGAGTAAGTTGAGTTAATTGAAAGTCAACTACTCAACTAAACTCAAAACTATTCTATTTTAGAACTAGAAATCAATTAACTGAAAGACACAAGAGTTAACTCCACTAGATAGCTAATTTTAGCCATTAACTAGTCCACAACTCACTAAAAGCCATCTAACTCGAATTAACTGACAATATCTCAGTGATAGGCCACAACACACATGTTAACTGAACACTAACTCAAGTAACTATGAGACTGAATTTGAATTAGCATCTTTGACTAAGGCACAATTCAAAGAAGCCATTCCTTGCTACATTTTCAACACTCCCTCTTAGCGAGGAAGGGCTTCTTGGAAGAACCTCATCCACCCGGATCTTTCTTCAGCTGTACCAAGTTCTCGGTTGCTACAGCTGCTCCCTCTGAACTAGAAAGAGCCATGTATGATCCGGATTTAAATAGGAACGCAACAAATTACAGAGATAACCATAAACACAGAGATGCAACGGAAATAATACTTCATTTCATTAATGTAAAATACTGAAATATGCTTACAGACAGAAATGGAAATAAACCAGCTAGGGCAATGGTAGCTTATCTCTGAGAAGAGATGTGGAAGCTACATGCCTCTAAAATGTGTTACAATGAGTCTCGAAGGCCTATTTATTGTTGAGAAACATTGGAAAACCCTAAACATAAAAAAACATAACCCTAGAAGATGAAACTCCAAACTGTGGGCCCTGTTTGGGCAAATTGGTACATCAACTTCCCGGGGTCGTAACTTTGGCATACGATCTCTGTTTGACGTGCACAATATCTCGTTAGAAAGATCTGTCTGAGAACTACAACTTTGGGAAGAAAATCATAGGTCCATGGACCCATGTTGCTCTTAGTTTTCCCAAAAAACGCCGTTTAGGGCCTCAAAACGGCTCCAAAAGTTCAATAGTAAATTGTGCTACAATTACAAAAACTGAAAAGCTGAAAGAAACAATGGTGGGGGTCCAAGTGGACTTGGCGGGTGGCCACCAATATCCACCTGGATCATTCCTCCCCCTTAGGAAGCAATGGTCCCCATTGCGTTGAGTTCCTCCATGAGATGAGGAAACTTTTGTTGAACTTGGTCCCTGGTGAGCCACTTGCCCTAGTGAAGGAGTTGGCCTGCTTTGACAACTCGATACAGTTGGATATTCTACTGGCAAGTGTGCTTGATCTGTGTGTCCATGATCCGATCAGTTGCAGCTTGTTCCATGCAATCTGGATTTAACTCTGTGGGTGTAAGTTGTTCTGCAATGTCAGATGTGTCTAGTAATGGTGGAAAGTATGGCCGAAGGCAGTCCACATTGAATACTGGGTGCAAGCCAAGGAATGGGGGAATGCTGAGCTCAAATGCATTGTCTCCCATAGCCTTGGTAATGGTGTAAGGACCATATCGAAGTGGTCTGAGTTTCCGATAGGCTTCGGTAAGGCGTTCCTTTTGCAAATACAACCAGGCTTTGTCGCTCACCTGAAACTTGTGTGGCACCCGATGTTGATCATGTTGCTGCTTGTACTTGGAATTTGATTTCTCCAGAATGTCATGGCCCTGCTGGCGAATATGTTGGATGTGCTCAATGAAGTTGTTTGCCTTATCTGTTTCGGATTGGACGTGAGCCGAATCTGCGTGAGTAGCTGCAAATGGCATGACCACATCAATGGGACATAGTGGCTAGAATCCCAAGCCCACCTGAAAAGGGTTGTGGCCAGTCGAGTTGTGGAGAGCCCGGTTGTAGCTGTGCTGAACATAGGGGAGGCTCTCATCCCTTGTGCGTGGATGCTTTGAGTTATACATGCAGAATGTGTACGATCATCCTGTTGACAACCTCTGTCTGGTCATTAGTTTGAGGATGGAAGGCTGTGGACTTAGTGAGTTTGGTGTCCAACATCGACCAGAGACTGGACCAAAATGTACTAAGGAACCTACTATCCCGATCTGAGATGATAGACTATGGGATCCAAAAGTGTACCCACACTAGTTCAAAGAAGAGTTCAGCAGTGGCTTCTATTGTGATATTCTTCTTGCAGGCCGCCATAATGGCCACCTTTGAGAACCTGTCGATGACCACAAAAACACAGTCATTTCCATGCTTAGTGGAAAGAAGGCCTGACATGTAATCCATGGAGATGGATTCCCAAGGTCGACTAGGGGTAGGCAACAGGGTATAGAGGCCTTGCTTCTTGATGGTCAGTTTGGCAATGGCATAGGTAGTGCATGATCTGATGTACTTCCCGACATCCTGTCGAAGATTCGGCAAATAGAAATACTTCTGCAGTACTGCCACCATTTTCTCGACCTCGAAATGCCTAGCAGCTCGACTATAGTGTGCTTCCAAAATCATATTGGCACGCTCGCTTGAAGGAACACAAAGGTGACCCAAGTGGCATAACAGGGCATCCTGGAGGTGAAAATCTGAAACATGCTGACCCTCCAAGAGTTTTTGGTATGTGTGGCCGAATTCTGGGTCGCTTTTGTAGAGAAGTAGCCAATCAGAAGTCTCGTGCCCACAAGAGTTGAGCACAGTGGTTAATGCCATTGTTGATGGTCGACTGAGGCAATCTACAACATTATTGGTGTTGCCCTTCTTATACTTGATATTCAAATGGAACTGTTGCAGGTATGTGGACACTTCTGATGGCGATCATTTTGTAATTTCCCTTGGGTTTGTATGAACTGCAGGTGTCGGTGGTTTGTGTGGATGACTGTTTCCTTCCCCAAAATGTAATGCTTCCACTGTCAGCAGGCTTGCACAATGGAATACATCTCTTTGTCATAAGTGGGATACTTCTGGACTGTGTCTGAAAGTGTCTCACTGTGATGTGCCATTGGATGCCCGTGTTGAGTAAGGACTACCCCAATAACATAGTCAGAGGCATCTGTCTTGACCTCAAATGGTTGTTGCAAGTCTGGTAATGCAAGCACTGGTGCCAAGCAGAGGCGATCTTTCAACTCTGTGAATGCTTACTATTGAGATTCAGACCAAAAGAATTTTGCTTTCGCTCCTCCCTTGGTGACTTGACTCAAGGACCAAGTGATATGAGAAAATCCCAACACGAACCTACGGTAGAAGTTGGCAAGGCCTAGAAAGCTGTGAGCTTTGTAAGAGTGGTTGGAGATGGCCAATCCCGAATGACTTGGATCTTGGCTAGATCCACATGCACCCCCTGTTCATCAATAATGTATCCCAGATACTGAACCTGGGTCATGCCAAAAGTGCATTTCTCCAAATTGGCACATAACTTGTGTTGCTGCAGTGTTTGGAGAACCTATCGGATGTGGTGGAGGTGCTCTTCCCAACTTTGGCTGAAGATCAGGATGTCATCCAAGTATACCACTACAAATGAGTTGGTGAATGGCTGCAAGATGTCATCCATTATCCTCATGAAGGTTGCAGGAGCATTCTTCAATCCAAAAGGCATAACCAACCATTTGAAAAGGCCCTCCTTGGCTTTGAAGGCGATCTTCCACACATCGGAGGGTTCGATTGGTACCTGGTGATATCCTGACTTCAAATCGATCTTGTTGAAATATTTTCCCCCCTTCAGTTGGTCCAGGAGGTCATCAATCCGTGGGATCGGGTACCTATTATGGACAGTGATCTTGTTCAACGCCCGATAGTCAATACAGAGTCTCCAAGTCCCATCCTTCTTCTGTACCAACACGATCGGGCTCCCACAGGGTGATGAACTCAGATGGATGTGACCTTTCTGCAACAGCTCTTGAATCTGCCTCTTGATTTCATCATTCTCCCGAACGGAGCGCTGATAGATTGGTCCATTGGGTAGCGATGCACCTGGGTTTAGATCAATGGAGTGCTTGACCTGACAATGTAGAGGAACCCCTACAGGGGAGGTGAAGATGTCCTTGTACTCCTCCATGACCTTGTCAATTTGTAGTTATCGTGCGGAGGGGCCCTATTTGGAGGTCGTGGCCACCGTCTTCTTCTTTCCTTGAGGGCGTATCATCAGGAAAACAAATTTCTCAGTTTTAGAAATGAGCTTACTGCAATATTTTGCAGTAGCCAAAGAGATGGTAGTAGGCAGTGCTACCTCCGGTATCCTATAAAACTTATTTCCCAATGTAACAATAATAGCACGGGGCCTTGATTCATACACAACATGTCGCTTCCACAAGTATGGTTGTCCTAATAATACATCACAAACTTCAAGGGAAGCAATGTCACACAATACCTCATCTGTGAAGGGCTTGATGTTGTATGGAAGGTGACACTGCTGGCTCACGTGAAGATCCCGTCCTTGGTGAAGCCACCCGATGGTGTACGGTTGTGGATGTGCTGTGGTTGGTAAGCCTAGCCGCTTCACGATCTCTACCGAAATGAGGTTCTTTTGGCTCCCGTTGTCGACAATGAACTGTAGTAGGGAGCCCTTTACCCACATCTGGGAGTGGAAGAGACGCTCCTCCTCCTCTGGATCTTCGGGTTCCTCCTTCTGGATCTTCATGGTGGAAACGGTGGCGTTGGGCTCTGCATCGATAATCTGCTTCCCTTTGTCATTCCCCTTGTTGGGTTCTGACTCAGAGTCGAAACATGCATCTGATTCTGAAACCTTTAGCTCGGCCACCAGTGACTACTTGGCCCGACACTCACTTGTGTTGTGAGTGGAGCTCTTATGGAACTCACACCACTTTCCCATGTCCTTTTTTGGCTTCACGGCGCTGTTCTTTGCTTGCAACTTTGGCAGGTTGTCTTGGGCCGCCCCACCTTGGCTTTGTCCTTTGTTCTGTGGTTTGGGGGCACCTTTCCCTTGCTTTGGATTTGCAGATCCAAAGTCTTGCTTGTTCTGTTTAAACTTTTGCTCGACCCTGATGGCATATCGGTATGCCGTGTCGAGCGAGGAGATGTTTAGGAATTATATTTCTTCCTAGATGTACTTGTGCAGGCAGCCGCGGTATATGAGTACCAAATGCTGCTCTGAATCCTTGATACCTAACTTTGTGCGAAGGGTATGGAAAATATTGGTAAACTTCGGCACGTCTTGGTCCCTTCCTTGCTGCAGCGTGGTCCACTTTATGTATTGATCCTCATAGCTTCTGACAAGGTAGTACTGCTCCTTGATGGCATCCCGGAATGAATTCCAAGTGGATGCGGCTGAAAATAGGGAGCCTGTAGTTTCATCCTTCTGCTGGTAGTAGGTTTCCAACCAGTCCTTGACGTGGGGGCTGCTTTGAGAAGAGCGAAAATAATCTTTTCCCGAATGGAAAATCCATGAACAGAAAAATAACCCTCTAGTAGATTTAACCATCTATTGACGGTATCTGCATCTATCTGACCCTTGAATATGGAGATTTCAAAATTAACTTGTACCTTAAACGGTGTGGCATTTCCAGAGTAGCTGTTGGAAGCCGATGTGTCGCCCTTAGCTAGCCGCTGAAGGATCTAGGCAAAACTGTCCATCATTGCATTCCTTTGTTGCTCGAGGGCTTCTTCAAGCAAGATTTTGATAGGATCTCCTGCCCCCTCGTCTTTATTTTCATCTTCCATGGGAGGCCGTCGGGATTTGCGAGGCTGGTCTTGCAAAGGTTCGACCAGTTCAAGCCTTAACTCCTTATATCCCGACCTTGTTGGGGACATGCAAAGAAAAACAGAGAAAAAAAGCAGACCGCTCTCATACCACTGATCCGGATTTAAACAGGAACGCAACAAATTACAGAGATAACCATAAACACAGAGATGCAGTGGAAATAATACTTCATTTCATTAATGTAAAATACTGAAATATGCTTACAGACAGAAATGGAAATAAACCAGCTAGGGCGATGGTAGCTTATCTTTGAGAAGAGATGTGGCAGCTACATGCCTCTGAACTGTGTTACAATGAGGCTCAAAGGACTATTTATTATTGGGAAACAATGGAAAACCCTAAACATCCAAAAACCTAACCCTAGAAGATGAAACGCCAAACTGTGGGCCCACGTTTGGGTAAATTGGTACATCAACTTCCCGGGGTCGTAACTTTGGCATACGATCTCCGTTTGATGCATATAATATCTCATTAGAAAGATCTATCCGAGAACTACAACTTTGGGAAGTGATGCTCCCAATTTTCCCAAAAAACATCGTTTAGGGCCTCAAAACGGCTCCGAAAGTTCAGGACCAAAAGAATTGCTAAAAATAGTAAACTGTGCTACAATTACGGAAATTGAAAAGCTGAAAGAAACAATGGTGGGGGTCCAAGTGGACTTGGCGGGTGGCCACCAATATCCACCTGGATCAATGTGCCCTGTGTATCTAGGTGTCTACTTCTTGGTGTTGGGAGACTCAACTCTCTTATGATTTCCCTTAACCAAATAATTTTACCACTTGCCTCGAAATCTCCCTATACTGGAAGTCTCTAACTGAGTGGTTGTCTCCACTCGTCTTGGGCTATGGTCCTTGTCATCATCCTACTAGTCATCCCAATTACTCACTAGCTTAGACTGAAACTGAGATACTGGCCGAGGCTCCATCTTGAGATCTCTATCTTGCTCTCGCTCAACCATGACATCTCTACTTTGGGAAGTCTCTGCCTTGCTGCCCAAGGCTACAAATGCATTGACCTCCAATTTGTAGAGGCTCACGATCCTAACACAAATCTGCTTGACCTGTCCTGAAGTAGAATGCTTGAGATAGGCCTTCCCTGTGTTGAATACAACATCATACCCTTTGTCTTCAATGGTTGCTACTAAGACAATGTTTTTATTCAATATTGGGACATACATCACATTCTTGAGATGGAGAAGGGAATTGAACTCCCTATTAAAGGTCACTGTAACAACTCCTTTGGTCAAGTATCTGCCATCATCTCCATGCTCGATATGGAATTGCATGTCTTTCTCCTCCAAACTATTGAAGAGATCTTTGTTCCCTGTCATGTGGAATGAACCCCCCTGAGTCAATGCACCACACTCTGCCTCGAACTGAGTGTAGAGCTATAAAAAGGGTCTTTTTCACCTCTAATTACCTCACATTAATATGTCAATCCAGGAACGTTTGTTTATTTCAAAGAGTGTCTCAGTCTGAGGCTATCATTTGTCAGAGTAATGCTAGTAGTACAGCGTTCATAAATACAAGAGTAAACAGATGCTTGTCTACAGCGTAACTACTTTGAAAGACCAATCCACACATTCAAAAGACTAAGTACTTATCAGTCAAGGGTTCAGTAGTAATAACCCATCCCTTTGGAAACTGATGGAAAAGGAAATCATAGAACAGATCATGGATCTGGGAGCCGGACAGTGAATGCCAATGCTCACTACAACTGTAGATTGTTCTCCACACCAACTCTAAATAAATGGAATGGCAAATGAGAAATGGAACAGCAATTAAGAAATCGAACAAGAAGTCTGAAATTGAACAACAATTCTTAAATGGAACAGCAACTAAGAAATAGAACAGCAACTAAATCTCACAAGCAGTAACAAACTTAATCTATCAAATCAAATGCACTAATCGTAATCAAACGGCAATCTTTCACTCTTAAGGGCGAATTGAACATCACACACTAATGGAACAACACTGATTACGGATGAATTATGGAACAGCACTGGAAAACCATATACACACACAACACATTTAAGTAGTAATCTGATCCAAGTATCAATCTCGGTTAGAAAGAATACGACTGCGTTTCAATGATAGAACAACATTGCTCATAAATCCAACAATCGTAAAGAACGTAATTCCCAAGATGAATTCCGTAACATTGCTAAACAGGTGCACATCACAAAAGCTCTGTAATGGAATAGTAATAGTATACGGTGAAGACTAGCAATATTCGATCAACTCTTAAAGGAACGATAATATAATGCAGAGTCAATACAATAGTTCTCTCTGCAGAAACCTTAATGAATTAAATATAACAGAGCTTGTGATGTAAACTTATAAAACACATCAGATTACCAAATAATGACGATAAGAAAACCACGCATAAACCAAATGTAATAATACAGGAGCAAGTGTCCTCCAGGGCCGGGCCCTTAGCCTCCAGGGGTACACCGCTTGAAGTTAATCCAGACTCAGAGATGAAGTAATCTCCAAACTTGTATTAATGCATAAAGCAAAATTACAATAAACCAGTTCTTATCGAGACTCGATGATCAAAGTTTTGATCTTAACAGAAATTACATAAAAACATAATCATGTCTAACGCTCTAACTCCTCCCTCGAGCTAACAGTGCTGTCCCTTTTATAAGGGTGACGGCGGAGATGTCTAAGTGCAAAAATAGATAATACAGTGATCCCTCAGGATCAAGGATCCTGAGGGATTTGCCAAACCGTTAATCTTCAATCATTTCTTTTCTCTCCTGCGCTGAGCTGGTATCTCCACCTCCTTTTCTGGGCTGATTTGCTTTGACTTGCTTTGCCGTGTTTGCATTCGGTCTCCCGTCAAAGGGACAGCGGTTATCCCGTCTTTGTCCTTTCCTTGGGAACGACAACTCCTCATTTTCACTCCTTCCTGCATAAGGAAATGACAATTGTCAGCGTTTTAGTCTTGCATATTAATCTCACATGTTTTGTTATAATTCTTTATTGTTTTCCAAGTTCATGATGCAAAAAGGTTTGTAAGTTCTACTGAAAAGATATTGAAATAGTCATCAAAAACATACCTTTTTAGTACTCCACACACCCCCCTGCTTACCCTGTTTCATGCCCTCATGAAAACGTTGTAGTTGACATGCAAGGCAGTGAGAGAATAGGCTGGAGATGGAATCTCATGTGGAGGCCTACAGCCATGATGAGTAACTAGGTAGTCAAAGAGATGGCCTGTCTGACCCTCGGGCATCTCATACAGGGCTTGATATGCGGGTGCAGGGTGCCAAATAATTGAGCTCCGGAACCTATATCCTAACCAGGATGGCCCCGCCCTCAAAATGATTTTGCCATAGAGGTGCAAGCGGTCGGCAACTAATTTAAAATTCTCATACTTAAATGGTTCCCTGAGCTGGATATTTGGATTAGAGATTTGATACCGAAACTTAGCTGCATCAATGGCAAGATCTTTTATAGAAAGAAAGTAATCTAATCCCTGTCGAATGAGTGCCTCATGCATGGGTCCTAATGTTTCAAATACACCCGGAGTCTTCATCAGGTTTCTATGTGCTTTCCACAACTAAACTAGGTTCCTAGGCTCGACCCTTACCCACAAACCTACGCCGTTTTCTTGCCTCTGGAAAGTATTATAGGCTTTAAGCCATTTAATCTGATTAACCCCAAATGAGATGAACGCCTGCAATTGGATGTCTCCAACAAAAGGGCCAGGGTTCAGCTCGGTCTCCTAGTCTAATACAAGGTTATGTAAATAGAACTCACACAGCAATCTCTTAACTTTTACCCCGTAGCGCTTACAACAGTCTATAAAATCATTGACAGTGTTAATTTGTATGGGAGCACCTGCTTTAACAGCTTTTATTTTTAATTGCAAATACCGTTCCAGTAGAAACAGGGCATATTTCTTGGCAGGGGCTCTACATGCTAAGACGTCATTGTATAAAGAACACAAGGTATCCATCTGCTTGATAACAATATCTAGCCTACGAGTTACCTTTGTGACTTTCTCTTGTTCCTTCCGCCAACCTTCAAAGCCTGGCTTTCGGATTGATTGACGTTCTTAAGCTGCTACTGTAGCTCTTCATATTTTTCGCGAGGGACCGTTTGCTCTCTAAGCTTTTCTACCTCTTGCTGAACTTGCTTCAACCCTTTTTGCAGGGTTACTGTTTTTGGATCTCTTCTCCATGCAGTAGTGGAGGCCAGGAGTTTTACTTGAACTTTCCTATTACGTTGCTTTGTGTTCAGAACCCTTATCACTCCCGAAAGTGGTGCCTCCGTCTGAGTTTCCTTATCATCCATTTCTATCTTAACGTGAACATCAGTCTGTTGCTGTTCCTTTTCAATTGGAACAACAATCTGTTCTTCAGCATCATTTGGAACAGCAGGCTGATTTTCGTCGGGGTTTTGAACAGCAGGATGGATTCTAGTCTTCCGCCTTTTTTCCTTGAGGGATTTTGCTGGAGTGGTCACATTTTTCCTTCCTGAAGTCTATTTTACCCTTTGCCTCGCTTTCAAGATCCTAATCTGCTGGTGGAGCTGGACTATTATATTCAATAATCTCTGCTGTTCCTTTCAGAGTTATTTGATTTCCAAAATTTCCTTAGAAGGAACAGCAGGCTGTTCATTATGGCCTGGACTGTGACTAGTCCCCGGATCTTCCTTCTGGGGTATTTCTTCATTGTTCTGCTCTGGCTGTTCTGGGGGAGGAACCCTAACTGGTTCTATCATTTCTTGGGCGACTTCTCTTTCTTCCCCTGCTTCCTCTGGAATTTCTTCCGGTGTCTTCTGTTTAGGAACGAATTGTTCCTGTTCAGTATCTCCTATCGTCTCTTTATCATGAACAGGCAGATTCTCTTCTTCTGCCTCCTTTGCATGTGGTTCTTCAGGTGCATTTTCCTCCTGGGGTTTCTTTTCGTCATGGAGGTCTGATGGACTGGAAGGTTGGCCATATTCACCCATGTTGGCCAAGACTTCGGCTAATTCATCTTCTCCCACAGGGTCCTGCAATGGGCTACCTTCCTGCTGTTCCATTTCCTCCTCCTGCTCGGATTGCTCAACTTCTGTTTCAGAATGCTCGACTCCTTCCTCATTTTCTTCTTCAGATTGCTCGACCTCTTCTTTCTCTTCTTCTTCAGATTGCTCGGCCTCTGTTTCAGATCGTGAGGGTTGCTCATCTCCAATTTCTACCAGCCGACTGGTGTTTTCTTGGAGCTTTTCTAGCCTCCCATGTATCCGTGCTGACCGAACCGATTTCCTGCGTTTTTCTGGCCGTTCGGGTGTACCGGTGGCATGCTTCCGCTTTGCCAATTCCTTGCATTTTTCTGGACGCTCGGATGTACTGGTGGCATGCTTCTGTTTTCCAAATAATTTTGCTTATTCCCACTCCTACTACTCAAACAAAGGTACGCAATTTTCTTGGATTTTCTGGTTATTACAGGAGGTTTATAGAACATTATTCGCATATTGCTGCACCTTTGTATGCACTAACTAGTAACGTTGATTTTCTTTGGACAGAAAAGTGTGAACATGCTTTCGAGGATCTGAAGAAGCTCGTATCCACAACCCCAGTCCTTCGAGGACCAAATTGGGATTTGCCATTCCAGATATCATCTGATGCCTCAGATACAACCATTGGAGCAGTCCTTGGGCAGGAGGAGGATAAAAAACCATATGCAATTTATTACATCAGCAAAAATTTATCCCCTGTTGAATTAAATTACACTGTTACTGAAAAAGAATTCCTAGCTGTAATACATGCTGTCAATAAGTTTAGACATTACATTACTAGATATCCTGTAATCTTGTATACAGATCATTCTGCCATAAAATATTTAGCAAACAAGCTTGTCACAAATGGAAGAATAACTAGATGGCGGATTTTATTGCAGGAATTTGATATCACAATCAAGGATCGACCTGGCAAAGAAAATCCTGTAGCCGATTTTCTCTCAAGAATACCAAAACCAATCGATGCAACAGCAGTTGAAGATCAATTTCCGGACGAGCATATGTTTGCTGTCACTGTTCAAACACCCTAGTATGCTGATGTTGCGAATTACCTAGCAGTAGGTAAACTACCGAAACATCTAACCCCTAATGAGCGGAAATAGATTGTTCAGAAGAGTGCTCGATTCTCGTGGATTGGGGGCTATTTGTTTCACACAGGGGCAGACATGCATATCAGGAGATGCATTCGAGAAGATGAAATCTTTGACATTTTAAAAGCCTGTCATGATGGACCATGTGGTGGACATTTCGCTGAGCGCAGAACTGGACATAAAGTGCTGCAGACAGGGTATTATTGGCCCACAATTTTCAAAGACGCAAAGAAATTTGTCCAAGCCTGTGACAGTTGCCAGCGAGCAGGACGCCCTGGTCAGTCTGATGAGATGCCTCTGAAACCACAGTTAGTCATTGAACCATTCGAGCGATGGGCTCTTGATTTCGTTGGACCTATTAACCCATCATCAAACCAGAAAACATATATTTTGGTGGCAACAGAATATGTCACCAAGTGGGTTGAAGCAGAAGCATTGCCCAGAGCTACAGAGGACTCTGTCATACAGTTCCTGTTCCAACTATTTGTACGTTATGGACTTCCAAGAGAAATAATTACAGACGGTGGACCATAGTTTGCTGGGAATAGAATAGCTGCAACACTCAACAACTATCATGTCCAGCATAAAATCACTACTCCATACCACCCACAGGCAAATGGGCAAGTAGAAAGCAACAATAAGATAATAGAATCAATCCTAACAAAAACCATTGTGTCACATAGACGTGATTGGGCTGCCAGACTACCTGAAGCACTCTGGGCTTACAGAACAACATGGAGAAGTACCACTGGTTACTCACCTTATCAATTAGTGTTTGGAAAACAACCCATTTTTCCCATAGAATTCTAAATCCAAACATTACGGACAACACAAGAAGTTGGCTTAGATCTAATCGAGGCACAGATTAATCGATTACAGTAGATCAATGAGTTGGACGAAATCAGGCTCTTTGCACTTCAAAATACTGCCCTTATCCAACAGCAACGAGCTAAATGGCATGACGCTCTCATCAAAAATAAAGTCTTCCACGAAGGAAACTGGGCTCTTTTGTATGACTCCAGGTTTCAGGACTTCCCCGGGAAACTCCAGACTCGTTGGCTGGGACCATACGAAATCCAGAAGGTACATGACAATGGGACCCTTACTCTAATCACTATTGACGGTTCTGGATATACCTTCAAGGCAAACGGCCACCGAGTTCGTCTCTATCGCAAACCACTCACTCGGGAGTCCTTCTGCCAGCAGCTACGCTAAGATTCTGATATGGAGATTTTGGGGGAGGAAGAGAAGTCTTCCTCACTTGTAATTCATTAAGGAATTCATTTCTTTTTTACAGTTTGTACATAAGTTCTTTTTCTTTGAATCATTTTTGTACATATTTTTGAATTAATGTTTTGCTGTCATTTGCATCTTTTTCTTTATTTTTGTGTGATCTGCTGTTCCTTTTCCAAAGGAACAGCGTTCTCGATTTTTTGCCGTTCCTTTTCCAAAGGAATGGCATTCGTGTGTTTCTACTGTTCCTTTTCCAAAGGAACAACATTCTTGATTTTTGTTGTTCCTTTTTCAAAGGAACGACATATTTGCTTGTTCTGCTATTCCTTTTTCAAAGGAACGGCATTTTTGCATGTTTTGCTGTTCCTTTTCCAAAGGAACAACATTTTTGATTTCTGCTGTTCCTTTTTCAAAGGAACGACATTTTTGCTTGTTTTGCTGTTCCTTTTCCAAAGGAACAACATTTTTGATTTCTGTTGTTCCTTTTCCAAAGGAATGGCATTTTTGCATGTTTTGCTGTTCCTTTTCCAAAGGAACAACATTTTTGATTTCCATTGTTCCTTTTCCAAAGGAACGGCATTTTTGCATGTTTTGCTGTTCTTTTTCCAAAGGAACAACATTTTTGATTGCTGCTGTTCCTTTTTTCAAAAGGAACGGAATTTCCGTGTGTTTGCTGTCCTTTTTCTAAAGGAACAACATTTTTTGATTTCTGTTGTTCCCTTTTCAAAGGAACGACATTGTAATGTTCTGCTGTTCCTTTTTCAAAGGAACGACATTTTCTGCTATTTGTGTTATTTCGTTGTTCCTTTTTCCAAAAGGAACACCGCTAGCATGCTTTTGCTCTCCTTGAGAAACAGCTCGTTCCTTTTGCTGATCTAAATTGAGGATGCTTATTGCTCCTGTTCTTTCAAGTCTTCTAGAATACAGCTATGCACTTATGCAATGGATACAAAATCACAACATACTGAAATCAGCAAATCATAAATCGCTATCTTTATAAGGCTTTGCATTGGCAAGAGGACAAAAGGAAGGACACACTTACTTATCATCTTTTGCTCTCATTGTTCTACTAATTTTGCTCTGATTGGTTATCTTTATCATGATGATCCCTTTTAATCCCCCTTGATTATTATTTAGGAATAAGAGCAAAGGGTTCATATCTTCCTATTGAGATGTTAAGACTTCTTCCACCATTCCTACTCTTAAGGAGTGTTGAACCACCCTTTGTGTATAAATAAGGGAAAGTATTTTATGAAAAAAAAGAAAAAAAAAGAGCAAACATCACTTATAAGTTGTCAAATGCAGGATATGGGATCTCATCAAGAGCCAGCCTACCATGATCATGAGGATGAAAGCGAAGTGGCATTCCCACTATGGCCACCACACTAGGGATATGGTCCAAAAGGTATATCAAATAAACAACCCTTGGAACAGGAGGTCTTCACGAGCCGACCTGCCCACTTTTCACTCCTTCCTCGTGAATGGCATTATGGTTAACTGGTCACCAAGCCAGCATAATGGCCTACATTTTGGCATCACAACATTCCCTAAGTATACACAAAGGATCATGGTTCCATGGGTGAAATAAACAACTCTGCCAAGGTTATGGACACCTGTCGGCAGCAGAGCACTGTTAATGGTATTGAAGTCACATTATTTACACCAATAGGTAAGTTACTAATATCCTTTTGTTTCTTATATCCTAGTAATTAATCATATACCATGTCCCGAATTATATAACACATGAAAATTTATTATCACCAATCATGGCAGAGTAGTTGACAATGACCGCATGATATTTGGAAGGTACGATAGATGTCCTATCCCCCCAGCCTCGCATCATATCACAGCAGCCTCTTACGTAATAAGTGATCCAACGTTATCCCTCGATTTCGGTAATTTGTTGTTTTTGTAAACATGGCACATTGCCATACGCTGTTCCTTTATGACTCTGATTCAGAACGGCCGCTGCTCCTTTATTTGACGGCTGGGACAGCCTATCACATTACGGGGGGGGAGGTTAACCTCATCATTCCCTGGATTACGTGTCAGCTCACTATTCAGGAAGTTGTGTACTAGGGTATGGCACAGCTCAACGGCATATTATTTTTATTTTTATTTTTTCTGCATGAATTGCTGTTCATAAGCCATTTCTATTGTATACTCTGTTTTTTTGAGCAAGTCTTGCGTCCATTAGCCTCTCTGTGTTTCAACAAGCACGAACAGCTGCCGTTCCATTAAGAGTTTGCAGTGAGACCATGGGAGGAAGATCGATCCAGAGGGAACCGCAGGTGTTGACAGTCTCCGCTGCTGCCTGGGAAATCCTGGCAAGAGCAGGGTGGCTGACTTATCTCAATCGCTTGCAGGAGTCTAACGAGACGGTGGCAATTGAATTCCTGCAGAATTTGCAGGAGGATCACTCCACAGTGAGGGGGAAACATATAACAGTCACCGATGACATAATCGCAGAAGTCTCGGGACTACCAGCCACCGGACTTGTATGGACGCTAAAAAAGGAGAGATTGTAGAAGATTATAGAAATCTTCCGGGACGAAGGCCAGAGCCTGGCAATTAAAGGAAAGGGAGTTCTGCCAGCAACACTAGGAGAGCCCTGGGCAGAATTGGCAAAGACCGTGCAAAGCTACATCACCTGTGAAGGCAGAAAAGACGTGGTAAGACCACGACATCTTAAACTCTTAGCTGTACTAAAGCAGAAATGCTCTGTAAATTTACCTGCATTTTTGAATTCGTTACTTCATGATGTTGCACGGAGCATTAAAAAGGCACAGCATGTAGAGTCAGTTGTTAGTCATCATGGGTTGATTCGGTTAATTATCAGTCATAGCCTCACCCAGCAACAGAGCAGCTGGGAAGAACTAATTGCCATGGTAGAAGGGGGGTTGACAGCACCATCCCCGACAACGGCGCCCAACTCCTTTTCTGGGCCGATTTGCTTTGACTTGCTTTGCCGTGTTTGCATTCGGTCTCCCGTCAAAGGGACAACGATTATCCTGTCTTTGTCCTTTCCTTTGGAACGACAACTCCTCGTTTTCACTCCTTCCTGCATAAGGAAATGACAATTGTCAGCGTTTTAGTCTTGCATATTAATCTCACATGTTTTGTTATAATTCTTTATTGTTTTCCAAGTTCATGATGCAAAAAGGTTTGTAAGTTCTACTGAAAAGATACTGAAATAGTCATCAAAAACATACCTTTTTAGTACTCCACACTGATCTTTCCATGCAAGATATCAAAGAGAAATCCAATTCGAACTCAAAAAATATTGCTTCTCCTCCTGCTACTGCATATGAAAACAATTGATCTTTCTAATATCCTTCTTTTTCTTGCCTCCATTCTGATTAGACTTGGTTTTACCTTGGGCCTTCTCACCCTTGGATTTCTTCCCTTTTCCAGCTAAAGCAAGGTTCTCCTCATCTTCCATACCAAATGAGACTTCATCCCTTGTGTTCCTCCTTATCTCTTCTTGCACAAGATCTGATCACAATCTCTCTCAATTAGGGAGCTTATCTCTACCATTCATTACATATTGGAAACCATGTCAGGATTTAAGAAGTCCACGAAGAGCAAGGCTCGCAATATCTACTAGTGGAACTATCTCTCCAACACCTCCAAGTTCATCCCTCACTTGAGCAAACCTGGATAGATATGCAACAATGGACTCAATTTTTCCCATTCAAATGTTCCTCATTTTTTCCTTCAAAGTGAGTTTTCTGGCATCACTAATACTCTCAAACAGATCAGTAAGGGCCTTCTACATATGGAATGTTGTTTCCTTCGCAAGAAAATTTGGAATAATATAGTCTCTAACTTCTTATAGGATCATACTCCTAGCTTTGGCATTGTCCTTCCTCCATTGAGTCAATTGTTGTGCATGTGATGCATGAGGTTTAGGAATATCAGTCTTGATGTATTTCAAAACCCCATTATCACCTAACACAACCTCCATTTTTTCATTATGTGCAGATAAATTCGATGTCCCTTCTAGGGCATGTTCTATCCTCAAACCATAGACTAACATGATTCCTACACTTGTAGAATTACTGCACCAACTGATGCTCCCTTCAATGCACTTTGAATATGATCAAGGAACTCAATTTCTATCTTGTTTTTAGCTCTGATACCATGTAGAAAATTCTTGAAATCTTGCAACTATTAATGGGAGCAAACTGATATGCAAAATACATAGGATTTCTCTACCAAAATTCCGTGAAAAAAACAATGAATAGAAACACAATCACACATAGAAATTTATCTAGGGAACCCAAGTGGGAAAAACCATTCTTGCTTGTATTATCAATTGAGAAATATGATCAATTACAAAGAATCTGATTTAATTAGAAGCCCCTGCAACACTGATGAACTCCTCTCAAGAATTGCCCAACACTTAGCCAAATAAACCTGCAAGGAAGCTCCTATTTTCTTGTGGAATTTAGCCCCTAAAAAATAGGAATTTCTCCTATTTCCTTGTGCAATTCCCAAGAGAATTGTTAGATCCTTATAATAATAGTGTAGCCCCCTTATTGTTATTGTTGTGCCTTTACATTATTATTGTTATGTAGGCTCAGATTATATTGTGCCCCCTTAGACTCCTATATATATCAAGTAGGTATTGTCATTTGTATCATCCAAGAATTGTTCATTTATGAGATGTAAATGAGATTTCCCCCTCAGAGAGGCTAAGTCATCGATCTATTTTTTCTTCTGTTTATGATCTGGTTACATAACATTTGGTATCAAAGATTTGGATTCTAGGGTTTTGCTTCTTCAAACAAGGCATCTTGGCTTTTTCACTATAATTTATTTTCTACGAAGCTTCAGAAGCTGAAATTTCAACCACAACGAACTGAAATTGTGGTGAGATTCATGTAGAAATTTCAGATCTTGGTTCACTATATTTTCATAGATATGGTCTGAGGAAGTTAGGGTTTTTGCAAGCTCCAGAATCCAGTCTCAAACAGGTAACCTAGGGAAAATCATCATAACTTTCTCATCGAATATTCTATTTAAATTTCATAAAAAGTGACCAAAAGACAACAAACTCTAGTTTCTTCTGTATCAATTTTAGGGCTGAATGTTGAAACAATGACATTTGGAATCTCATACAAGTTTGTTTTACTGAACCTGTCCATAATCAGGGCATCATGGGAGATTTCACATAATTTTATCTTGAAGAATCCAATCTTGGTCGGACTTGCGGAATTAGAAAGAATACTTAGAGGACTATCAAAGCACAAAATTTTAGACCTCTGGAAGCCGAAATTGCAAAGATACAACAATTTCAAGATTGAGCTCCTAAAAGAAAGAAAAATGTGTGTATTGTTTTTTAAATTTTGCATAAAATAAGTTTGAAGTGATTCAAAGGGAATAGTGAAGCATAGATATCATTGTTTGATTCCATAATGTCTAAAAAAAATGGATATACCTAGTAAGCAACCACAAAGCTCTACTACGACATATGAAGAAGAGGAAGCAATGCAACATGATATGTCAAAATTAGGAGACCAAGTGCAACAAATTTCGCTGTTGCAAAAAGTAACAAAAAATGAATTGGAATCTATGATGAATGTTAAGATAGATGGTATAAAAAGGGAAATCGGAGTTTTGAATGATGGTTTAAAAGATACATTGGAGCAATGTTGAATGTCAATATAGAAGGGTTGAAGGAAGGTTTGGAAAAGTTTCTAGAAGAAAGACTTATGAGTGGTGACAAGGTAATCCATGAAAATCATGATGAGGAAAAAAGGAATATGAATTATGATTTTAGAAACTTTAATGTTGGGTTTAAGACCCACCACATTCCAAAGATATATATGAGGAAGTTTGATGGTCACTTACTGATAATGTTAATTTAGATTATTAATATTAGGTAATATTATAATAAATATTATTAACATTAACCTAAATATCATCCTTTTCGAAACATTACCTTAAGCAAAATATGTATATATGTATATTAATAACATAATTATTAATTTAACCTCTTTAAATTTTAGGTTTTACCTATCGGCCATTTCCTATTATACTCCATCCATTACCTATTTATTAGACATTCCCTTGAGATCAATCTTTCACATCCTTGTACTTCCTGATGATGAACCACAGTAGTTAGTTCGAAACGTCGGATAATAAAAAAAATGTGATGGATCCAGAAACCATACTACAACATGGATACTACAGATGGAGAAATTCTTTGAACTACATGACATGCTGCATGCACAAAAGGTACACATTACATCTTTATATTTAAAACAAAATTAGTTTATGTGGCATCGATGGCTTTGTTATCACAAATCAATTGTCACTTGGATAATTTTTGTAGAAGAGTTGGTAGCACATTATGAGGATACAAAGAGAAATACCTTATTTAGCCAATTGATAGATCTCAAACAAAAGGGTTCAATGGCGGAGCACATTGAGGACTTCCAAAAATTGAATATCAAGGTAAATGTTATTCTAGAGGAGCATAATATTGATGTCTTCATAGGGACATTAAAGGATACCATCCAACACGAGGTTCACCTTTGGGAACTTGATTCATTAGAAAAGACATTCAAGGTGGCAAGAAAAGTTGAAAGCAAAATTATGACAACAAGGAAGTCTACCACTCACAACTATAAATATGGAAGTGTTGATGCTCCTAGCCTCCCACAACCTAAGGTTGATACAAAAATAAATAGAGGAAAAGAGAGAAAAAGGGCTTTGTTACAGCTGTGATAAAAAATACACTAAAGATCATAAGTGTGTTGAGAAGAAATTATTTAACATAGATTGTGAAGAGGAGGAAGAAAAGGAACAAGAAACATCAAAAGAAGATGATATATACCAGGAACCAAACCCAAAGAAAGAAGAAATGAATCCGATCATATCTTGTAATCCATTGGCGGGAATTACCGCTACTCAAATTCTTAAGATATAAGGATATATCAAATATATATATATATATATATATATATATATATATATATATATATATATATATATATATATATATATATATATATATATATATATATATATATATAATAGTGTTGATTGATTCAGGTAGTACACATAATTTTATTCATTGTAAGATAGCCAAAGAATTGAATTGTTTTCTATATCCAACACGAGAGTGTCAAGTGATGGTTGCAAATGGAGGAACTATAAATTGATCTAGAAAGTTCCATAATATCAAGCTAACCATGGGGAATATGTATTGAATAGTCCAATGCTTTCCATTCCAATGAGTGGTGTTGATTTTGTACTAAGAGTCCAATGATTACAATCTTTTGGGACGATAACTTTTAATTTTCAAGAAATTTTCTTGAAATTTTTCTGGGAAGGAAAGGAAATTTAATTAAGAGGTATCACAGGGAAACCAGGGAAGATAATCAACTCTAATGGCATGACAAATCTTTTGAAGAAAGAACAACAGGGCGTAATTGCACAATTATGCTCACTAGAGGTTCAAACATCGAAATCATCCATTTCTCTATATCTCCAAAAAGTCTTGGACAATCACTCCAAGGTATTTGAGACTCCCAAAGGCCTCCCACCTATTCATGATTATGATATTCACTTAATTCTAGGAAGTGTTCCTCCAAACAACAAGCCTTACAGATATCTCTATGCCCAAAAGAGTGAAATTGAATGTATCGTTGCAGAAATGCTAGAGGCCAGTATAATTCAGTAGTATTGGTGCATAAGAAGGATGGATCATGATATATGTTTCCATATTATAGGGAGATTAACAAGCTCACTATTAAAGAAAATTTCCCATTCCTATCATTGATGAATTGTTGGATGAATTACACGGAGAAATTTACTTCACCAAACTGAATCTTCGCTCAGGATATTATCAAATTAGAATGAAGGCTAAAGACATTTCGAAAACAACATTCATAACTCATGAAGGTCATTATGAATTTTTTGTTCATGCCTTTTGGCCTTACTAATGCACCTTCCACATTTCAAGGTTTGATGAATTCCATTTTCAAACCCTTAGAAAATTTGTGTTAGTATTTTTTGATGATCTACTAATCTACAACAAGTCTTGGAAGGATCATGTTCAACATGTTGACAAAGTGCTCAAACTATTGGAAGAGAAATAATTATATGCAAAAACCTCCAAATGTTTCTTTGGAGTAAAAGAGGTGGAAAATTTGGGTCATACTGTATCTCATGAGGGTGTTAAAGTAGACCCTAACAAAATTAAAGCTATTAAGGAATAGAAAATCCCCACAACCCTAAAGCATCTTCGAGGATTTCTCAGGTTGACAAGGGTATTATCGCAAGTTTATTAAGAATTATGGGAGAATAGCAACGACTCTAGCAACATTACTGAAGAAAGATGCATTTTCTTGGACTCGAGAAGCAACTAAGGCCTTTGAACATCTTAAAGAGGCAATGTTTTCTTATCTTAATACTTAATTAACTCATAGATCATCTTACCATCCTCAATCTTATGGGAAAACTAAGATAGTGAACAAATGTTTGGAAGGATATCTTTGTTGCTTTGTATTTGATAAAAAAACAAAATGGGTCAAATGCTTACCTATGGCTGAATGGTGGCAAAAATGACCCTGTTTATGGCACTTTATGGATATCATCCACCGTCCATCGCATCATCTTTAAGAGAAAAATCTGAGGTTCAAGCAGTGGAAGATCACATCAAGCATCAACAATAAGTTTTCCAACTCCTAAAACATAACCTCACACTATCACAAAATCGAATGAAACAACAGGAATATCAACATCACATTTAAAGAAGTTTTGACGTAAGTGACTGGGTATTTTTATAGCTATAGCCATCCAAACAAATGTCCCTCAAACAAGCTAAGAAGGATAATACACCAAAGTATTATGGTCCTTACAAGGTGTTGCAAAAGATAGGTACTATGGCATACAAATTGCAGTTGCCCGCATCTTCCTGAGTACACCCAATTTTCCATGTTTCATGCTTAAAGAAGGTTATCGGTGACAAGATCTCAGTTCAAACAATATTGCCAGAACTTGACGAAGAAGTAAAAATCATATTGGAGCCTGAAGCAGTCATGGAAACAAGAACCCAAGATCTACAGAATAGATCAATTTCAAAGTATCTCATTAAGTGGAAGAACTTCCTGCTGAAGATTCCACATGGGAGGATGAGAATTTTATATAGAAGTATCCAGAACTACCCAAGTGTTGAGGAAAACACTGTTTTTGAAGGCGAGGGGCACTTTAGGTCCCTATAATACTAGTGTAGCCCCATTATTGTTATTATTGTGCCCAATGGAAACCCACTATTGTTATTGTTGTGCCCTTATATTATTATTTTTATGTAGGCTTAGATTATATTGTGACTCCTTAGACTCCTCTATATATCAAGGAGGTCTTGTCATTTGTATCATCCCAGAATTGTTCATTTATGTGATGTAAAGGAGGTTTCCCCCTCGAAGAGGCCAATTTTCAAGTCATCGATCTATTTTTTTATTTTGTTTGTGATCTGGTTGCATAACAAGAATTGCTCTACTTGCTTCTCAATCTCTACACACAAAAACCTATGTACCATAATAAATACAATTTGTGCCTTCATTCAATCTCAATAGGAAATTCAAATTACATGACCCACTAGGGTTAATTTTTGCAACTAGTTAACTGAGAGTAAGATGAGTTAACTAAAAGTACACTACTCAACTAAAATAAAAAATATCTCTATTCTAGAACTAGAGATCAGTTAACTAACAAACACTAGAGTTAAATCCACTAAATAACTAATTTTAGCCATCAACTAGTACACAACTCACTGAAATCCATCTAACTCGAATTAACTGATAATAACTCAGTGATAGGCCACATCACGCATGTTAACTGAAAGCTAACTCAAGCAACTATGAGATTGAATTTGAATTAACATCTTTGACTAAGGCACAAGTCAAACAAACCATTCCTTGCTACATTTTCAACACGAGATGAAGGATCTTGGTTTTGATGCATTATTTCTTGGGATTGGAGGTGTGGCAGAGACTTGGTGAGATCTTTATAGGACAAGAAAAGTATAGAATTTAGATCTTGAGGAGATTCGATATGATGGACTAAAAGTCCATGGATACACCCATAGAGACAAATCTGAATAAGTTGAGTGATTCCACTTCAGATTCAGATTTGGTGGATCCCATAATGTACAGAAAGTTGATTGCATCCTTGATGTACTTGGTTAACACCAGGCCAAATATTTGTTTTGCAGTGAACACCCTGAGCTAGTTTATGGTTGAGCTGAGGTATGTACATTGGGTTGTATCGAAGCATGTGTTGAGGTACCTACATGGTATAATTGGATATGGTATGAGATATGTCTCTGGTGGTGAAGTGAGGCTGCAGGGATATATTGATTTTGATTGGGTTGAGAGTGTAGTGGATAGAAATAGCACCTTGGGGTGCTACCTTAACTTGAGATCAACCATGATATCCCGGTTTAGTAGGAAGAAAAATTATGTCACACTCAGTACAACAGAAGCAAAGTATATCATAGTCATTTCCGCAAGTCAAGAAGTAGTGTTCAAAAGTTTCTTGTAGGGCTCTTTGATCAGGTGCTAGATATGACCTTGATATATTGTGATAATCAAAGTTGTGTCAAGATTTTGGAGAATCTATTTTTTCATGACAGGTTGAATCACATTGAGATCATATATCACTTCGTTCGAGACATTGCGCAGAAGGGAGCAATGAATCTCTAGTACATATCCACAAATGAGTAGATTGCAGACATTCCGACCAAGCCTCTTCCTAGGGGGAAGTTTGTATACTTTATAGACAAGCTTGGCATGAATCATAATGTCTCCCTTTCTGAGAGGGAGCATTGATGTTTTTGTAACATCAGGCAAACATTCTCCAACGGGGTCATGTTGATTTGACTAGGGGAGAATTATACATTCACCCATGGGGCCATGCTCATTTGGTTAGGGGTGAATGGTCCAAAGACATTCTTTCTCCCATGAGGCCATGCTGATTTGGCTAGCGGAGATTAGCGCACGATGCTCACATTGTGCTCCGAGATGGATTGGAGTGATCTACTTTTTATAGAGTGGGTTTGAATTGTTTATTGAATGGGGTTTTTCACCCAACTGTGAGGTAAACTATTCTAGTCTAATGTTGAGTTGTGATGTAGGCTCTATTATTGAAGGGGTTTCTTGTGATGAGGAGCTACCTTAATGGGTCTGCACTAAACATTAGAGCTCTATATATAAATAGACAAGCATGTTAGGTCCCTATACTACTAGTGTAACCCCTTATTATTATTAGTGCAACCCCCTTATTATATTGTTGTGCCCTTATATTATTATTGTTATGTCAGCTCTGATTATATTATGACCCCTTAGACTCCTATATATAGAAAGGAGGTATTGTCATTTGTATCATCCAAGAATTTTTCATTTGTGTAAAGTAAAGGAGGTTGCCCCCTCGAAGAGGCTTATTTCTAAGGCGTTTATCCATCTTTTCTATCTTTTTGTGAGCTCGTTTCATAACATTTGGTATCAGAGCTTTGGATTCTAGGGTTTCGCTACTCCAAACAGGTCATTGTGACATTTTCGCTATAACTTTTTTTCTGCGACGTTTCAGAAGCTAAAAAAAACCCATTTGAGACGAAATCACACTGAACCGCGGGTCCGAATTTTAGATCTTGTCTCACTATATTTTTGGATATATGATCTGAGGAAGTTAGGGTCTTTGCAAGCTCCAAAATTTCATGTAAAACAGGTCATCGTGGAATTTTCGCTATAACTTTTTCACTACGAAGTTTCAAAAGCTAAAACTAAAACCCATTTGTGAAGAAATCAGTCTGAACTAGGAGTCCGAATTTCAGATCTTGGCTCGCTATATTTTTTGATATATGATTTGAGGAAGTTAGGGTTTTTGCAGACTCTTAAATTACATCCTAAACAGGTGACCTTGGGAAAATCGTCATAATTTTCTCTGTGAGCATCAGATTGAAATTTCGTAAGAAGTTACAGAAAGAGGATGGAATGTATTTTGTTTCGGTATAGTTTTCAGAACCCAAGGTTAAAACAATGACATGTGGCACGTCGTACAAGTTCACTCTGCTGGACTAGTCTATAATTAGGTCATCGTGGGATATTGGGAATAAATCTTTCTTCGGGAATCTAATTGTGATCAAACTAGAGGAGTTAGAAAGAGGACTTAGAGGGATATTACAGGCCGAAATTTCAGAACTTAAAGATTTGAAATTACAGAGTTACAGTCATTTCAAGATCGAGCTCCTAAAATCAAGAAAAAGCGAGATGACGAAGTTTGATGGAAAGGATCCGGTAAATTGGATACTACAGATGGAGAAATATTTTGATCTACATGGTGTACCACTGTTACAAAAGGTACGTATTGCATCTAATTATTTAGAAGTGAATCAATTTTTATGGTATAAAGGGCTTTGTTCTGTTAAACCACTTGTCACGTGGTCAATTTTCACGGAGGAAGTGATAACACAATATGAGGATAGAAAGAGAAACACCTTATTTAGCCAATTGATAAATCTCAAACAAAAGGGTTCAATGGAAGAGCACATTGGGGACTTTCAAAAATTGAATATAAGGATAAATGATATTCTAGAGAAGCAAAAGATAAATAGTTTTATCTATGCCATGGAAGCCGATATCGATGGTATGAAAGCATATTGGAAGAAAGGCATGGAAGATTTGAAGAAAGACATGGAAGGTTTGAAGGAAGGTGGGACAAAGTTGCTACAAGAAAGGCCTCCTAATGAAGAAAAGGATCAAGAAACGTCAAAAGAAGAGGATATACACCGGGAACCAACCCTAGAGAAAGAACAAATGAATCCGAACATATCTTGTATTGCAATGGCAGGAATTACCACTCCTCAAACTCTCAAGATAGAAGGAAATATCAAGAAGAAGAAGGTTCAAGCAGTGAAATATCAGGAAGAAAAGTATCAAGAAACATCAAAAGAAAATGATACTCACCAGGAACCAACCCCAGAGAAAGAAGAAATGAATTCGACCATATCTTGTAATGCATTGGTCGGAATTACCACTCCTCAAACTATAAAGATAGAAGGACATATCAAGAAGGAAAAGGTAACAGTGTTGATTGATTCAGGTAGTACCCATAATTTTATTCATTGTAAGATAGCCAAGGAATTGAATTGCTTCCTACATCCAACACTAGAGTGTCAAGTGACAGTTTTAAGTGGAGGAACCATAAATTGCTCTGGAAAGTTCCATAATATCAAGCTATCCATGGGAGAATATGTATTGAATAGCCTAATGCTTTCCATTCCAATGGGTGGTGCAGATGTTGTACTAGGAGTCCAATGGCTACAATCCTTGGGTACAATAACTTTTAATTTTCAAGAACTTTTCATGAAATTTTCTTTCAAAGGAAAGGAAGTTGAATTAAGGGGTATCACAGGGAAACCAAGAAAGATAATCAGCTCTAATGGAATGACAAAGCTTCTAAAGAAAGAACAACGAGGCGTAATTGCACAATTATGTTTGCTAATGGTTCCTACATTGAAATCATTTATTTCTCCAGATCTCCAAAAAGTATTGGACAATCATTCCAAGGTATTTGAGACCCCCAAAGGTCTCCCACGTATTCATGATCATGATCACGCTATTCATTTGATTCCAGGAAATGTTCCTCCAAACATCAGGGCTTATAGATATCCATATGCCCAAAGGAGTGAAATTGAACATATGGTTGCATAAATGGTAGAGGTTGGTATAATTATCCAACCAAATTTGATAAACAAAGCAAGGGATGAATGGAAGAATGGCGAAGCAGGGTGGGAACTCATTCAAAAGTTTCTGAAGATCCGAGTTCCAACAATATTACCAGAACTTGACAAGGAAAGAAAA
The DNA here is from genome assembly GCA_031772625.1 of Pinus tabuliformis. NCBI lineage: Eukaryota > Viridiplantae > Streptophyta > Pinopsida > Pinales > Pinaceae > Pinus > Pinus tabuliformis. The sequence continues at coordinate 702,546,201 of CM062815.1, read as the reverse complement.
ATCATATTGGAACCTGAAGCATTCACAGAACCGAGAAGTTGGCAACTACGAAATCGATCAATTTCAGAGTATCTCATCAAGTGGAAGAACTTACCCGCTGAAGATTCCACATGGAAGGATGAGAATTTTATACAAAAGCATCAAGAACTACTCAAGCGTTGAGGACAACACTTTTTGAAGGAGAGGGGCATGTTAGGTCCCTATACTACTAGTGTAACCCCTTAATGTTATTAGTACAACCCCCTTATTATATTGTTGTGCCCATGTAGTCCCCATATTGTTATTATTGTGCCCCATAGAAGTCCACTATTGTTATTATTGTGCCCTTACATTATTATTGTTATGTCAGCTCTGATTATATTATGACCCCTTAGACTCCTATATATAGAAAGGAGGTATTGTCATTTGTATCATCCAAGAATTGTTCATTTATGTAAAGTAAAGGAGGTTGCCCCCTTGAAGAGGCTTATTTCTAAGGCATTTATCTATCTTTTCTATCTTTTTGTGAGCTGATTTCATAACACTCTAGTACATATCCACAAACAAGTAGATTGCAGACATTCCCACCAAGCCTCTTCCTAGGGGGAAGTTTGTATACTTTAGAGACAAGCTTGGCATGAAGCATAATGTCTCCCTTGCTGAGAGGGAGCGTTGATGCTTTTGTAGCATCGAGCAAACATTCTCCAACGGGGTCATTCTGATTTGACTAGGGGAGAATGATACATTCACCCATGGGACCATGCTCATTTGGTTAGGGGTGAATGGTCCAAAGACATTCTTTCTCCCATGAGGCCATGCTGATTTGGCTAGGGGAGATTGGCGCACGATGCTCACATTGTGCTCCGAGATGGATTGGAGTGATCTATTTTTTATAGAGCGGGTTTGAATTGTTTATTGAATGGGGTTTTTCACCCAACTGTGAGGTAAACTATTCTAGTCTAATGTTGAGTTGTGATGTAGGCTCCGTTATTGAAGGGGTTTCTTGTGATCAGGAGCTACCTTAATGGGTCTGCACTAAACATTAGAGCTCTATATAAATAGAAAAGCATGTGAGAGGAAAATAATCAGCATAGAAAGCTCAATTGACCTTTTATAGTGGAGGAGAAATTTTCAACTAAGGAGAAACCTGTTTTGGAGAATCGTCTTCATCATTGTTTTTGTTCTTCTTAAGGTTGCACGTTTGAATGAGTTGACTGAATTTGACTAAGAGTTGACTAAGCTATCTCGATCAAACATGATTGAGATTTCACTGAGCTATTTGACCGAGTTTTAGAGGTCGCATGTGTGGGTTCGACCACAACCGCATGTGTGGATTTCACTGTAGGTCCGGGTTGACTAGAGGACCAAGTCTAACTAGGCCAAGTGGATTGCAGAGTTTGGTAGTTTAACCATCATTTACTTTGGAGTGTTTGGCTAGTTTGACCAGCATTGACCCACAAATGTTTGGCCAGGTTTGACTAGTATTTTGACTTGTATATTAGCACTAATTTCTAGACAAATTTTTGATTTGTAAGCTTGCTAATAGACAATTTATCCTCAAGAAAAGATTGTTGGGTTTTTCTCCCCATGTTGGGTTTCCTAGGGTAAAAATATTGTCTCTATTGTGCATGGTTGTCTTTCTTTGATCTTTATTTTTTCTACTGCATTTATTGTTGAGATTTTATATGTGTAATTATTGAGATTTTATATGTGTAATTATTCAATAATATGAGTGGCATTAGAAATGTTGGTTGAGAATCATTAGGAAGTAATTATGAAAACAAGAATTTACTGCACTTGCCATAAAATTTCAACAAAAAAATTATTAATAAAATGAAAAAATTGTGTATATATATATGGTGGGTGAAAAAGGAGAATAAGAAATTCCCTTTACTAATTTTTTTTTTTAAAGAAATAAAACATCTCACAAAAAAATAAGACAATATATATCTCTACTTTTTGTACCTTATATAAATTTTCAATAAACCACTAAAATCTAAGACAATATATATCTCTACTTTTTGTACTTATGTAAATTTTCAATAAACCACTAAAATCTCTCCATAAATAATGAAACTGACCAAAAATTTCATAATAAAAAGATTTAAAAATGAAATAAATTTTGATTCCTAGTTATATTTAAATTTAAAAAAATAAAAAAATAATTAAAAATATTTAATACTGATAAATATATGTTATACCATAAAATTACTAAATAAACCTTTTCATCACTTAAATTAACCCACGCAGTACGCATTACAGTCGTTGAAAGTCTTTAATCTTTTAAAGTGGTTGTTTTTGGTAGTCATTTTTCCTTCCATTCTGTATATTAAATGTGCTTTAATTAAGTAAGTTTTTAATATATTTTAGTATATTGAATAAGCTTTTAATATTTTTAGTATATGGAATAAATAATTGTAACATAAGAGTACAAAATTACTGTAAAACGCTTTGGTTTTGTGGAATATTAAATTCACATTATATTAAGAAGATGAGCTTATAGAAATTTATTTAAACATTTAGATTTCGATACAATACAGATTTAGATACAAGTGATTATTGTTTTTCATAAAGTTTTGATGTTGGTATGGTGAAAGTACTAAAATTGAATGAATGACTTTTGGAGTTTTATAGGATAAGGTTTGAATTAAAATACTAAATATGTTATGGAAGTTGCAGAAGTTGCAAACTCTATTGTTTAAGTTGGGAAATCAAATAAAAAGTTTATAGATTTTGTAGTAAAAAGTCTAAATCTAAATTTTATTTTATTGTAAATTTGTAGCATTTTTTTGCACATATTTTTGGTTAATGATGATTAGGTTAAAACATAAAAACTTATATTTTTTCTCAATAAGTTCGGCATGTTATAACAATTGTGTTGAAAACCAATATAAGTGAACACTTAAAAGAGATTAAATTCTCATTCAATTAAGAGAATGATTATATAGACACCAATAAAAATTGAATGAGAAAAAATGCTCACAATACATTTTATTATTTATTTATTTATTATTATTATTATTATTATATATTGTCTAACTTTCCTCCTCATTTGGAGCAACACTCCATGTGAATCATTAGAAAGGGTAAGATAGTCTTTTCTCCGCTATTTTCTTTACTTATTTAAACAAAAAAAATTAATTTCTAATTTAATTTTTTAATTTTTTTTATATTTATAAAATTAGCATATTGTAATTTTAAATTGAATTTAATATTTCTAAGTGTTTAAAATTTTGTCTTTATTTATTTTTAATTATTTTTTCATTGTTCATGGGTTTGGGATTGAGGGTAAATGGGTGTATTGTTAAGGCACTCCATGTTAAAGGGTAGAAAAATATTTTCTTTAATTATTAAATTTAATAATGCTTACTGGGCTTAGAATAAACATGATAAGGTGTTTTATTAATGCACTCTATGGTGTAAAAGTCATTGGTTGAGAAAATACAATCATGCTAAAGGCTAGTGTGGTCTAGGAAGGGTGTCATCCCTAGCTGATTTTGAGGGCTTAGATGCCCTTTAGATGTTGAGAAAATACAATCATGCTAAGGGCTAGTGTGGTAGCTGATTTTGAGGGCTTAGATGCCCTCTAAATGATTTGGGATGTCCTTAGGTGACTCCTACACATTAAGCATGTCAACCATCTCATGACACAAACCTATTATGAACAACTAAATGTGATTATACTAATATAAACCCATATTATCAATCCAAATACTATAAATAAATCCTATTCATAGATCATAATAAAAACCCTAATATTATAAAATCTAATATGATTAATTTAATAAACCTTAATTACAAACTATAATATTATTATAATCTTAACATTTGTGTTTCCTTTTGCGAATCTTTTGCTTTTTACAGTAGTTGTATTTTGAGGTCATTTCCCCTTTCTGTGTACATAACAATAACAAAAATGGTTCAATTAGCAGATTACTCGCATGTTTAGACAATTCTCATGGATGGTATACTGGTGACTTCAACTGTCAAATTATGAACCCTTTTATCGTCTCTTTTGCATTCTTAACTAATTACTTGGTGCAGCTGTTTTATGATTCTTTTTATCGTCTCTTTTGCACTCCTGGCTTTTCCTAATGAATTCCTCGATGATGCATCGTTTATCCAGTAAATTTGGATAATCTCCCATGTTTCGGGGCGGTCGGTAAATGATGCTCACATTAACTATCGTTGAAACGGTCTGAGGGTTATTTTTTTATTTTTAATTTAATTATACCAGTGTTTAAATATATTTTTAAAAGCAAAATAGATTTAGCAGCTAGTTCGATTTCTCAAAATTTCTATCTGAATTTCCGCTAATTTCAAGCCAAAATTGTGGTGACACTACTCTGTATTGAAACTCCACGGTTATTGACCAAACCATGGTCTCTATAATTCTAATCATTCAACAGGCTTCAACGTCTAGTTGCCCTCAACAAATTGTACTGCTTTTAATGCTCTTTCCAGCCACTTTTCCACAATCTTATACTCCAATCTCATATTCAATATTTAAAGTGCCGGTAACATTCAATCTGTTTATATTATCATTATTATTATCTAATTTGCCGGTAACATTCAATCTGTTTATATTATCATTATTATTATCTAATTTTAAGGTCATAGCTAACCTAACATCAAATTGGTGTATAAGACCCCTTGTTTATGGGACAAGGACCCACTTCCGACAGCCATTTCTACCAAAGCAAGAACACATACGCTTAACCATTAAAACCATTCAAACTATATATATATATTATGACTTTCTATATTCTTTTAACAATTCTATCAATAACTTATTTGCATGCTCTTAACTATTAAACCCACTTGAGTGGCTGCTTTGAATGTAATTTTAACAATTCTATGGATAACGCATTTGCAGGTGACCAAATGATTGTCTTTGAATACGTTGCCAATGGGACCTTGTTTAGTCGTCTGCATGAGAACCAGGGTGTAGCAGGTCCACTATCTTGGGCTTCTCGTAAGAAGATAGCGCGTCAGGTTGCTGAGGCATTGAAACATCTTCATGAACGAGCAAATCCCCCGATAATTCACCGTGATGTTAAGTCTAAAAATGTCCTGCTGGAGAATGATTCCTCTGCTAAATTGGCTGATTTTGGGATAGCAAAGTTGGGCCCAAAAAATAACCGATCTACACGCACCACTCCTTCTGGGACTCCTGGATACATGGATCCGCAATGCGTGAGTGAACACACATGTTCGGCTAAGAGTGATGTGTATAGCTTTGGTGTGCTATTGCTGGAACTTGTAACAGGTTCAAGAGCAGTAATTGGAACAGAGGCTCTGGTAAATCGCACTCGCACAGATCGTTTGAGTACAGACACGAACAACATCATCAAAATTGTTGATCCAAGTTTGCCCGAAATGTTTGAGTACAGACACGAACTGCTGGAAATGATCGGAATTGCTAATCTCTGCTTAGAAAGTGAGAGAGGTAACAGACCCTCAATGGCAGAGGTCGTGAATCTGATGGATATAATTAGAAATGCATAATTTTTATTTTTATTTTTAATATTTATTATTAATTTTTTATAATTTTATTGTTAAATCAGTAATTTCGTTTTTAGCAGTTATTTGCTAATGCAAACCGACTCATGAATATGATACAATTTGAAAATATAGGCTTTGACCTATACAGTAAACATATCCAGACATGGCATTACTGTATTTTGAAATTTTTATAGACATATTCAGAAATAACATTAATATATTTCTGATTTTTATTTATTTTTTGCACTACTTCGCTTTCGGCATAGGCTAATTTTTTGAATTAGATTTATTTTGAACGTGATTTATGTTTACCATTTACTGTGGTGTCAGTTGAGCACAAATGAGGATAGGCTTTTGAACCTAAACTATTTTGTATAGGTGAAGATTTTAATTTGAACATGTAAAATTTCACGATCTGTGAAATGGGACTGAATAATCATGTGATTTGTTTTTGTTTTGTGTATACATTAGGATACAAAGTGTTACTAAACTAATATGTTGTTATATATATATATATGAAAGATCTCTGTAGACTTATGTTTAAATATATTGAAAAAATTTGAAAGATCTTTTTAAAGGAATGTTGGAAATTTTAGAACATTAAAATTTTGGAGGAATGTGATTTATAGATGGCAATGCTTTTTTTTTCTTTGTTTATTTGTGAAATGGGAAGGGATATTTATGTGTTTTGTTGTTTCTTAATTTTTGTTCATTGCTGAAATGGAATAGATAGATAAGTGTTTTTCTCTTCTTTAGTGTGGAATTAATGTGTAGTTATTGAATCCTTTTTCCTTATTCTCTCCTCAAATGTGACATGAAATGCAAAATACTACCTAAGTGCTTTTTTCTTTGTTACTTTTATGCTTATGAGTGAAATGGAAATTGATAGCTACCTGCTTTGTTCTAACTTATTAGTCTCAGCTCACATTGAATCAAAATGGATAGCTATGTGATTTGTTCTTCCTTATTAATCTTTACTTAATATGGATTCTTCCTTATTTTTGCTATGTGCTTTGCTTTACCCTAATCCATGCTCAATAAAATGTGATTTATACATGGCAATGCACTTTTCTCTTCCTTAGTCTTTGCTTATTAGTGAAATGGAAATGGATATATATGTCCATTGTTCTTTCTTAATCTTTGTTCATTGGTGAAATGGAAATGGATAGCTATGTGTTTTTATCTTCTTTAGTATGGAATTAATGGATAGTTATTGCATTATTCTTCCTCAGTCTCTCCTCATTTGTGAAATGAAAAGGAAAATGCTACCTATGTGCTTTGTTCTCCCTTACTCTTATGCTTATGGCTGAAATGGAAATTGATAGATACCTGATTTGTTCTAATTTATTACTCTCCACTCACACTGAAATGGAAATTGATAGCTATGTGATTTGTTCTTCCTTACTAGTCTCTACTTAATCTATGTTCTTCCTTATTTGTTCTCTTATTATTACCTAATATCTATTGGATATCTATGTTCTTTGTTGTACGATAATCCATGCTCCTCAATTAAATGTGATTTATAGAGGAAATGTGATTTTCTCTTCCTTAGTCTTTGCTTATTAGTGAAATGGAAATGGTTAGCTATGTGTTTTTCTCTTCTTCAGTGTGGAATTCATGGGTAGTTATTGCTTTCTTCTTCCTTTGTCTCTCCCCTTTTGTCACATGAAATGGAAAATGCTACCTATGTGCTTTCTTCTTCCTTAGTCTCTCCCCTTTTGTGACATGAAATGGAAAATGCTACCTATGTGCTTTCTTCTTCCTTAGTCTCTCCCCTTTTGTCACATGAAATGGAAAATGCTACCTATGTGCTTTCTTCTTCCCTAGTCTCTCCCCTTTTGTCACATGAAATGGAAAATGCTACCTATGTGCTTTCTTCTTCCCTAGTCTCTCCCCTTTTGTCACATGAAATGGAAAATGCTACCTATGTGCTTTCTTCTTCCCTAGTCTCTCCCCTTTTGTCACATGAAATGGAAAATGCTAGGTATGTGCTTTCTTCTTCCTTAGTCTCTCCCCTTTTGTCACATGAAATGGAAAATGCTACCTATGTGCTTTCTTCTTCCCTAGTCTCTCCCCTTTTGTGAGATGAAATGGAAAATGCTACCTATGTGCTTTCTTCTTCCCTAGTCTCTCCACTTTTGTGACATGAAATGGAAAATGCTACCTATGTGCTTTCTTCTTCCTTACTCTTATGTTTATGAGTAAATTGTATATCTATAGCTGCCTACGTTGTTCTAACTTATGAGTCTCATCTCACACTGAAATCGAAATGGATAGCTCTATGATTTATTCTTCGTTATTAGTCTCTACTTAATCTTTGTTCTTCCTTATTTGTGCTATGTTATTGCTTAGTATTTGTTGGATAGCTATGTGCTTTGCTTTACCCTAATCCATGCTCCTAAATTAAATGTGATTGATAGATGGCAATGTGATTTTCTCTTCCTTAGTCTTTTCTCATTAGTGAAGTGGAAATGAATATCTATGTTCTTTGTTCTTCCTTAATATTTTCTCACTGCTTAATGGAAATGGATAGCTAAGTGTTTTTCTCTTCTCTAGTGTAGAATTAATGGAGAGTTATTTCTTTATTCTTCCTCAACACTTGACTATCCATGTGTGTTTTTTGCATGAACAAATTATCTTCCCATGTAGCTTATTCCATTGGTAGGTTCTCCCATTTGATGAGGTACTCAGTAATTGCTCTATTTCTTAGCTGCTTAGTCTTGTTTCCAAGATTGTTTTTGGTTCTAGCATTATTTTTCCTTCTTCATTAATCTTTGGTAGAATAGCTTGGACTAGGATCTTATCATAGATTTCCTTAAAGAATAATAATTTGGTGCTAATTTATTTCCTTCTTTTCTTTCTCGAGGGGAATATTTTTTTATATGGTTGTAGTCTCACAAATAGTCAATCCCCCACTTCAAATTCCTTTTCACTGTAAGGCTGATCCACTTGTTGTTTCATCCTATTTTGTGTAATAACCTAGTTGTCCTTCAATAGTTTGAGAACATCTTGTTGGTGATTTGATTTTGTTTTGTTAACACATGATCATATGAAAAGTTGCGAAACTCATATCTGGTAATTAGTGCATTAGTATTATAAATTAAATTATATATATATATACACACACACACACATATACATATATAAATTTGAATTAGAGTTATTTTTAAAAATATTGAACAAATTTGCAAAATCTCCTTAAAATAATGTTGGAATTTTTAGAACATTAAAACTTTGGAGCGAGAATTTTCCATTGACAATATTAGATGATATTGATAAAGGTTCTAATGATAAAAGACATGCCTAGATACAATTCAATTACAATAAAGATAAACACTCTGTAAAATAAGAGGAAGAGGGAGAATCACTAGAGTTAAAAGACAAAGGCAGTCAAGATGCTCACGATCTATCTGTGAGGGTACTTGCGGCTGAGAGGAATGGAATGGAATATGCTAGCTATGTTTTTCCTTTACTGCTACTTTACTAGTTACCTGCTTTGTTCTAATTTATTAGTCATATCTGAAGTGTAAATGAATAGCTATGTGATTTGTTCTTCCTTATTAGTTTCGATTTAATCTATGTTATTCTTTATTTTTGTTTTTGTTAATGTTTAATTTCTATGGGATAGTTATGTGCTTTGCTTTACCTAATCCATCCATGCTCTTAAATTGAATGTGATTTATAAATTGAATGTGATTTATAAATGTTAATATGTTTTTCTCGTTTTTAGTCTTTGCTTATTAGTGAAATGGAAATGGATATCTATGTGCTTTGTTCTTTTTTAATCTTTGCTCATTGGTGAAATGAAAATGGATAACTATGTGATTTGCTCTTCTTTAGTGTGGAATCAATTGATAGTTATCACTTTCTTCTTCCTTAGTCTCTCTTCAATTGTGACATGAAATGGAAAATGATCTCTATGTTTACGAGTGAAATGGAAATAGATAGCTACCTACTTTTTTCTAACTTATTAGTCCAATCTCACATTGAAGTGGAAATGGATAGCTATATGACTTGTTCTTCCTTATTAGTCTCTACATAATCTCTTTTCTTCTTTATTTGTGCTTTTTTATTACTTAATCTCTGTTGGATAGCTATGTAATTTGCTTTACCCTATTCCGTGCTCCTCAATTAAATGTGATTTATAGATGACAATGCTCTTTTCTCTTCCTTAGTCTTTTCTTATTAGTGAAATGGAAATGGATAGCTATGTGTTTTTCTCTTATTTAGTATGGAATTGTTGGATAGTTATTGCATTCTTATTCCTTAGTCTCTCCTCATTTGTGACATGAAATGGAAAATGCTACATATGTGCTTTGCTCATCCTTATTCCTATGCTTATGGTTGAAATGGAAATTGATAGATACTAGATTTGTTCTAACTTATTAGTCTCATCTCACACTGAAATGTAAATGGATAGCTATGTGATTTTTTCTTCCTTATTAGTCTCTACTTAATCTATGTTCTTCCTTAGTTGTTCTCTTATTATTACTTAACCTATGTTGAATATCTATGTTCTTTGCTGTACCTTAATCCATGCTCCTCAATTAAATGTAATTTATAAATGGAAATGTGATTTTCTCTTCCTTAGTCTTTTCTTATTAGTGAGATGGAAATGGATAGCTATGTGATTTTCTCTTCTTTAGTGTGGAATTATTGGATAGTTATTGCTTTCTTCTTCCTTAATCTCTCCTCTTTTGTGACATGAAATGGAAAATGCTACCTATGTGATTTCTTCTTCCTTACTCTTTTTTTTTTTGTGTAAGCTTGGTAGATCCTTTTTCTATTAATATTTTCTGAAAATAAGTATATCTTTAACAAAAATTGCAGGTGGCCTCAACCTGCCCGCAGGAAACCAGGTCTGTTGGCCACCTGTCTGCATCGAATGCTGTCCAAAATTTAAAGAGAGTTTTCATGACCATCCAGGCTACATTGGCAGTTTTATCTACTATAAAATTCAAATTAAAATAGTAAATGCTAGCTGACATATAAACAAAATTCTATTTGAAGACCTTCTTCATTCATCTGATGAGTCCATCGGCGCTGGGGCTTTCGCGCTAGATCCCGGGATTTCACTTCTCTTCATGTCCTGTATGCTTTGTTCAATCCTATTCACCGTGAGATTGTTTCGGTACAATTGCATCTGGACAACTACAATCTCCCTATGCAGATCCTTCATACTAGGCTCAACTGGTCTGGCCTCCTCCGGTTCCTCTCGCTCCTTATATGATGTCATTTCTCGGGCTAGGATATTCTTCATAACCCAGTACCGTTGAATTGTTTTCTGGAACATTGTTTGATGTCCTCTGGTATTCCTGGGGTCTTTAACCATGGTTTCCCATTCTTCTGCCTCGATTTTCTGATTTGCTATACTATGGTTTAGCTCCCTCTCCCACTTGGATATTTGTGCTTTCACCTCCGACAGTGTGCCAACCACGTACTCATTTATTAGGTTCTGCATATTCTCTTTCCCGGTCTTCCTTCCTCTTTTATTTGGTCCTCTGCTGGAGGTTTCTTCCAACCCTTTTGTCTTTTTTCCTGCCTTGCCCATTCCTTTATTTCCTCTCTTTCCCATTTATTTTCCTTCCTTTGCCATCCCGTTCTCCTCCCAGCTTAATTCCTTTTTCCTCAGGTAGCTCACCTTTTCTGGGCTACTCCCCTATTCCTGGGTTGGAGCACTATATGAGTTTCGATACTTCGAGATTCACTGCACTCTGGTAGTTATATTACCTAAAACATAAACCAGTGAAAATTCCTTATAAGTCAGAATTATTTTGAACAGAGTAAACATAGGCTTCTTCGGCCCGAGCTTTTCCAATCACTCATAGCTTGGAGAATTGTAGTGGCCCTCTTTAACACCCGAATTCCCCCCTTCCTCCTCAAGGAAATTGAGGTTTTTTTCCTCCACTTCATTACAGTGGTTCTCTGTTGAATTTTGAAGAACCCAATTTTCCAATTCCCACGGGGTCTCTCTGTTTCTCCTCCCTACTAAATTTTCTTCCCCCCCTGCTTATCCCCACCCCAACGGATGAGATAATGCTTTTCAGAATGAACAATTATGCAGACATCCCTATTCTAGGTCCCATTAGAGGGGCGGGACCAGGATTTTCTCCTTGCTGTTTCCCTATCCCAGTTGCTACCCCTAATACTACCTTTGAACTCGCGACCTTTAGCCAGATCTGGGCTCAACTTGAGTCGAACAATATGTAGCCTTGTTACCGGGTCCAAGAAAGAAACTGACCCCCCACCCATGACTATAACTCCTTCCCTCCCAGGCCACAAACTCCACCATACCGGTGTGACAGGTTTCATTCTACCTCCATTGTGAAAACCCCAAAGGATTTCCTAGCGAGCCACAGTCCCTTGGGACCTTTCTACCAAGAGATCCATTACAGAGTTCCCGAACCTGCTCACCTCGATGACATTCCAAGAAAAATCACTCTAGGTTAACGCGCTAGAGCCCCAAAAGAAACAGGTCTCTACTCTTACTGAGTCTTGAGTTACCATAGCTGTTAACCAGTAATCCTTTGTAGAAATAATTTTTGTCAGGTAGTCTAGAATGGGAGCCAACATAACATACCAAATCTTGCTGACGAAACATGGTCGCAGCTCAACGTCCTCCATCCCACTTCCACCACCTTCTGCAGCATGTCCTGCCTTCGCACTCTACATGCAAATGCCTCCTCTCCTAACTGTCTTACCTTTTTGTTTCTCTGTCCAATTGCCTCGCCTGCTGTCCAAAGGAAACTCCACGTGCCTTCGTCCTCCTTTTGCCACCCATTCCCTCATTCGGTTTACTCGGGATGGGGTTTCCCTGACACTGCCATAATTGCCTTTCATAACTCCACACTTACCGCCGGCTGCTCCTGTCGTGGGCTTACTCCTTCCGCCCTGCCACTTGCCATCTGCTCTTGCCTACCCGCTCCTGCACTTGACACCAGGTCACTGTCTCTCACCTCCACCCTCGTCCACATCTGCCTTAGCCTTGTACTACCTGTTGCCCCAATGCCCTGTACTTCCTGCTGCCCCACCTGCACTCATGGCCTCACACCGTCCACTTCCACCTCTGCCCTTCGAGCCAGCTGGGTGTCTGCTCTCACCTCGACCCCCCATGCCCTATGGCCCACCTCATCTGCTGTCACTGCTTTGTACCTACCACACCCCGATCGAGGGGTTTTTCCTTACTCTTATGTTTATGAGTGAAATGGAAATTGATAGCTACCTATGTTGTTCTAACTTATGAGTCTCATCTCACACTGAAATCGAAATGGATAGCTATATGATTTGTTCTTCCTTATTGGTCTCTAATTAATCTCTATTCTATCTTATTTGTGTTATGTTATTGCTTAGTCTTTGTTGGATAGTTATGTGCTTTACTTTACCCTAATCTATGCTCCTCAATTAAATGTGATTGATAGATGACAATGCGATTTTCTCTTCCTTAGTATTTTCTTATTACTGAAGTGGAAATGGATATCTATGTGCTTTGTTATTCCTTAATCTTTGCTCATTGCTGAACAAAAATGGATAGCAAAATGTTTTTCTCTTCTTTAGTGTGGAATTAATGGATAGTTATTGCTTTATTCTTCCTCAACACTTGAATATCCATGCATATTTCTGCATGAACAACTTATCTTCCCATGTAGCTTCTTCAATTGGTAGGTTTTTCCATTTGATGAGGTACTCAATGATTGCTCGATTTCTTAGCTTCTTAGTCTTGTTTCCAAGATTATTTTTGGTTCTAGTATTATTTTTCCTTATTCATTAATCTTTGGTAGAATAGCTTGGACTAGGAAATTATCATAGATTTCCTTAAAGAATAACAATTTGGTACTAATTTATTTTCCTTCTTTTGTTTCTTGAGGGACATTTGTTTATATGGTTGTAGTCTCAAAAATAGCGAATCCCCCATTTCAAATTCCCTTTTCACTGTGAGGATGATGTACTTGTTGTTTCATCCTATTTTGTGCAACAACCAAGTTGTCCTTCAATAGTTTGAGAACATTTTTTTGGTGTTGTGTGTGGCTCTCTAATTTTAAGTTTTTTATATTCCCTTTCAAGGTTGATGAGATGGATGGAAGATGATATCCATAAAGGTTCATAAATGGTAACACCTTTTGTTTTATCATATGCAAAAAAATATAGATATCCTTCTAAAAAATTATTCACAATTTCAGTTTTCTCATCATATTGAGGATGATAAGATGAGTTGTTATTAAATTGAGTATCTAAACAAGAAAATAATTTTGTCCAAATATTTCTAGTGAAAATTGAATCTCTTTCACTTACAATAATATTTTGTATTCCATGTAGCATTTGTACTCTTTCCATGAAGAGTTACGAAACTCATATCTTGTAATCAATGTATTATATATATATATTAATTAGAGTTATTTTAAAAAATATTGAACAAATATGAAAAATCTCCTTGAAATAATGTTGGAAATTTTAGAACATTAAAACTTTGAGCGAGAATTTTCCAATGACAATATAGATGATATTGATGAAGTTTATGATGATAAAAGATAGTACCAGATACAATTCAATTACAATAAAGATAATCACTCTGTAAAATAAGAGGAAGAGGAAGAATCGTTGGAGTTAAAAGATGAAGGTGGTCAAGATGCTCACGATCTATCTATGAGCATACTTGCGGCAGATTGGAATGCAATGGAATATGCTAGCTATGTTTTCCCTTTACTGTTACTTTACTCTAATGGAAATTGATAGTTAGTTGCTTTGTTCTAATTTATCAGTCTTATCTAAAGTGTAAATGAATAGCTATGTGATTTGTTCTTCTTTATTAGTTTCTATTTAATCTATGTTCTTCTTTATTTGTGTTTTTGTTAATGTTTAATTTCTATTGGATAGTTATGTGCTTTGCTTTACCTAATCCATTCATTCTTTTAAATTGAATGTGATTTATAAATGTTAATATGATTTTTCCTTCTTTAGTCTTTGTTTATTAGTGAAATGGAAATGGATATCTATGTGTTTGGTTCTTTTCTAATATTTTCTCATTGGTGAAATGAATATGGATAGCTATGTGCTTTTCTTTTCTTTAGTGTGGAATTAGTTGATAGTTATTGTTTTATTCTTCCTTAGTCTCTCCTCATTTGTGACATGAAATGGAAAATGCTATCTATGTTTACGAGTGGAATGGAAATTGATAGCTACCTACTTTGTTCTAACTTATTAGTCTCATCTCACATTGAAATGGAAATGGATAGCTATATGACTTTTTCTACCCTATTAGTCTCTACATAATCTCTATTATTCCTTATTTGTGCTATGTTATTACTTAATTGGATAACTATGTGCTTTGCTTTACCCTTATCCATGTTTGTCAATTAAATGTGATTTAGAGATGGAAATGTGCTTTTCTCTTTCTTAGTATTTTCTTATTAGTGAAATGGAAATGGATATCTATGTGCTCTATTATTCCTTAATATTTTCTCATTGTTGAAATGGAAATGGATAGCTATGTGCTTTTCTCTTCTTTAATGTTGAATTAATGGATAGTTATTGATTTCTTCTTCCTTAGTCTCTCCTCATTTGTGACATGAAATGGAAAATGCTACCTATCTACTTTTCTCTTCTGTAGTCTTATGTTTATGAGTGAAATGGAATTTGATAGCTATATGCTTTGTTCTAACTCATTATTCTCATCTTTTTTCTTCCTTATTTGTGTTATGTTATTACTTAATCTTAGTTGGACACCTATTTTATTTGATATACCCTAATCCATGCTCCTCAATTAAATGTGATTTATAAATGGCAATGTTCTTTTCTCTTCCTTAGTCTTTGCTTATTAGTGAAATAGAAATGGATATCTACGTGCTTTGTTCTTTGTTAATCTTTTCTCATTGTTGAAATAGAAATGGATAGTTATGTGCTTTTCTCTTCTTTAGTGTGGAATTCATGGATACTTATTGCATTCTTCTTCCTTAGTCTCTCCTCATTTATGACATGAAATGGAAAATTCTCCCTATCTAATTTGTTCTTCCTTACTCTTATGTTTATGAGCAAAATGGAAATTGATAGCTACATGATTTGTTCTAACTTAATAGTCTGAGCTCACACTGAAATCTAAATGGACAACTATGTAATTTGTTCTTCCTTATTAGTCTCTACTTAATATTTGTTCTTCCTTATTTGTTATCTTATTATTACTTAACCTATGTTGGATATCTATATTCTTTGCTTTACCCTATTCCATGCTTCTCAATTAAATGTGATTTATAGATGGCAATGGTCTTTTCTTATTAGTGAAATGGAAATGGATATCTATGTGCTTTGTTATTTCTTAATATTTGTTCATTGTTGAAATAGAAATGGATAGCTATATGATTTTCTCTTCTTTAGTATGGAATTAATGGATAGTTATTGTATTCTTCTTCCTTAGTCTCTCCTCATTTGTGACATGAAATGGAAAATGATACATATGTTCTTTGTTCTTCCTTACTCTTATGTTTATGAGTGAAATGGAAATTGATAGCTACCTACATTGTTCTAACTTATGAGTCTCATCTTACACTGAAATCAAAATGGATATCTATTGATATGTTCTTCCTTACTAGTATCTACTTAATATTTGTTCTTCCTTATTTTTGATTTGTTATTTCTTAGTCTGTGTTGGATAGCTATGTGCTTTACTTTACCCTAATCCATGCTCCTCAATTAAATGTGATTGATAGATGGCAATGCTATTTTCTCTTCCTTAGTATTTGCTTATTAGTGAAGTGGAAATGGATATCTATGTGCTTTGTTTTTACTCAATCTTTGCTCATTGATGAATGGAGATGGATAGCTAAGTGTTTTTCTCTTCTTTAATGTGGAATTAATGGATAGTTATTTCTTTATTATTCCTCAACACTTGACTATCCATGTGTGTTTATGCATGAACAACTTATCTTCCCATGTGGCCTCTTCCATTGGTAGGTTTATCTATTTGATGATATACTCAGTAATTGATCGATTTCTTAGCTGCTTAGTCTTGTTTCCAAGATTTTTTTGGTTCTAATATTATTTTTCCTTCTTCATTAATATTTGGTAGAATAGCTTGGACTAGGATCTTATCATAGATTTCCTTAAAGAATAATAATTTGGTGCTAATTTATTTTCCTTCTTTTGTTTCTTGAGGGGCATTTGTTTACATGGTCGTAGTCTCACAAATAGCCAATACCCCACTTCAAATTCCCTTTTCACTGTGAGGTTGATCTACTTGTTGTTTCATCCTATTTTGTATGATAACCAAGTTGTCCTTCAATAGTTTGAGAACATCTTGCTGGTGTTGTATGCGGCTCTCTACTTTTTGAGACTTTATATTCCCTTTCAAGGTTGATGAGATGGATGGAGGATGATATCCATAAAGGTCCATAAATGGTGATGCCTTTTGTTTTATCATATGCAAAGAAATATAGATATCCTTCTAAACAATTATTCACAATCTCAGTTTTCTCATCATATTGAGGATGGTAAGATGAGTTGTTATTAAATTGAGTATCCAAACAAGAAAATAATTTTGTCCAAATATTTCTAGTGAAAATTGAATCTCTTTCACTTACAATAATCTTTGGTATTCCATGTAGCATTTGTACTCTTTCCATGAATGCTACTATCACTGTACATGCTTTAAAGGGATGAGAAATATAGAGAAAAAGGGCATACATTGTCATTCATTGTATCAATACCATAATGAAACTGTTTCCTTAAGATTTGGGTCAATTTGTAATAAAATCTATTGAAACTTCTTCCCAGCACTTGCTTGGTATGGATGATGGTTGAAGGAGTTCTAGGGTCTTGGTTATTTAAGCATCCCGAGGATGAACCACGTTAGCTAGTTCGAACCATGTAAACAATTTAATTTTTTTTATTTGAGGAATTCATAAGATAGATATCTAAATAAATATACTCAAAAAAACCTCTATCCATATATCTCTCCCTTATTTTGTTGGCATACCACAGATTCCACCACAAAATCTTGCAAATCTAATTTAGGACCTTTCCAATTTTTTTTCTTGATCGTATGGGGTTTCCTCAAGAACCCTGAATGTCCTCCTACATGATAAGTTTGTAATTGCAAAAAGACCCTCTATTTTAGTTGATATTCTTACATAAGTATAAGCAATCTTATACCACAAGAAATCTTTTTTCACATAATTTTTTTATAGCAATGCTTTCGACCTGTGATTATTCAATGATATTGCATATCTTCTCATATTTCTCCCATTATATCATTGCTTGTTCCACCCAGACATATTGTGGAATTGATATAGTGCATGGTAAACCATTTGTGTCTTCATCTTTCCTTGAGAGTGTATCTGCCACAATATTTTGTTTTCCATTTAGTAGATAATTTTAAAGTCATAACCAAACATATTTTTTACCCATTTTTATTTCTCTTATGAATATAGTCTTTTCTCCAAGAAGTACTTCAGACTCTCTTGATCTATTTTTACTTTGGTGTGCCTTTCTATTAGGTATGGATACCATTTCTTAACTCATGCAGTATGGCTGGCATTTATTTTTAATATAGGGTCTAAGTAAGTTCTTCCCTTTAATTTTACTACTTTCAAAGGCAAGGGGCCTTACTTCTTGCATCAAAACAACACTATTGCCATGGCATGAGGCACCACACTCTGCAATGAAGGTTTTTGTTAAGTTAGGTGTGTCGCCAATACGGGAGTTGTATACAAAGTCTCTTCAAGTTCTTCAACACTTGACTATTTCTTTATTCTTCCTCAACACTTGACTATCCATGTGTGTTTTCCACATGAACAACTTATCTTCCCATGTAGCTTCTTTTGTTTGTAGGTTCTCCCATTTGATGAGGTACTCAGTAATTGCTCTATTTCTTAGCTGCTTAGTCTTGTTTCCAAGATTGTTTTTGGTTCTAGTATTATTTTTCCTTCTTCATTAATCTTTGGTAGAATAGCTTGGACTAGGATCTTATCATAGATTTCTTTAAAGAATAATAATTTGATGCTAATTTATTTTCCTTCTTTTGTTTCTCGACGGGAATTTTTTTATATGGTTGTAGTCTCACAAATAGTCAATCCCGCACTTCAAATTCCCTTTCACTGTAAGGTTGATCTACTTGTTGTTTCATCCTATTTTGTGTAATAGCCAAGTTCTCCTTCAATAGTTTGTGAACATCTTGTTGGTGATATGCTTTTGTTTCATATGAAGAGTTACAAAACTCATATCTGGTAATCAGTGCAATAGTATTATAAATTAAATTAAATTAAATTATATATATATCTATATATATATATATATATATATATATATATATATATATATATATATATATATATATATATATATATATATATATATATATATATATATTTATTTATTTATTTATTTGAATTAGAGTTATTTTTAAAAATATTGAACAAATTTGAAAAATCTCCTTAAACTAATGTTGGAATTTCTAGAACATTAAAACTTTGGAGCGAGAATTTTCCATTGACAATATTAGATGATATTGATAAAGGTTATGATGATAAAAGATAGTCCCAGATATAATTCAATTACAATAAAGATAAACACTCTGTAAAATAAGAGGAAGAGGGAAAATCACTGGAGTTAAAAGACAAAGGCGGTCAAGATTCTCATGATCTATCTGTGAGGCTACTTGCAGCTGGGAGGAATGCAATGGAATATGATATCTATGTTTTTCCTTTACCGTTACTTTACTAGTTACCTGCTTTGTTCTAATTTATCAATCATATTTGAAGTGTGAATGAATAGCTATGTGATTTGTTCTTCCTTATTAGTTTCTATTTAATCTATGTTCTTCTTTATTTGTGTTTTTGTTAATGTTTAATTTCTATGCGATAGTTATGTGCTTTGCTTTGCCTAATCCATCCATGCTCTTAAATTGAATGTGATTTATAAATGTCAATATGTTTTTTTCGTTTTTAGTCTTTACTTATTAGTGAAATGGAAATGGATATCTATGTGCTTTGTTCTTTTTTAATCTTTTCTCATTGGTGAAATGAAAATGGATAGCTATGTGCTTTGCTCTTCTTTAGTGTGGAATCAATTGATAGTTATTGCTTTCTTCTTCCATAGTCTCTCCTCAGTTGTGACATGAAATGGAAAATGCTCTCTATGTTTATGAGTGAAATGGAAATTGATAGCTACCTACTTTGTTCTAACTTATTAGTCCAATCTCACATTGAAGTGGAAATGGATAGCTATATGACTCGTTCTTCCTTATTAGTCTCTACATAATCTCTTTTCTTCTTTATTTGTGCTTTGTTATTACTTAATCTCTGTTGGATAGCTATGTGATTTGCTTTACCCTAATCCATGTTTGTCAATTAAATGTGATTTATAGATGGCAATTGTTAGGTCCCTATAATACTAGTGATGTCCCCATTAATATTGTAGTTGTATCCCTTATTAATATTGTTGTGCCCCTATTGTCCACATATTGTTATTACTGTGCCCCATAGAATTTCTCTATTGTTATTTTTGTGCCTTTATATTATTATTGTTAGGTCGGCTTGGTTATATTGTGGTTCTTAGACTCCTATATATAGAAAGGAGGTTTTTTCATTTGAATCATCCAAAAATTATTCATTTGTGTAATGTAAAGGAGGTTTCCCCCTCGAAGAGGCTGAATTCTAAGGTGTTCAACTATATTTTCTATTTTTTTGTGAGCTGGTTTCATAACATTTGGTATCAGAGTTTTGGATTCTAAGGTTTCGCTGCTCCAAATAGGTCATTGTGGCATTTTCGCTATAAATTTTTTTCTGCAATGTTTCAAAAAAAAAAACCATTTGAGACGAAGTTGCACTGAACCTCGGGTCCAAATTTCAGAGCTTTTCGCGCTATATTTGTTGAGATATGATATGAGGAAGTTGGTCTTTTTGCAGACTCCTAAATTACATTCCAAACAGGTGACATGGGGAAAATCGTCATAACTTTCTCTCTGAGCATCCGATTGAAATTTTGTAAGAAGGTACAGAAAGAGGACGGGCTGTAGTTTCTTATATATATTTTTCAGAGCCAAAGGTCGAAAAAATGACACGTGGCACTTCATACAAGTTTGCTCTTCTTGAAAGGTCTATAATCAGGTCATCTTGGGAGATTGTGCATAACTCTTCCTTGGAGAATCTAATTTGGATCAGACTGGTAGCATTGGAAAGAGGACGTAGAGGGCTACTACAGGTCGCAATTTCAGAACTGGATGATCCGAAATTACAGAGATACATTAGATTCAATATCAAGCTCCTACAAAGTGAAAAAAGGTGTGTAGTTTTTTTTAAATTTTTGCATAAGCTTGGTTTGAAAAATTAGTTTGAAGGAATTCAAAGGGCATAGTAAAGCATTATTATCAGTAATTGATGCCCTGAGGAAAGAAAATGCAAACACCTAGTAAGCAACCTGAAAGCTCTAGCATGACTCATGAAGAAGAGGAAGAAATGCAACATGATATATCAAAATTACGAGACCAAGTGCAACAAGTGTCACTTGCACAAAAAGGTGTAGAAGCTAAGATGGATGGTTTAAAGAAAGGCATGGAATCTAAGATGAATGGCATGGACGCTAAAATGGATGGCATGGAAGATAAGATGAATGGCATGGACACTAAAATGGATGGCATGGAAGATAAGATGGAAGAATTGAAGATAAAATTGAGTAAGTTGCTACAAGAAATGGTCACTAATGGTGAAAGGGTAGTAAATGAAACTCATGTTGAGAACAAAAGAAATGTTAATCATGATTTTATAGACTCTAATGTTGGATCGAAGACCCACCATATTCCAAAAATCGATATGAGGAAGTTTGATGGCAAGGATCCCACAACATGGATATTATAGATGGAGCAATTTTTTGATCTCAATAATGTGCAAAACACACAAAAGGTACATATTGAAACTTTATATTTGGAACCAAATTAGTTTGTATGGTATCAATGGCTTTGCTCTCGTAAACAAATTATCACTTAGGCAACTTTTACGGAAGAATTGACAACACATTATGGGAATACAAAAAGCAACACTTTTTTTAGCCAATTGATAAGTCTCAAACAAAAGGGTTCAATAATAGAGCACATTGAGGAGTTCCAATAATTAAACATAAGGGTAAAAAATATTCCAGAGGACCATAGGATTGATGTGTTCATAGGGACTTTAAAGGATAATATGCAACATGATGTTCGCCTTTGGGAACCTGATTCATTAGAGAAGGCATTTAGGTTAGCAAGAAAAATGGAAAGCAAAATTATGGCAACCGGGAAGCATACCACTCATAACTATAAAGATGGAAGTGTGGTTGCCCCTAGCCTTCCACAACCTATAAGTTTGACACCACAACAATTGGAAGAAAAAAGAGCAAAATGGCTTTGTTACAGTTGTGATAACAAATACACTAAAGGTCATAAGTGTGCTGAGAAGAAATTATTCTACATAGAAAGTGAAGAGGAAGAAGAAA
Organism: Pinus tabuliformis; assembly: GCA_031772625.1. Lineage (NCBI taxonomy): Eukaryota > Viridiplantae > Streptophyta > Pinopsida > Pinales > Pinaceae > Pinus > Pinus tabuliformis. The sequence goes on along the minus strand of CM062815.1, from coordinate 702,524,265 downwards.
AGGAGCAAGAAAGGTCAAAAGAAGAGGATATACTCCAGGAACAAAGCCTAGATAAAGAAGAAATGAATCCAACCATATCTTGTAATGCATTGGCTAGAATTACCACTCCTCAAACCATCAAGATAGAAGGACAAATCAAGAAGAAAAAGGTAATAGTGTTGATTGATTCAGGAAGTACCCACAATTTTATTCATTGTAAGATAGCAAAAGAATTGAATTGCTTCCTATATCCAGCACCAGAGTGTCAAGTGATGGTTGCAAATGGAGGAATGATAAATTGCTCTGGAAAGTGCCATAATATCAAGCTATCCATGGGAGAATATGTATTGAAAATCCCAATGCTTTCCATTCCAATGGGAGGTGCTGATGTTGTACTAGGAGTCCAATGGCTACAATCCTTGCGTAAAATAGCTTTTAAGTTTCGAGAACTTTTCATGAAATTTTATGTGGAAGGAAAGGAAGTTGAATTAATGGGTATTGCAGGGAAACCAGGAAAGATAATAAGCTCTAACAGTATGACAAAGCTTCTAAAAAAGGAACAACGAGGTGTAATTGCACAATTATGTTTGCTAGATGTTTCCACATCGAAATCATCTATTTCTCCAGATCTTCAAAAGGTCTTGGACAATTGTTCCAAGGTATTTGAGACTCCCAAAGGTCTCCCACCTATTCGTGATCATGATCATGCTATTCATTTGATTCCAGGAAGTGTTCCTCCAAACATCAGGCCTTACAGATATCCCTATTCCCAAAAGAGTGAAATTGAATGTATGGTTGCAGAAATGCTTGAGGCTGGTATAATTCAACCTAACCAAAGTTCTTTCTCTGCTCCAGTAGTATTGGTGCACAAGAAGGATGGATCATGGCACATGTGTCCGGATTATAGGGAGCTCAACAAGCTCACTATTAAAGATAAGTTTCCCATTCCTGTTATTGATGAATTATTGGATGAATTGCATGGATCAATTTACTTCACCAAATTAGATCTTCGTTCAGGATATCATCAAATCAGAATGAAGACTCAAGACATTCCGAAAACAACATTTACAACTCATGAGGGTCATTATGAGTTTTTGGTCATGCCTTTTGGCCTTACCAATGCACCTTCTACATTTCAAGGTTTGATGAATTCCATTTTCAAACCCTTCCTTAGAAAATTTGTGTTAGTATTTTTTGATGATATACTAATCTACAACAAGTCTTGGAAGGATCATGTTGAACACGTTGACAGGGTGCTACAACTATTGGAGGAGAAACAATTATATGCAAAAAGATCCAAATGTTTCTTTGGAGTACAAGAGGTGGAATATCTGGGTCATATTGTATCTCATGAAGGAGTTAAGGTAGACCCTAGCAAAATTAAAGCCATTAAGGAATGGGAAATCCCCACATCCATAAAGCATTTGCGAGGATTTCTCGGGTTGACAGGGTATTATCGCAAGTTTGTTAAGAATTATGGGAAAATAGCAGCACCTCTAACAACATTGTTGAAGAAAGATCCATTTTCATGGACTCCAAAAGCAACAAAGGCCTTCAAATATCTTAAAGAGGCAATGTGAAAAGCACCAGTGTTAGCTACGCCAAACTTCACAAAAACCTTTATTGTGGAATGTGATGCTTCCATAAATGGAATTGGTGCTGTTTTAATGCAAGATGAAAGACCCATTGCTTTCGAAAGTCGTCCAATCAAGGGAAAGTATTTACACAAAGCTATTTATGAGAAGGAAATGTTGGCAATACTACATGCAATTAAGAAATGGTGACCCTACCTAATGGGAAGACACTTCAAGGTAAAAACGGATCATGATAGCCTTAAATACTTTTTAGAACAAAGATTATCCTCTGAAGAACAACAAAAATGGGTCACAAAGATGTTGGGTTATGACTTTGAAATCATATACAAAAAAGGGAAGCAAAATGTTGTGGCAGATGCACTCTCAAGAAAGGATGAGGATGTGGAAGCATTGTTGTGCGCCATTTCTATTATCCAACCAGATTAGATAAACGAAGCAAGGGAGGAATGGAAGAATGACGAAGAAGTGTGGGAACTTATTCAAAAGTTACAACAAGATTCCAATACATCTAATACATTTAGCTGGAAAAATGATTCGTTATGGTACAAAGATCGCTTATACCTCTGTAAGAATTCCCAACTCAAACAAAAGATTCTTCTGGAATTGCACGCTTCTCCCTTAGGAGGGCACTCAGGATTTTTAAAAACTTACCACAGGGTTAAGAAGGAATTTTTTGGGATGGCCTTAAATCAGATATTCAAAAGTTTTTGGCAGAATGTTTGGTATGCCAACAAAATAAAGCTAAAACAATTAAGACACTAGGTCTATTACAACCTTTATCCATTCCAAGCCAACATTAGGAGGAGGTTTCAATGGATTTTATCACAAGTTTACCCAAGTCTGAGGGAAAGAGTGTCATAATGGTGGTAGTTGACAGACTTACCAAGTATGCACACTTTTGTGCATTATCACATCCATTTAAAACCAGTACAGTTTCTACGGCATTTATGGAAACAATTCAAAAGCTACATGGAAACCCAAAGATTATTGTAAGTGACAGAGATCCCATTTTTACAGGAAATTTTTGGACAGAATTATTTTCTTGTCTTGGTACTCAGTTAGCTTATAGCTCATCTTATCATCTGCAATCTGATGGGCAAACAGAGATAGTAAACAAATGTTTGGAAGGATATCTTCGTTGCTTTGTATCTGATAAACAGACACAATGGGTCAAATGGTTGCCTCTGTCTCAATGGTGGTATAACACTTCCTTCCATACTACAACAAAAATGACCCCATTTATGGCACTTTATGGATATCAGCCACCATCCATCACATCATATTTAAGAGAAAATTCTAAGGTTCAAGAAGTGGAACATCACATCGAGCATCAACAACAAATTCTCCAACTCTTAAAGGATAACCTCGTGTTGGCGCGGAATAGAATGAAACAACAGGCAGATCAACGTCGCAGTGAAATAAGTTTTGATGTAGGTGATTGGGTATTCCTACGGCTACAACCATATAAACAAATGTCCCTCAAGCAAGCTAAGAAGGATAACAAATTGTCACCAAAGTATTATGGCCCATACAAGGTGTTGCAAAATATTGGTACTATGGCATACAAATTGGAGCTTCCTGCATCTTCTCGAGTGCACCTAGTTTTCCATGTTTCATGTTTAAAGAAGGTTATAGGAGACAAGCTCCCAGTTCAAACCATATTGCCAGAACTTAACGAGGAAGGAAAAATTATATTGGAACCGAAAGCAGTCATAGAAACAAGAACTCGACAACTACGAAATCAATCCATTTCAGAGTATCTCATCAAGTGGAAGAACTTATCCGCTGAAGATTCCACATGGGAGGATGAGAATTTTATACAGAAGCATCCAGAACTACTCAAGCATTAAGGACAACACGTTTTTGAAGGAGAGGGGCATGTTAGGTCCCTATAATACTAGTGATGCCCCCATTAATATTGTAGGTGTATCCCTTATTAATATTGTTTTGCCCCCATTGTCCCCATATTGTTATTATTGTGCCCCATAGAGTCTCTCTATTGTTATTTTTGTGCCTTTATATTATTATTGTTAGGTCGGCTTGGTTATGTTGTGACCCCTTAGACTCCTATATATAGAAAGGAGGTTTTTTCATTTGAATCATCTAAGAATTATTCATTTGTGTAACGTAAAGGAGGTTGCCCCCTCGAAGAGGTTGAATTTTAAGGCTTTCAACTATCTTTTCTATTTTTTTGTGAGCTGGTTTCATAACAGCAATGCACTTATCTTTCTTAGTATTCACTTATTAGTGAAATGGAAATGGATATCTATGTGCTATGTTCTTCCTTAATCTTTTCTCATTGTTGAAATGGAAATGGATAGCTATGTGCTTTTCTCTTCTTTATTGTGGAATTAATGAATAGTTATTTATTTCTTCTTCCTTAGTCTCTCCTCATTTGTGACATGAAATGGAAAATGATACCCATCTTCTTTTCTCTTCCTTATTCTTATGTTTATGAGTGAAATGGAAATTGATAGCTATATGCTTTGTTCTAACTCGTTAGTCTCATCTTCGTTCTTCCTTATTTGTGCTATGTTATTACTTAATATCTGTTGGATACGTATTTGCTTTGATAAACCCTAATCCATGCTCATCAATTAAATTTGATTGATAGATGGCAATGCACTTTTGTCTTCCTTAGTCTTTGCTTATTAGTGAAATGGAAATGGATATCTATGTGCATTATTCTTTGTTAATCTTTGCTCATTGTTGAAATAGAAAAGATAGCTATGTGCTTTTCTCTTCTTTAGTGTGGAATTAATGGATAGTTATTGCATTCTTTTTCCTTAGTCTCTCCTTGTTTTTGACATGAAATGGAAAATTCTACCTATCTGATTTGTTCTTCCTTATTCTTATGTTTATGAGCGAAATGGAAATTGATAGCTACCTGATTTGTTCTAACTTATTAGTCTCGGCTCACAATGAAATCAAAATGGAAAGCTGTGTGATTTGTTCTTCCATATTAGTCTCTACTTAATATATGTTATTCCTTATTTGTTATTTTATTATTACATAATCTTTGTTAGATATCTATGTTCTTTGCTTTACCCTATTCCGTGCTCCTCAATTAAATGTGATTTATAGATGACAATGCTCTTTTCTCTTCCTTAGTCTTTTCTTATTAGTGAAATGGAAATGGATATCTATGTGCTTTGTTCTTTCTTAATCTTTGTTCATTGGTGAAATGGAAATGGATAGCTATGTGTTTTTCTCTTCTTTAGTAGGGAATTGTTGGACAGTTATTTCATTCTTATTCCTTAGTCTCTCCTCATTTGTGACATGAAATGGAAAATGCTACATATGTGCTTTGTTCATCCTTATTCTTATGCTTATGGGTGAAATGGAAATTGATAGATATTCGATTTGTTCTAACTTATTAGTCTCAACTCACACTAAAATGGAAATGGATAGCTATGTGATTTGTTCTTCCTTATTCGTCTCTACTTAATCTATGTTCTTCCTTAGTTGTTCTCTTATTATTACTTAATCTCTGTTGGATATCTATGTTCTTTGTTGTACCTTAATCCATGCTCCTCAATTAAATGTGATTTATAAATGGCTATTTGATTTTCTCTTCCTTAGTCTTTTCTTATTAGTGAAATGGAAATGGATAACTATGTGCTTTTCTCTTTTTTACTGTGGAATTAATGGATAGTTATTGCTTTCTTCTTCCTTAGTCTCTCCTCTTTTCTGACGTGAAATGGAAAATGCTACCTATGTGATTTCTTCTTCCTTACTCTTTTTTTTTAGTGTAAGCTTGGTAGATCCTTTTTCTATTAATATTTTCTGAAAATAAGTATATCTTTAACAAAAATTGCAGGTGGCCTCAACCTACCCACAGGAAACCAGGTCTGTTGGCCAAAGGTCTACATTCATGACGATCCAGGCTGCATTGGCATTTTTATCTACTATAAAATTCAAATTAAAACAGTAAATTCTAGTCGACATATAAACAAAATTCTAGTTGAAGACTTGCTTCATTCATCTGATGAGTCTAGCAGGGCTGGGGCTTTCGCGCTAGATCCCAAGATTTCACTTCTCTTCATGTCCTGTATGCTCTGTTCAATCTTGTTCACCGTGAGGTTGTTTCAATACAATTGCATCTGGAAAACAACAATCTCCCTGTGGAGATCCTTCATACTAGGCTCAGCTAGTCTGACCTCCTCTGGTTCCTCTCACTCCTTATATGATGTCATTGCCATGGCCAGGATATTCCTCATAACCTAGTATTGTTGAATTGTTTGCCGGAACATCGTTTGATGTCATCTGGTATTCCGGGGTTTTTAACCATGGTTTCCCATTCTTTTGCCTCGATTTCCTGATTTGCTATACTATCGTTTAGCTCCCTCTCCCACTCGGATATTTGTGCTTTCACCTCTGGCGATGTGCCAACCATGTACGCATTTATCAGGTTTTGCATATTCTCTTTCCCGGTCTTCCTTCCTCTTTTACTTGGTCCTCTGCTGGAGGTTGCTTCCAACCCTTTCGTCTTTTTTCCTACCTTTCCCATTCCTCTATTTCCTCTCTTTCCCGCTTCTTTTCCTTCTTTTTCCATCCTGTTCTCCTTCCAGCTTAATTCCTTTTTTCTCGGGTGGCTCACCTGTTTCGCACTACTCCCCTATTCCTGGGCTGGAGCACTATATGAGTTCCGATACTCTAGGATTCGCTGCACTCTGGTAGTTATATTACCTAAAACATAAACTAGTGAAAATTCCTTATAAGTCAAAATTATTTTGAACATAGCAAACATAGGCTTCTCCGACCCGAGCTTTTCCAATCACTCTTGGCTTGGAGAATTGTAGTGGCCCTCTTTAACACCCGAATTCCCCCCTTCCTCCTCAGGGAAATTGAGGCTTCTGTCCTCCACTTCGTTACAATGGTTCTTTGTTGAATTTTGAAGAACCCAATTTCCCAATTCCCATGGGGTCTCTTCATTTCTCCTCCCCACTGAAGTTTCTTCCCCCCTGCTTATCCCCACCCCAACGAATGAGATAATGCTTTTCAGAATGAAAAATTATGTAGGAATCCCTATTATGGGTCCCATTAGAGGGGTGAGACTGGGATTTTCTCCCTGTTGTTTCCCTATCCCAGTTGCTACCCATTATACTACCTTTGAACCCGCGGCCTTAGGCCAAATCTGGGCTCGGCTTGAGTCGGAAAATATGCAGCCTTGTTGCTGGGTCCAAGAAGGCAACTGACCCCCCACCCATGACAATGACTCCTTCCCTCCCAGACCACATACTCCACCATACTGGTGCGACAGGTTTCATTCTACCACCATTGTGAAAAACCCAAAGGATGTCCCAGTGGGCCACAGTCCCTCGGGACCTTTCTACCTAGAGAACCATTACAAAGTTCCTGAACCTGCTCACCCCGATGACATTCCAGACAAAATCACTCTAGGTTAACAGGCTAGAGCCCCAGAAGAAACAGGCTCTACTCTTTCTGAGTCCTGAGTTACCATAGCTGTTAACTAGTAATCCTCTTTGCCAGGCAGTCTAGAATGGGAGCCGAGATAATATACCAAATATTGCCGATGAAACTCAGTTGCAGCATGACGTCCTCCATCCCACTTCCACCACCTTCTGCAGCACATCCTGCCTTCGCACTCTGCATGCAAATGCCTCCTCTCCTAACTGTCTTACCTTTTTGTCTCTGTTCAGTTGCCTCGCCTACCATCCGAAGGACACTCCACGTGCCTTCATCCTCCTTTCGCCGCCCATTCCCTCGTTCGGTTTACTCGGGATGGGGTTTCCCTGACACTGCCATAATTTCCTTTCATAACTCCACTCTTACTGTCGACTGCTCTTGCCATGGGCTTACTCCTTCTACCCTACCGCTTGCCATCTATTGTTGCCTTCCCGCTCCTACACTTGACACCGGTTCGTCGTCTCTCACCTCTGCCCTCGTCCACATCTGCCTTAGCCCTATGCTGCTTGTTGCCCCACCTGCGCTCATGGCCTCACACCATCCACTTCCACGTCTGCCCTTCGAGCCAGCTGGGTGTCTAATTTTCACCTCACCCACCTCACCTGCCATCACTGCTTTGTACCTACCACACCTCAATTGGGGGGTTCTTACTTACTCTTATGTTTATGCGTGAAATGGAAATTGATAGCTACCTATGTTGTTCTAACTTATGAGTCTCATCTCACATTGAAATTGAAATGGATAGCTATATGATTTGTTCTTCCTTATTAGTCTGTACTTAATCTCTATTCTATCTTATTTGTGTTATTTTATTGCTTAGTCTTTGTTGGATAGTTATGTGCTTTACTTTACCCTAATCCATGCTTCTCAATTAAATATGATTGGTAGATGACAATGTGATTTTCTCTTCCTTAGTCTTTGCTTATTACTGAAGTGGAAATAGATATCTATGTGCTTTTTTCTTCCTTAATCTTTACTCATTACTGAACAAAAATGGATAGCTAAATGATTTTCTCTTCTTTAGTATGGAATTAATGGATAGTTATTGCTTTATTCTTCCCCAACACTTGAATATCCATGAGTGTTTCTGCATGAACAACTTATCTTCCCATGTAGCTTCTTCAATTGGTAGGTTTTTCTATTTGATGAGGTACTCAATAATTGCTCAATTTCTTAGCTTCTTAGTCTTGCTTCCAAGATTATTTTTGGTTCGAGTATAACTTTTCCTTATTGATTAATCTTTGGTAGAATAGCTTGGACTAGGATCTTATCATATATTTCCTTAAAGAATAATAATTTGGTACTAATTTATTTTCCTTCTTTCGTTTCTTGAGGGGCATCTGTTTATATGGTTGTAGTCTCAAAAATAGCCAATCCCCCACTTCAATTTCCCTTTTCACTGTGAGGATGATCTACTTGTTGTTTCATCCTAATTTGTGCAACAACCATGTTGTCCTTCAATAGTTTGAGAACATTTTTTTGGTGTTGTATGTGGCTCTCTACTTTTGAGTTCTTTATATTCCCTTTCAAGGTTGATGAGATGGATGGAGGATGATATCCATAAAGGTTCATAAATGGTGACACCTTTTGTTTTATCATATGCAAAAAGATATAGATATCCTTCTAAAAAATTATACACAATTTTAGTTTTCTCATCATATTGAGGATGGTAAGATGAGTTGTTATTAAATTGAGTATCCAAACAAGAAAATAATTTTGTCCAAATATTTCTAGTGAAAATTGAATCTCTTTCACTTACAATAATCTTCGGTATTCCATGTAGTATTTGTACTCTTTCCATGAAGAGTTACGCAACTCATATTGTAATCAATATATTATTATTATAAATTAAATTCTTATATATATATATATATATATATATATATATATATATATATATATATATATTTGAATTAGAGTTATTTTTAAAAATATTGAAAAATCTGAAAAATCTCCTTAAAATAATGTTGGAAATTTTAGAACATTAAAACTTTGGGCGAGAATTTTCCAATGTTAATATAGATGATATTGATAAAGTTTCTGATAATAAAAGACAGGCCCAGATACAATTCAATTACAATAAAGATAATCACTCTATAAAATAAGAGGAAGAGGGAGAATCACTGGAGTTAAAAGACGAAGGTGGTCAAGATGCTCACAATCTATCCGTGAGCATACTTGCGGCAGAGAGGAATGCAATGGAATATGCTAGCTATGTTTTCCCTTTACTGTTACTTTACTCTTACAGAAATTGATAGTTACCTGTTTTGTTCTAATTTATCAGTCTTATCTGAAGTGTAAATGAATATCTATGTGATTTTCTCTTATTTATTAGTTTCTATTTAATCTATGTTCTTCTTTATTTTTGTTTTCGATAATGCTTAATTTCTATTGGATAGTTTGTGCTTTGCTTTACCTAATCCATTCATGCTCTTAAATTGAATGTGATTTATAAATGTTAATATGCTTTTTCCTTCTTTAGTCTTTGTTTATTAGTGAAATGGAAATGGATATCTATGTGTTTGGTTCTTCTCTAATCTTTGCTCATTGGTGAAATGAATATTGATAGCTATGTGCTTTGCTTTTCTTTAGTGTGGAATTAATGGTTAGTTATTGTTTTCTTCTTCCTCAGTCTCTCCTCATTTGAGACATGAAATGGAAAATTCTATCTATGTTTATCAATGAAATGGAAATTGATAGCTACCTACTTTGTTCTAACTTATTAGTCTCATCTCACATTGAAATGGAAATGGATAGCTATATGACTTGTTCTACCCTATTAGTCTCTACATAATCTCTATTCTTCCTTATTTGTGCTTTGTTGTTACTTAATTGGATAGCTATGTGCTTTACTTTACCCTTATCCATGTTTGTCAATTAAATGTGATTTATAGATGGCAATGCACTTTTCTCTTTCTTAGTATTTGCTTATTAGTGAAATGGAAATGGATATCTATGTGCTCTATTCTTCCTTAGTATTTTATCATTGTTGAAATGGAAATGGATAGCTATGTGCTTTGCTCTTCTTTAGTGTGGAATTAATGGATAGTTATTGCTTTCTTCTTCTTTAGTCTCTCCTCATTTGTGACATGAAATGGAAAATTCTACCTATCTACTTTGCTCTTTTGTAGTCTTATCGTTATGAGTGAAATGGAATTTGATAGCTATATGCTTTGTTCTAACTCATTATTCTCATCTTTGTTATTCATTATTTGTGTTATGTTATTACTTAATCTCAGTTGGACACCTATTTTCTTTGATATACCCTAATCCATGCTCCTCAATTAAATGTGATTTATAAATGGCAATGTGCTTTTCTCTTCTTTAGTCTTTGCTTATTAGTGAAATAGAAATGGATATCTATGTGCTTTGTTCTTTGTTGATCTTTTCTCATTGTTGAAGTAGAAATGGATAGTTATGTGCTTTGCTCTTCTTTAGTGTGGAATTAATGGATACTTATTGCATTCTTCTTCCTTAGTCTCTCCTCATTTATGACATGAAATGGAAAATTCTCCCTATCTAATTTGTTCTTCTTTACTCTTATGTTTATGAGCGAAATGGAAATTGATAGCTACATGCTTTGTTCTAACTTATTAGTCTGAGCTCACGCTGAAATCGAAATGGAAAGCTGTGTAATTTGTTCTTCCTTATTAGTCTCTACATAATATTTGTTCTTCCTTATTTGTTATTTTATTATAACTTAACCTTTGTTGGATATCTATATTCTTTGCTTTACCCTATTCCATGCTCCTCAATTAAATGTGATTTATAGATGGCAATGGAAATGGATATCTATGTGCTTTGTTATTTCTTAATATTTGTTCATTGGTGAAAATGGATTGGTATCTATTTTTCTCTTCTTTAGTATGGAATTAGTGGGTGGTTATTGCATTCTTCTTCCTTAGTCTCTCCTCATTTGTGACATGAAATGGAAAATTCGACATATGTGCTTTGTTCTTCCTTACTCCTATGTTTATGAGTGAAATGGAAATTGATAGCTAACTACGTTGTTCTAACTTATGAGTCTCATCTCACACTGAAATCAAAATAGATATCTATTGATTTGTTCTTTCTTATTTGTCTCTACTTAATCTTTGTTCTTCCTTATTTTTGCTTTGTTATTGCTTAGTCTTTGTTGGATAGCTACGTGTTTTGCTTTACCCTAATCCATGCTCCTCAATGAAATGTGATTGATAGATGGCAATGTGATTTTCTCTTCCTTAGTATTTGCTTATTAGTGAAGTGGAAATGGATATCTATGTGATTTGTTTTTCCTTAATATTTGTTTATTGCTGAATGGAAATGGATAGCTAAGTGTTTTTCTCTTCTTTAATGTGGAATTAATGGATAATTATTTCTTTATTATTCCTCAACACTTGACTATCCATGTGTGTTTCTACATGAACAACTTATCTTTCCATATAGCTTCTTCCATTGGTAGGTTTTTCTATTTGATGATATACTTGATAATTGATCGATTTCTTAGCTACTTAGTCTTGTTTTCAAGATTGTTTTTGGTTCTAATATTATTTTTCCTTCTTCATTAATCTTTGGTAGAATATCTTGGACTAGGATCTTATCATAGATTTCCTTAAAGAATAATAATTTGGTGCTAATTTATTTTCCTTTTTTTCTTTCTTGAGGGCATCTATTTATATGGTTGTAGTCTCACAAATAGCCAATCCCACACTTCAAATTCCCTTTTCACTGTGAGGTTGATCTATTTGTTGTTTCATCCTATTTTGTATGATAACCAAGTTGTCCTTCAATAGTTTGAGAACATCTTGTTGGTGTTGTATGTTGCTCTCTACTTTTTGAGACCTTATATTCCCTTTCAAGGTTGATGAGATGGATGGAGGATGATATCCATAAAGGTTCATAAATCGTGACGGGTTTTGTTTTATCATATGCAAAGAAATATAGATATCCTTCTAAACAATTATTCACAATCTCAGTTTTCTCATCATATTGAGGATGCTAAGATGAGTTGTTATTAAATTGAGTATCCAAACAAGAAAATAATTCTGTCCAAATATTTCTAGTGAAAATTGAATCTCTTTCACTTACAATAATCTTTGGTATTCCATGTAGCATTTGTACTCTTTCCATGAATGCTACTATCACTGTACATGCTTTAAAGGGATGAGAAATATAGAGAAAGTGGGCATACATTGTCATTCATTCTATTGCTACCATAATGACACTTTTTCCTTAAGATTTGGGTGAATTTGTAATAAAATCTATTGAAACTTCTTCCCAACACTTACTTGGTATGGATGATGGTTGAAGGAGTTCTAGGGTCTTGATTATTTAATCGTCCTGAGGATGAACCACATTAGCTGGTTCGAAGCACGTAAACAATTTAAATTTTTTATTTGAGGAATTCAAAAGATAGATCTCTAAATAAATATACTTACAAAAACCTATATCCATATATCTCTCCCTTATTTTGTTGGCATACCACAAATTCCACCACAAAATCTTGCAAATCTAATTTAAGACCTTTCCAATTATTTTTTCTTGATCGTATGGTTTTTCGTCAAGAACCCTGAATGTCCTCCTAGATGATAAGTGTGTAATTGCAAAAGGCCCTCTATTTTAGTTGATATTTTTACAAAAGTATAAGCAATCTTAATACCACAAAAAATATTTTTTCACATAATTTTTTTATAGCATTGGTTTCAACCTGTGATTATTAAATGATATTGCATATCTTCTCATCTTTCTCCCATTCTATCATTGCTTGTTCCACCCAGACATACTATGGAATTGATATAGTGCATGGTAAACCATTTTTGTCTTCCTCTTTCCTTGAGAGTGCATCTGCCATAATATTTTGTTTTCCATTTAGTAGATAATTTTAAAGTCATAATAAAACATCTTTTTGACCCATTTTTATTGCTCTTATGAATATAGTCTTTTCTCCAAGAAGTACTTCAAACTCTATTGATCTATTTTTACTTTGATTTGCCTTTCTATTAGGTATGGACATCATTTCTTAACTCATGCAGTATAGCTAACATTTATTTTTAATATAGGGTCTAAGTAAGTTCTTTCCTTTAGTTTCACTACTTTCAAAGGCAAGGGGCCTTACTTCTTGCATCAAAACAACACTATTGTCATGTCATGAGGCACCACACTCTGCAATGAAGGTTTTTTTTAAGTCAGGTGTGTCACCAAGATGGGAATTGTACACAAAGTCTCTTCAAGTTCTTCAAAATATTTGGTTACTTATTTAGTCCAAGAAAATATCTTCAAAAAATTTGTTAGAGTTGATACCATTTGACCACGATTCTTAAAACACTTGCGGTAATTTGTTAGAGTAATATCCTATCAATCCTGAGAATACTATTAATTTATTTAGGGTATTGGAAATTGGTCATTACCTCATAACTTTCATTTTGTTAGGATCCATCTTGACACCCTCATGTGATACAATATGACCCAAATATTCCACTTCTTGAACCCCTAAAGGCACAAATGGAAGGATTTGCATACAATTTTTTCTCTCTTGAAGTAGTGTTAATATCCTATCAACATGTTGTACATGCACTTCCCAAGATTTGTTGTGGATCAATATGCCATCAAAAAAATACTACCATAGGTTTTCTAAGGAAGGATTTGGAAATATAATTCATTAAGCTTTGAAATGTTGTAGATGCATTTGCAAGTCTAAATGGCATAACCAAAAACTCATAATGACTTCCATGTTTTCTAAAGTTTGTTTTCGGAATGTCTTCCTCCATCATTATGATTTGATGATATCTAGAATGAAGATCCGACTTAGCAAAGAAAATTTTTCCATGCAATTCATCTAATAATTCATCAATTATAGGAATATGAACTATATCTCATTGTCATTTCGTTGAGTTTTTTGTAATCTAGACACATATGCTATGAACCATCATTTTTTTGAGTTGTTTGTAATCTATACACATGCCAAAGGCATAATTTGAAGGATTTGCATATAGTTTTTTCCTCTTCCAGTAGTGTTAAGATCCTGTCAACATGTTGTACATTCACTTCCCAAGATTTGATGTAGATTAATATGTCATCAAAAAATACTAACATAGGTTTTATAAGGAAGGGTTTAAAAAAGAATTCATTAAGCTTTGAAATGTTGAAGGTGCATTTGTAAGTCTAAATGACAACCAAAAACTCATAATGACCTTCATGTATTCTAAAGGTTGTTTTGGGAATGTCGTCTTCCCTCATTATGATTTGATGATATCTAGAATGAAGATCAAACTTAGTAAGGAAAATTTCTCCATGCAATTCATCTAATCATTCATCAATGACAAGAATAGAAAATTATCCTTGATTGTCACTTTGTTGAGCTATTTGTGTTAGGATATTCCGACACATAGGAAATAGTTAAGTACAACTTGGTCTAGTATAGAGTTAGGTAAAGTGTGTTTCTTTACCGTTGTACATTTTGTAACTTACAATTCGACGGTCACGATATGTAGTGATCCGACGGTTCATTCTCTCCTCGGTATTACCGACACTTGATCCATGGCTTGACACCCGATTGGTCCATGATTTCTATTTAAAGCGCATGGAGGGTCATTTGTAGGGTAATCCGTGCATGAGAGAAACATATGTAAATTTTCATTCTTTTATTAATAAATTGCCTGAAGTGGCCGCGTTGGCTCAGGCCGTGGACTGTTTCCCTCTTTGAGGGTTTTAACCACGTCAAAATACTGGTGTATTGATCTGCGATCTGGTTGTGAGCGGTGTCCTTTTGGTGTTCTGTCTGAGGAACTTACCCTGTAAATTCCTACATGGTATCAGAGCTATTTGAGGGCCGCGTCCGTTGGTGATCCAAATCTGAAGCCGGTAGAACTGCATCCGACTGCCGTTTCCTAGATCTGTTGTTTCTGACTGCTTTCGGGCCGAGAGGACTGCTTTGTTGTGTTGGGAGCATCTGTTCCAGTGAGGAACCCCTTTCATTTCACGCGAAAAGGTTTCCGGTAGCCCTAGCTGCATCATTTTTAAGATTTGGAGGTATAAAGTGTTTATTTGCAGTTTACTGTTATTTTCTCTCTGTTTATTTCGGTTTCGGTTTATTTAGCCTTTTTATTACTGGATCTATACCTTTCATTTCTGCGTATGCTCTTTGCCCTGCGACTCTGTGCGATCTGGGAAAATCAGAAACAGAAAGGAAGGATTTTTCTCATGTGTATGCTCTTTTCCCTGCACCTTAGGGTGATCTCGGAAAATCAGAAACATTGAGGAAAATATTTAGTTTCCGGCCAAAGCTAACTTTGAGCCGCAAGGTTCATTTTTGAAAATATTTAGTTTTTCGGCTAAAGCTAACTTCGAGCCATAAGGTTCGTTTTCTTTGCATGTCCGTGTTGGGTTTTGTGTTTTTTGTTTTGTAGGGAAAAAGAGCTTTCTCAAAGCAAGCACGCAACCCAAAGCACCCTTTCTCTCTCTCTCTCTCTCTCTCAAATTTTTTGTATAGATCAATTGGTTCAAAGCTATTTTAAGAGAGTAGAGGTCTTGGGTTCAAGTCTCCATTTTGTGGGGGCGGACTTTTTCATTTCCGCACATTCCCGCACAACTTTTTTTCAAAAAGCCATAACTTCTTCATCCGGAAGCCGTTTTCAGAGCCGTTTTTTTTAAACCAGCCTAATTTTTCGAGATCTATCCATTGGAACACTTATTTTCAGCATATTTAGCTTCAGTTTCCATTGAAATGGAAAGTCAATACCAAGTTACCCTTGACAGCACCAATTACTTCCAATGGTTGGCTTACATTGAGGATTTACTTAGAACTAAAGGTCTCTACAGAATAGCCTCAAGCCAAGAAAAGAAACCGAAGGATGAAGATAAGGCTGCTAAATGGGAAAATAGGCAAGATCAAGCACGTGGATTGATAGAGATGTCTATTTCTCCATATCTTAGATTCCATATTGCAGAAATTGATACTCCTGATGAAGCAATGAAACAAATCAATAAAGTTTTTGGGATTAAAAATGAAATTAGAGCCCATCAACTTGAAAATGAGTTGCTTACATTGGACCCTAATAATTTTTCTTGCATTGAAGATTTCTTGTCCAAGTTCAAGACCCTTAGATATCTTTTGGAAGGTGTTAAAGTTAAGAAAGAAGATAGTAACCTTATCTATTCCATTCTTACAAAGTTGGGACCAGCCTACTCTGTGTTTGTTTCCACCTTCCATTCTACAAGAGAAGCCTTCATTTCTCAAGGAACAGACTACAAGTCCCCTTCCTCTGACTCTTTTTGTGATTCTTTAATAAGAGAACAAGAAAAACTCTTACACCTTGGTCTTCTTAATCTTGGAAACTCTTCCAAGAAAGCGTTAGCCGCCCAGCAGCAATCAAATTCAAAGAATCCTAAGAAGTCATATCCTAAAAAGAATGGTCCTAAAACAAACAAGGGTCCTAAGCAATTTCAGCCCCAAAATGAAAAATCATTTCAACAAAATGATAAGACAAATAAAAACAAAGGGAAGAAGACTGATAGACATTGCAATTTTTGTAATCGAGATGGCCACTTAGAATCAAAATGCTTTAAGAAGATGGAAGCCTTGGAAGCAGCAATGAATAAGCATAACATCCATTTGGGGCAATCTTCAACTTCAACTTCATCTTCAGGAATGGCACTTTCTGCATGTGGTTGTCAAGCATATCGGTCTGGCTATGCATTAAATGTATCTTCTTCTTCTCATTCTCATGAGTGGCTCATTGATTCTGGAGCTTCTTATCACATGGCCAAAAACAAAGCCATGTTTTCTTCTTTAAATGATTGTAACACCAAAAATATATATGTTGGTGATGATAGATCTCTTAATGTTGTAGGGACTGGAACTGTTCATCTAAACAATGGTCAGTTTAATGATGTATTATGTGTTCCAACCTTATCCTACAACCTTCTATCTGTATATCAGATAACTCATTCAGGTGAAGGTAAAATCGTTGAATTTTCACCTCATGATGTTGTAATCAAGGACTTAAGAGATCCTAAATAGATTTTGGCTACTGGCATTGCTGATGATTCTACAAGGTTGTATAAGTTTCACAACTTTGGGTCATCAAATCTTCCCTCAGTATTTTTTTTCTCATAACGATGAAGTGAGCAAACTTTGGCATGAGCGATTTGGTCACTTAAACTATCGCTCCCTTCAGCATCTATGTAAAGAAAATATGGTGACAGGTCTTTCTATGGTATCTTGTAGAGATGGTGTTTGTTCCGGATGTGTACTCGGAAAACATCATTGGGACAGTTTTGAAAAACGTGCCTCTTGGCACGCCTCAGCCCCTTTACAGCTTGTGCATAGTGATTTATGTGGTCCACTTCCAGTTGTGTCATTCTCTGGCTGCAAGTATTTCTTAACTTTCATTGATGATTTCTCCAGACGCACTTGGGTATATTTCTTAAAACTCAAGAGTGAAGTATTTAACACCTTTTTGGCCTTCAAGGCCTTTGTTGAAAAACAATCTGGACATCAAATTCTTAAGTTAAGATCTGATAATGGCGGAGAATATGTTAAAAACACATTCATCAACTATTGCACTGAGAATGGAATTCAAATGCAACATACTATTCCATATACTCCACAACAAAATGGTGTAGCTGAAAGGAAGAATCACACCTTAAAGGAAATGGCTAATTGTATGCTACAATCTAAAGGACTTGGTCTTAGTTTTTGGGCAGAAGCAATTAACTGTGCAAATTACATAATAAATCGCACTCCTACTAAGGCTTTAAAGAATATCACTCCAGAAGAAGCATGGAGCTCAATCAAACCAGATGTAAGTCACTTTCGTGTTTTTGGAAGTGAAGCGTGGGCCCATATTCCAGATGAAAAGCATAAAGCTTTAGAACCTAAGAGTGAAAAATGTACTTTTGTTGGATATTCTGAAGATGTCAAAGGCTATAGACTTATTCCATTTAAGTCCAAAAATGTTATCATTATAAGAGATGTAAAATTTGATGAAAATATATCGGCCTGTGAGCCTAGTCTGGCGGATGTGCCACCTCTCCCTATCTCTTCTACCTTTGAAAACATTTCTTCTTCAGATGATGAAAGTGAGGATGAAAATCCTCCCCCACCATCTCAGGATCCTCCTTCAGCTCCTGAGCTTCCAAAATGGGTTCGTGCTACTCGAGATGCAGTAGGTGATCTTGCCGGTGATCCTACAGATCAGCGACGAACACGTTCTCAGTTCGAGAGAGCCTCTTCTTTACTGGCTCAAGCTCCAGTAAATTATGATCCTGACACCTTTGCAGAAGGTTCAGGCCATCCAGATTGGGAAGCAGCTATGGATGAAGAATATCATTCATTATTGGCAAATGATACATGGGATCTTGTTCCTCTACCAAAGGGACGAAAACTTGTTAGATGCAAATGGGTTTACAGAACCAAGTATGGACCAGATGGGAAAGTTGATAAACATAAAGCTCGTCTTGCTGCTAAAGGTTTTTCACAGGTTGAAGGCATTGAATACACTGAAACCTTCTCCCCTGTTGCCAAAATGAACTCTATCCGCCTTGTTCTTTCCCTTACTGCCTCTTTCAAATGGGAAGTCCATCAGATGGATGTTAAATCTGCCTTCTTGCATGGGGACTTGCATGAAGAAATCTATATGGAACAACCCATTGGCTTCATACAAACAGACTCCAGCCTTGTATGTCGACTTAAGAAATCCCTTTATGGTCTCAAGCAAGCTCCTCAAGCTTGGTATGCCAAAATGGATAGCTTTCTTTTAGAATCTGGCTTTTCTAGGTGTCATTCTGACAATACTGTCTACACCAAGAAAGTGGGCAACTCTCTTATCATCCTTGTTCTTTATGTTGATGATCTTATCCTTACTGGTAGTGATCCCAACCTTATAAACCATGTGAAGTCTAGCCTTAAAAGGAAATTTGAAATGACAGACTTAGGGCACTTACACTATTTTCTCGGTCTTCAAGTCTTGCAATCCAAGGAGGGTATTTCCCTTTCCCAGTCCAAGTATGCTTGTGATATTCTACGTCATTTTCACATGGAAGACTGTAAGCCAGCCCCTTCTCCCTTTCAGTCTGGAGTCAAACTTTCAATCACTTGTACTTCTCCTGAAGTTGATGCTACCTTATACTGTCAACTTGTAGGAAAACTTTTGTATCTAACCCATACTCGTCCTGACCTTTCCTTTGCTGTTGGCCTTGTTGCTCGGTTCATGCAAAACCCCCGTGAAAGTCATTGGAAAGCAGCTAAAAGAATACTTCGTTATGTTCGAGGTACAGTTCAGTTTGGGATTCATTACAGTGCCGAAGCAGCTCCTCTATTGGTTGGTTTCACTGATTCCGATTGGGCTGGTGACCCTGATGATCGGAAGTCTACTGTCAGTTATGTGTTCACTCTTGGTTCAGGACCTATTACATGGGCTTGTAAGAAACAAGCTGCCATTTCTCTTTCATCAGCAGAGAGTATCGTGGTGCCGTAGAAGCTAGTAAGGAAGCCTTGTGGCTTCGTCAGATCCTGTCAGAGTTTGGCTTTCAGCAGTAGCATCCGACTACACTTTGGTGTGATAATCAAAGTGCCATTCAGCTATGCAAAGATCCAGTCCAACATCAGCGTAGCAAACACATTGAACTGCACATGCACTTCATCAGAAAGCTCATTCATGACCATGTTCTTGAAGTGCAATATTGTTCAACAGATGATCAAGTGGCAGACTCTTTACAAAGGCTCTCACGGAGGCGAAGTTCACTAAACTTCGATTTCTGGTTGGAGTTCAGGAAGTTGTCACTAAGGGGGGATAGGCTCTAGTGCCTCCTTCCTTCTCCTATTGTGTCATATTTGTAAATCCTTCAATCCTATCCCAAGTTGTTCTTAAGGGGGGATGTTAGGATATTCCGACACATAGGAAATAGTTAAGTACAACTTGGTCTAGTATAGAGTTAGGTAAAGTGTGTTTCTTTACCGTTGTACATTTTATAACTTACAATCCGACGGTCACGATATGTAGTGATCCGACGGTTCATTCTCTCCTCGGTATTACCGACACTTGATCCATGGCTTGACACCCGATTGGTCCATGATTTCTATTTAAAGCGCATGGAGGGTCATTTGTAGGGTAATCCGTGCATGAGAGAAACATATGTAAATTTTCATTCTTTTATTAATAAATTGCCTGAAGTGGGCGCGTTGGCTCAGGCCGTGGACTGTTTCCCTCTTTGAGGGTTTTAACCATGTCAAAATGCTGGTGTATTGATCTGCGATCTGGTTGTGAGTGGTGTCCTTTTGGTGTTTTGTCTGAGGAACTTACCCTGTAAATTCCTACAATTTGTAATCTCGAAACATATGCCATGAACCATAATTTTTGATAACCATCACCACTAGTGAAGAGAAATCACTCTGGTTAGGTTGAATAGTGCTCACCTCTAATATTTATCTAAACATACGCTTAATCTCACTCTTATGTGCATGTGGATACCTATAAGGCCTAATGTTAGGTGGTACACTTCCAAGTTGCAAATGAATAACATGGTCATGATCTCGTGTAGTTGGAAGACAATTAGGAATCTCTACAAATACCTTAGAATGATTGTTAGTAATTTTTAGAGATCCATTGGAATAGAGGATATAGATGCTTGAAAATACAGTGAACATAATTGCACAATTACACCTTGGTGTCACTTTTTTAGAAATTTTGTAATTCTATTAGAGCTTATCACTTTACTTGGTTTCCCTTTGATACCTGTAAGCTAAATTTACTTTCCTTTGAGAAAAATCTTATGAAAAGATATTGAAGCCTAGTAAAAGTGGCTTTGACTCTATTTCTTAGCTACATCTCTAACTTCAACTCATGCCTATGATTCTAGCCCTTGGCTATAGTTCTAGTTTTAGCTCTAGCTCTCACTTGTGGCTCTGGTTATTGGACCTCATCCTAGCTATGGATTTATCTCTAGTTTTTTTCTCTTATTATTACTTAATATTTGATGTATATTTATGTTCTTTTCCTTAACCTAATCCATGCTCCTCAATTAAATGTGATTTATAGATGGCAATGTAATTTCCTCTTTCTTAGTCCTTGCTTATTAGTGAAATGGAAATGGATATATATGTGCTTTCTTCTTTCTTAATCTTTGTTTATTGGTGAAATGGAAATGGATAACTATGTGTTTTTTACTTCTTTAGTGTGAAATTAATGGATAGTTATTGCATTCTTCTTCCTTAGTCTCTCCACATTTATGACATGAAATGGAAACTACTACCTATGTGCTTTGTTCTTCCTTTCTCTTATGCTTATGGGTGAAATGGAAATTGATAGCTACCTGTTTTGTTCTAACTTATTAGTCTCAGCTCAAACTAAAAGGAAAATGGATAAGTATGTGATTTGTTATTCCTTATTAGTCTCAACTTAATCTATGTTCTTACTTAATTGTTCTCTTATTATTACATGATCTCTATTGGATATATATGTTCTTTTCTTTACATTATTCCATGCTTCTCAATTAAATGTGATTTATAAATGGAAATGCACTTTTCTCTTCGTTAGTCTTTGCTTATTATTGAAATGGAAATGGATAGGTACGTGCTTTTGTCTTCTTTAATGTGGAATTAATGGATATTTACTGCTTTATTATTCCTTAGTCTCTCCTCATTTGGAACATGAAATGGAAAATGCTACCTATGTGCTTTGTTCTTATGTTTATGATTGAAATGGAAACTGATAACTACATGATTTGTTCTAACGTATTGGTCCTATCTCACACTGAAATCAAAATGGATAGCTATGTGATTTGTTATTCCTTATTAGTGTCTACATAATCTCTATTCTTCCTTATTTTTGTGATATTATTACTTAATATATATTGGATGGCTATGTGCCTTGTTGTACCCTAATCCATGCTCCTCAATTAAATGTGATTTATAGATGGCAATGTGATTTTCTTTTCCTTAGTCTTTGCTTATTAGTGAAATGGAAATGGATACCATTATGCTTTGTTCATTCTTAATATTTTCTCATTGGTGAAATAGAAATGGATAGCTATGTGATTTTCTCTTATTTAGTGTGGAATTATGCATATTTATTACATTCTTATTCCTTTGTCTCTCTTAATTTGTGACATGAAATAGAAAATTCTACCTATGTGCTTTCTTCTTCCTTTGTCTCTCCTAATTTGTGACATGAAATGGAAAGTTCTACCTATGTGATTTATTCTTGCTTACTCTTATGTTTATGAGTGAAATGGAAATTGATAGCTACCTGCTTTATTATAACTTATTAGTCACAACTCAAAATGAAATCCAAATGGATATCTATGTAATTTTTTCTTCCTTATCAATCTCAACATGATCTCTATTCTTCCTTATTTGTGCTATGCTATTACTTAATATTTTTTGGATAGCTATGTGCTAATCTATACCCTAATCCATGATCCTCAATTAAATGTGATTTATAGATGACAATGTGCTTTTGTCTTCCTTAGTCTTTTCTTATTAGTGAAATGGAAATGGATATCAATGTGCTTAGTTCTTTCTTAATCTTTAACACTACAACAAAATAGGCAATTTGCATAAGATTGAGCATTAGATTTTAGAGCATTTTTTTTTACAATTGGGATGAGAAACCTCATGCTAAATTTGGATCTATTGTACATTTTTCAAAGCATCCTTTTTTGTGCCTGATTTTGCATCCTTTTTCACGCTAGATTTTGCATCCTTTTTAACACTAGATTATGCATTATTTTGTGCATCAAATTTTACACCATGATTTGTATTTGATTTTAGGATAGATTTTGCTTTTAGTTTTGTGAATTTTTTGCATCGATTTTGCATTGATTTTTCATCGTTTTTTGTTTCCTATTTTGTGCCATTCTTTGCTTCTATTTTCTTGCCATCATTTGCATCAAGTTTGCACCATATTTTTCATCCAATTTATTGCCTTTTTTTGCATCCATTTTGTGCTAGTTTTCACATTTAGTCTCACATCAGGATTTGCATCTACTCTTACGCAAATTTTTGCTTGTTATTTTGTACCTATTTTTGTATCTATTTTTGCATCAGCTTTGGTGCCTATATTTGCATTATATGTTGAATTTCACTTAGCGCCAAATTTTGCATCTATTTTTGTGTCCAATTTTGCATCTTTTTTTTTACCATTTTTTATGTCCACTTTTACATTTGATTTGTCTCCCTTTTTTGCATCCAATTTTAAACCATATTTTGCATCATTTGCTGCATCCAATTTTGCATCGTTTTTAAAACCATTTATTGCATACAATTTTACATCCTTTGAGCATCAAAATTTGTATCTATATTTGCATCCTATATTAAGCCATCTGTTGTGTCCACCTTTGCATCCCATTTTGTATCTAATGTTACATTCAATTTTGAATCTTTTTTACATCAACTTTTGCATTTGTTTTTGCAAAAAGTTTTGCATCACTTTTTGCATACAACATTGCATCCCAATTTACATCCAATTTTGTGCTATTTTTATGACCAATTTTGCATCATTTTTTGTGTCTAATTATGTGTCAAATGTTGCACCATTATTTATGTCCACTTTTTCAGCCAATTTTGCATCCTTTTTGGTCTCTATACTACTAAAAAATGGATAATTAGTTACTAAAAACACAACTAAAATGTGCATATAAATGACCATTTTTCAGTTGGTGACCATTAGTGGCTAATGTACAGTATCTTATTACGCGACCAACTTTTAGTCATATTTAGATTAATCATTAATTGGTTGTCTCAATTTTATCATCTAGTAGTATATTTAGTCATAAATTTGGTCATTAATTGTCACAATTAATTACCAAATACACAAAAATATACTACTACATGATTGCCTGAGAAAACCAATTAATGACCAAAGAAATTGGACCAAAATGTTGGTCACATTATAAGATACTATAAATTAGTTACTATTAGTCATATATATGTAAATTTTAGGCATCAATTGAAACCAATTAATAACCAAAGAAACATGATTAAATTTTGGTTGTGTTATAAGATACTGTAAATTAGTTACTAATAGTCATATATATGTAAATTTTAGTCGTCACTTGTAATCACAAATTTATCATTTACAACAACCATTTATCCTTTTTTGTTAGTCTCATATTCATTATATAAATGATTGATTTGGTAGTTTATATTCATTTCATTTACTTTCATCAATAATCATTATAAATGACTAATTTAGTCATTGTATATTCATTTTATTTGTGTTCATGATTAATCAATATAAACTACTAATTTAATAATTTTAGATTGATTTTATGTGTTCATTATTAATCAACACAAATTAATTAATATGATTTTGTGACTAAATTAAAAAAATGGCATACAATGTGCATGTTCATCTAATATGAAAATACAAAGTTACATGTGTTAATCACAATACTAAGTAATAACTAGTACAACTATAAATAATTTAAACCACAAATTATATTATATGAAATGTCAAGTATTATAATATGAGTTTTCAACTTAATATTGGTTGGACTACAATTTACATGTGAAATATCGTTTCGTCACTTCAAAACATTATCATTATGTTACCAAGGCATTGCAGGTGGATATTGGCTTTAAGGGTATCACTAGACCGGTTTTCATCTCTTTCTCTTTCTGCGTTTTCCACTCCAGTGTTATTGTTCTCCTCTTTCTTCAATTCCTACCTCAATGCAAAAGATACATTATCGCCTATGGAACTTTGATACCCATGGAAGGTCCTTATCCTCCTTCAAGACAAAAGATACATCATCACTGTTACCAAAAGACATGAAAAGAAATCAAAGTTCAATTACTTTCTATCCATCCAATGGAGTTTGATTTCAAATGAATTCAAACCCATAGTTGTATGCTTAAATTTAAATTTCAGAATTCCCTCCCAGTCCTAAATAAGGCACCTTAATTTCATATCGTATTTACAAATTTCCTGAACACCACAATATTCATCCACTTGTATAACTTTCCAACTCAATTGAGCCAATGTAGAAAATTGGAATCAATACACCCACAACAATATGAAATCAAACACCAAATTAAGCTAGGCAGTTATGTTAATTTGATGGAAAATATGGCCATATTCATATGATGGTAATTGTTTCTCCCTATTTAGTCTAGGAAATCTCCATGTGTATTAAAAAGTATGGAATAACATTGTCCATTAATTAAATGGCCTCTCTTATCTATAGAAACTAATTGGAGACTTAGTTGCATGCAGGCTTATATTTGCATTCATAATGATTCTTCATGAGTGGACATATAGACGTCACAAGAAAAACTATGGAATCCTACGTGACTTTTTATTGTTTACTTACAATATTCATCTTCTTTTGCATTGTTTACATATATAAGTCTTTCTTTGCAAACAATATGTCTTTCACACGCATTTACTTCAATCCTAAATTGTTGAAAACTATAATAAATTGGATATTCTTTTGAGATATTTATAGAACAATTATTGCTTGCGCTTACTTATACCTATAATATTTCCATTAGTACTTCTAGACACTTAAGGTATGAGGTGTGAATCACAAGATGAGATTCACCATACCAATCCAGTGAAATGCAAATAAATCAAATTTATTGAACACGTGACATTTACAACAATCACTAGTTCTAAATGTTGCGTAAGAGAAGGAAAGCATTGATTACCTTGGAAAGTTGAGATGTAAATTTTGCAAATGACATCTCAAGCCTAGTTCACAAAGAAGATCGAACATGCACCAAGCCTACAACTACTAAGTCAAAGTAAAAATTCTTGATCCAGATTTATGCAAGAACGCAATAAAGTACATAAATAACCATAAATATAGAGATGCAACATAAATGATACTTCATTTCATTAATGTAAAATACTGAAATATAAACAGAAATGGAAATAATACTAGCTCGTACAATGGTAGATTATCTCTGAAAAGAGATGTGGTGGCTACATGCCTCTGAACTATGTTACAATGAGGATCAAAGGCCTATTTATTATTGAGAAACAATGGGAAAACCTAAACATCCAAAAACCTAACCCTAGGAAATGAAGCACCAAACTATGGGCCCCATTTGGGTAAATTGGTACATCAACTTCCCGGGGTCGTAACTTTGGCATACGATCTTCGTTTGACATGCACAATACCTCGTTAGAAAGATCTATCCGAGGACTACAACTTTTACATGAGAAACATCAAACTATTACCCATGTTGCCATAATTAAATTACAATAAATTACAAAATAACTAATTGAAATAGAGGCTCTGGTAGTTCGCACTTTTAGTGATCGTCGGAGTAGACAAATGAAGAACATCATGAAAATTGTTGATCGAAGTTTGCTCGACTGTGATAACAGGAAAAAACTACTGCAAATGATCGGAATTTCTAATCACTACTTACAAAGGAACAAGGATAACAGACCCTTAATTGCAGAGATCCTGAATAAGATGCAGGAAATTGGAAATGCATAATTTTTTTTGTTTTTAGCATTCACTACTAAGTTTTTTTAAACAATTTTTATTTTTAGTAGTTTTTTTTTCAAGGGTGGGAAAATCTATCACAACTCAGTTGTCAAACTAGTAGTGAGGACAACCATCTCTCAAACTAGTAGTAAGGATAACCATCTCTGGCTGCTATCCGGGAATGAAGGATGACTCATCCCGGTTATTCAAGGAAAACCATGCCACCTGGAATAACCAGCTGGTGGTCTGTAAGAGGATAGGCTTTCACTCTGACCAATGCCTATGGGGTGGAATAACCAACTAGTGGTCTGTAAGAGGATAGGATTTCACTCCGGCCAATGCATCTGTATTTTAGGCTGCTAACGTGTTTCTTTACTTCAGAGGAAGACAAACTCTTAGCCAAGCATATGCAGTCTTAAGGCAGATGCAGTATTAAGGCATACTCCACACCCATTATTTTTAGCAGCTATTGCTAAACTATTTTGAACATTTATATATTATTACTAAACTATTTTGAAATTTTTTAATTTTAGCATTTACTACTAAACTATTTTGAATTTTTTTAAGTTTAGCATTTACTACTAAACTATTTTAAACCTTTTTTATTTTTAGCATTTACTTCACTATCTGTAAATACTAATTTTTCAAAACTAAACTATTTTCAACATTTTTTTGTTTAGCATATATTGTTGTGTTCAGTGGAGCATAAATGAGGATAGGATTTTCAAACTAAACTATTTTTAATTCGTATAGGTTAAGATTTTACTATGAACAAGTATAATTTCACGATTTGTGAACTAGAACTGGATAATTCTGTGACTTTCTTTTGTTTTGTCAATACATTATCATGTGAGGAGTTACGAAACTCATATCATGTAATGAGTGTACATTAGTATTATAAATTAAATTAAATTAAATTATATATATATATATATATATATATATATATATATATATATATATATATATAGATTTGAATTAGAGTTATTTTTTAAAATATTGAACAAATCTATTTCTGGTCAAACCCTAACAGTGGCGCTCTGCAACCTGCATGTCTGGTTTCCATGGCATAGGAGGGTTTCGTTCACGGGAGGTTGTCTCGTTTGCAGGTGGTTCTTACAGGTTTCGGCTTTGCATCCACTGAAGGAGTGAATAGCAAGAGTGAACAGCAAGGAGTGAACAACAAGAGTGAACAACAAGAGTGAATAGCAAGAGTGAACAACAAGGAGTGAACAGCAAGAGTGAATAGCAAGAGTGAACAACAAGGAATGAATAAAAAGAACAAGCAATAGTGAACAACAAGAGTGAACGGCAAGAACAAGCAGCAACCAAAATTCGAGTTCTGCCAGCATGGACGCTGGAGGGGCCCCTCCCCCTCCTCTCCCTCCTGAGATCGATGCCTTCAAACGTCTGGTAGCCTCCTATGGCAAGAGGAAAGAAAACCCGAATCTGCAGAAGTTTGTAAAGAAAGCCGAATCCATCCCCTCCATTGAACTGCCTGCGGAACGCCTATGCTAGACTGTGCTGAACCTAGCAGAACGCGGGATCATTGGTCAATTTACGGGCCTTTGGCCCTCTCCCAAAGCTATCGATGGATGGGTCCAATGAAACTGGAGGCCCCTTGTCTCTAAAGGAATCCAAAATCATCTTGTAAGTGGAGGCTATTATGTTTTTGTCTTCGACCCAGCTGAAGATCGAGACCTTATTTTCCGAAACGGTCCATATTTCATGGGCCCCCAAGGGCTCTATCTGAATAAATGGAAGTCGAACTTTGATCCTTCCTAGTATATTCCTTCAGCCGTTCCTATTTGGGTAAGGTTACCGCACCTCCCTCTTCATTGCTGGTACCTGGAATCTGTGGAAACCACCGGGAACAAACTAGGAAAATACATTGATAGGGCTTAAAGGAGAGAACAATACTCATGTGCCAGAATATGTGTTGAAGTTGACTTGGAGATAGGGTTTCCCAAGGCGATCAAGCTAACCATAGCTAGCTGGTCTCATATACAGGAATTTGATTATGAACAGCTCCCCTTCAAGTGTTGACACTATCACATGGTCATTTCGCTAGAAACTGCAAGAAGAAAACTGAGGAAGAATCTGAAAAAGAGAAAGGTGAACAGTGGACACAAGCCCAAACAATAGGCACATCCAAGTAGACCAACAAAGATAAAGGGAAAGGAGGGAATACTGAGAATGGAGGACCCTCTTCTGGGAAGAGACTACCTGAAGTTCAAGCCACAGCAAATGCCACCACTTCAACAAATCCTTTTGCTGTTCTAAACCCTCCAGAAGATCAAAACCAACCAGATCTTGAAGAGGGAGAGGTGCAACAATTTATTGAACAGATAGCAGATATAGAAATAAACTCAGGATCTCAGGAACAAACTGGAGTAGCCACCTCAGGAATCCCTTGTGTAGACACAACCCCACAGGAAACCCATGGCTCTCCAACAGGCGCCATATCCCCACTCTCTTATGGAGAAATGATCAAAAAGAAAAAGCTGATAGACAACCCTAGTTCTTTTGAAGAAGACTCTTTTGAGCGATCCACCAGGTAGCAATGAACTAAATGGCACGATAAATTCATTAAGAAAAAGGTGTTTCAAAGAGGATATCGTGCATTTCTCTATGATTCTCAGTTCAAGGATTTTAAGGGAAAACTCTGCTCCAGGTGGATGGGACCATATGAAGTTGACATGGTGTTTGATAATGGGACTGTTAAAATTATAAAAATTGATGGGGGACATACTCCTTTGATCATGAATGGACATCGCCTCAGATTATATCACCATCTAGCTTCAAGGGACTCCTTTATTAAATATCTATCTGATAAGTCTAGTTTTGAAACTATTAGTGCAGGGGATTCTTTCTCTGCACCCTTGATCTAAAAAAAAGAAAGAAGAAATACTATATATATATAATAAAATGTTGTTACTACATTATCAATATTTTTCTTGCAAGTACATCACTGGTGCTGTTACTCCTCCAGTGTTATTACTCCTTTGGTGTTGTTACTCTGCTCGTGGTGACTCTAAGTACTTCACTAGTACTGTTACTCTACCAGTGTTGTTACTTCATGGCGATTCCGTCTATGTAACCCGATGCTATTAATCCATGGCGATTCTGTCTAAGTAACCTGGTGTTGTTACTCCTCTAGTGCTATTACTCCATGGTGATTTCGTCTAAGTACCCCGGTGTTGTTACTCCTCTGGTGTTGTTACTCCATGGTGATTACGTCTAAGTACCCCGATGCTGTTACTCCTTTGGTGCTATTACTCCATGGTCATTCTGTCTAAGTACCCTGGTGTTGTTACTCCTCTAGTGTTGTTACTCTGTGGCAATTTTGGCCAAGTATTCAATCGGTGTTGTTACTCCCTTGATGTTGTTACTCCTTCGATGTTGTTACTCCTCTACTGTTGTTACTCCTCCAAGGTAAGTCGCTAGGTATGTCCCCAATTGAATTTATGGATTTGATTGATAATTCAATTGACATGACCCAATATGACCAAGGACGATCATCCCTTAGTTGGGGGGAGGTACTATAATAAATGAAAAAGATGCCATAATTAAATTACAATAAATTACAAAAGCACTAATTGGAATAGAGGCTCTGTTAGTTCGCACTTACAGTGGTCGTCAAAGTAGACAAACGAACAACATCATGAAAATTGTTGATCGAAGTTTGCTTGACTGTGATAACAGGAACAAACTGCTGCAAATGATCGAAATTTCTAATCGCTACTTACAAAGAAACAAGGATAACAGACCCTCAATGGCAGAGATCCTGAATAAGATGCAGGAAATTGGAAATGCATAATTTTTTTTTGTTTTTAGCATTTAATACTAAACTTTTTTAAACACTTTTTATTTTTAGTAGTTTTTTTTCAAGGGTGGGAAAATCTATCACAACTTAGTTGTCAAACTAGTAGTGAGGACAACCATCTTTGGCCGCTATCCAGGAATGAAGGATGACTCATCCTGGTTATTCAAGGAGAACCAAGCCACCTAGAATAACAAGCTGGTGGTCTGTAAGAGGATGGGCTTTCACTTCGACCAATGCCTATGGGTTGGAATAACCAACTGGTGGTCTGTAAGGGGATAGGATTTCACTCAGGCCAATGCATCTGTATTTTAGGTCGTTAACCTGTTTCTTTACTTCAGAGGAAGACAAACTCTTAGCCAAGCATATGCAGTCTTAAGGCAGATTCAGTCTTAAGACATACTCCACACCCATTATTTTTAGCATCTATTGCTAAAATATTTTGAACATTTATAAATTATTACTAAACTATTTTGAAATTTTTTTATTTTAGCATTTACTACTAAACAATTTTGAATTTTTTTAAGTTTAGCATTTACTACTAAACTATTTTAAACCTTTTCTATTTTTAGCATTTACTTCGCTGTCTGTAAATACTAATTTTTTGAAACTAAACTATTTTCAACATTTTTTTGTTTAGCATTTAGTGTTGTGTTCAGTGGAGCATAAATGAGGATAGGATTTTCAAACTAAACTAAGATCAATGCCCCTCCCCCTCCCCCTCCCCTCCCTCCTGAGATCAATGCCTTCAAACGTCTGGTAGCCTCCTGTGGCAAGAGGAAAGAAAACCCAAATCTGCAGAAATTTGTAAAGAAAGCCGAATCCATCCCCTCCGTTGAACTGCCTGCGGAACGCCTGTGCCAGACTGCGCTGAACCTAGCAGAATGCGGGCTCATTGGTCAATTTACGGGCCTCTGGCCCTCTCCCAAAGCTATCGATGGATGGGTCCAGTGAAACTAGAGGCCCCATTGTCTCTAAAGGAATCTGAAATCATATTGTAAGCAGAGGCTATTATGTTTTTGTCTCCGACCCAGCTGAAGATCGAGACCTTATTTTCTGAAACGGTCCATATTTCATGGGCCCCGAAGGGCTCTATCTAAATAAATGGAAGCCAGACTTTGATCCTTCCTAGGATATTCCTTCAGCCGTTCCTGTTTGGGTAAGGTTACCCCACCTCCCTCTTCATTGCTGGAACCCGAAATCTATGGAAACCACCGAGAACAAACTAGGAAAATACATTGATAGGGCTTAAAGGAGAGAACAATACTCGTGTGCCAGAATATGTGTCGAAGTCGACTTGGAGATAGGGTTGCCCGAGGCGATTAAGCTAACCATAGTTGGTTGGTCTCACATACAGGGACTTCATTATGAACAGCTCCCCTTCAAGTGCCGACACTGTCACGGATATGGCCATTTTGCTCGAAACAGCAAGAAGAAAAATAAGGAAGAATTTGAAAAAGAGAAAAGCGAATAATGGACACAAGCCCAAATAGCAAGCACATCCAAGCAAACCAACAGAGCGAAAGGGAAAGGAGGGAATATTGAGACTAGAGGACCCTCTTCTGGGAAGAAACTACCTGAAGTTCAAGCCACAGCAAATGCCACCACTTCAACAAATCCTTTTTCTGTTCTAAACCCTCTAGAAGATCAAAACCAGCCAGATCTTCAAGAGGGAGAGGTGCAACAATTTATTGAACAGACAACATACATAGAAATAAATTCATGATCTCAGGAACAAACTAGATTAGCCACCTCAGAAATCCCTTGTGTAGACGCAACCACGTAGGAAACCCATGGCTCTCCAACAGGTGCCATATCCCCACTCTCTTATGGAGAAATGATCAAAAAGAAAAAGCTGATAGACAACCCTGGTTCTTCTGAAGAAGACTCTTTTGAGCGATCCACCAAAAAGGCAGGAAGGAAGTCTCGTAAGGAGATCAGAGAAGAAGAGCCAGAGAGATTAAAGATGCAAGGCAGTGAATCTACAATCGAAATATCATTAAGCAGAAACACAAGGGCTCGACCCACAAAGGGAGGGCCTATTCCTTCCTTCCCTGGTAAATAATGCAGACTTTCTCTTGGAATTGCAGGGGTTTGGGTAACCCATTGAAAGTTGAAGCAGTAAAAGATCTATCAAGAATGGAACCCTCAGATATCCTCCTGCTCCAAGAGACAAATATAGAAGAGGATGCTCTTCTATCCTTAAGTCAAATCAAGTGGAATAAGAACTCAGGAAAAGCGGTCAACACCCGAGGTACTTCAGGGGGTCTTGCAACCTTATGGTCAGAGGATATGTTTCAGCTAAAAAGCTCCTTCACAACACAACAATGGATATACACAGAACTTAAACATCTCCCAAGTAAGATTTCTTTAGCTCTCTTCAATCTTTATGTCCCAGTTAATTTCTTAGAAAAGAAGGATTGTTGGAATTCTCTCTAAGACTTCCTAGAAATCTACACTCCCCCAAACATCATACTGGCGGGGGATCTTAACATCACTTTAGATCCGAAAGAGAAAAAAGGTGGAGTTTGGGGTAAATATCCCTTCCATGTCTCAGTGGAGTCTCTGATTCTTACTTGGGTCCTCCTTGACCTCAAACCTAAGAAAGGTCGTTATACCTAGACCAACAATAGAGTAGGTAATGCCAACATTACTGCTTGTCTAGACCGGTTTCTAGTTCAAAGTTCTTTGATGGAGGGGAAGCATTTAATCCCTTCAAAAATTCTGCCCAAGATAACATCTAACCATAACCCCATCTCGTTGTTGCTAGAAAAAGAGGAATATTTAGGCCCTATTCCCTTTAGATTCAGTCCTCTTTGGGTAGCGAGAGAGTGCTTTATGGACATAGTGGCTCAAGCTTGGTCGCAACCAGTTGAAGGAAATCCTACTTTGTGTGGGAGAAAAAACTTAAGTACACTAAGTATGCCTTAAAAACCAGGGGAAAAAAAAACCCTCTCCACTCCAACGAGCAATAGACAAAAGACTGTGCAGGCTTTAGCCGAGATTCAGCTAGGCATGGAAGAAACTAAAACCACGAAAGCTCAGCTGCTCATTGAACAGAATGCCTAGTCCAACTCTTTTCTCTCCTTTCGCTAGGAAGAGGAGTATTGGCACCTCATGTCTCGTAGCTGGTGGGCTCCAGTATTGTAGCAATAATGCTACAACTCTTGGAGCTTCCTATCTCTAATTTTATCAACCCGGTAGTTCGTAACAAACTTGGAAGCGACGGTGCTGTATGCACAAGTACTAGCTCTTGTCGCAGCTGTCACTTGGTCAGCTGGCACAAGTCCGCTAGGGCTCAAGCCAACTTCTATATGTTCTCAGAAGAAGCTTTCTAAATGATGAACGAAGACTATCTCAAAGGAAATTAACCTACTTTGCAAGAATGAACTGAAAGCCAACCAAACATGGAAACCCTAGTAAACCCTAATCTACTAGCTTAATCCTTACAATGCAACGATGGGAATGTAACTCCTAAAAATGGTGCCATTACTTCTAGTGATATGAGATGCATGAATTTAAACTAATTCCATTGAAAAGAACATTGTTTTTATATTTTTGCTTAAGTGGTTGGAGTTATTATGACTTTGTTTCTTATTAGATTTTGACTGTGCAGGGGTAGTTCGAAGGGAAGGAAGGCTTGAAAAAGGTCAGGAGGGCTAGGAGAGGTTCTAGGGGATCCCTAACATCATTCCACAGGAGTCCACAACGTTCAGGTGCTTGGCAACTGAGTTTGCAGGCTTCTACAGGATGTTTGCAGGGGATCCTACAGGAAGCTCGGGATTTCTACAGGAAGTCTGCTAACTTCTACAGGATGTTCTGCGGTTGGAGTTTTTGGTGATGGAGGAGTGAAGGAGCGGTATGGGTGGATAGGTAGGATGAAAAGGGAGCTAGTGATGGCTCAGGGACATAAAGATGGGATGGAGAGAGAGTGCATGCAGTTGGTTGGTGGATAGAAGGGTGGAAGCAATGAAAAGTCAAAAAGATGGAGCTACGTGAACAGTAGAAGGGTTGGAAGGCAAACGAGCTGAACAGAGGTTAAGCAGGTGGCTTAGGCGCGGTTGAGAAGAAGAAGAAGATAATAGAACAATGCTGCGCAGTGTAAATGGAACAAATCCTCTATGTCTTGCACAAAACCGAGAATTCCATCAACCTATTTTAACTGTGTTATTAAACCAACGAACAACAATGTAAACTTCAGAGAGAAATCGTGCATGGTGTTGGAACGAAGAAGTATTACTCAAGATCAGAATGCATGGACGGTTCTATGACTGAAATGATTGTGTTGCAGCTTGCATGAACGTATAAGACTGCGTTTTTTGTGGTTGGTACGATCTACACCCCCAATCTCTAAACAGAGATGGCAGTGAGTGCACTGTCAACCTTTTCTTGGAGCTCTAATGAATGCTAATCCTCCTACTCTAATCTAAGCTACTGAAAGCACTTTAACCATAAACTAATCCTACTCAATCACATTAAAGAAATTAAATCAGCAGACTGTGTTTTCCAAATGCATGTCAAAGCAAAGAAATGAAGTGCTGAAAGGAAAGACAAGTAACAATACAAGGAAAAGGAGGTCTATTGCTCTCAGGTTGGGCCCTAACCTGAGAGCTATAGCTCCCTTAAGAACTTAGAATTGAATCCAAAGCTGCTTGCCTTTATTAAATAATCATGAGTCTAACAACATGCCAAAACTGGCTTACAAAAAGCAAAAACCGAGCTGTAGCTCGTGCTTAGAAATTGCAACAGTAGTTCAAAAGTTCAAAAAGCTTCTATCAAAGGCTACGGCCTCAATATTTATACATGATGAGGATCAAGCTGGCTTCCTCAATTAGTGGAGCTCGGCTGTCCAACTAAAAGTAAACTGCTGTTCCTGTAGAATCCGTTGGCTGCCTTTTAGCTCGGTGGGGATAGCTGTTGGAGCTCGGAGTTGGGGTGGAGATCACGAGGGAGGTCATTCAAGACTGTGGACAACCTCCCTATAAACCTGCAATGCCACCTTTGCTGTCTCCTTGTCTCCTTCTGCGTGGTCTTTGCTCCATTTAATGTCAAAAAACCTGAAATCATCATGTATTAGTCACATAGGAATAATGCCTGCCCTTCTTCCTACAAATAACACGAATATACTAAGAAATGATGCATAAGTGATAAAAGATGAAGGGTTGAGCAAGGTAAGTAGGCCAAATGAGCCCAAATTGTTACCAAAAATTGGGGCTCATCATCACCCCCCAGCTAAAATATTTGCTCATCCTTGAGCAATTTTACTCCGGCTCCTTGTCCTTGGCCGAGAACTAGGCTCCGGAATACACTCTTTCTTTCCTACCCTTGGTGGCTCTACCTGTTCTGCCCTTGGTGGTGATGAGGGTGACGCTCCTTCCCTCTTCTTTGTTTCCTTGACCTTGGGCCGGGCTTTTGAAGCCGATTGGTCTACCTTTCCTTTCCAAGTAGTTGTTTTTGGGCTCCCCCTCTCATAGGTGACCGATATCTTCGAGGGGGACCTCTCACTGGGTGAAGTAGGGGCATCCCCTGTAGTGATTTGGCTGCTGGATGGGGGCTGTGGCTTGCCCGTCTTTATTCTCGCACTTCTTCGAGCTTCAAAGTATAGAGGGGTCTCCCTCTTTCTCTTCTCCTTTGGCTTAGGAGGCGTGTTGAGGGCGGCCAGCACAGCTGCTACCTCCCTTGCTAGAATGTCCGCCTTCTTCTCCTTGGGTTTCACTTTTTCGGGGCTTCCTGTAGAAGACCCTGTTTTAGTCAATTTCAGGCTTCCTGTAGAAGACCCTGTTTTAGTAATTTTCGGGCTTCCTGTAGAAGCCGGTTTCGGCTTTCCTGTAGAAACAGGTGTTGCTGCCTTGGGTTGCTTTGCTGCATGGATTTTGCTTTTTGATTTGGTTGCAGGTGCTGATGAGGTACTTTTGCTGATGTGGACCTTCTCAGCTTTGTCCGTTCTGCCTTGCAACCTTTTCTCTCTTGTTGTCAAGATGGGTGTGTCATCTTTCTCCTTGGCATCCTTTTTCTCGTGCTTCTTCCTTTGTTCTTTCTTCTGCACTGTGGTTGGGGTCTTCTGGCCTGTTTCTTTCTTTCCCGCGGCCACTGATTCCTTCTCCTCACTGTTGGAGGAACCACTTTCTTCGGTCAACATCCTTATGTCTCCATCTCTTGTCAAATTTCTGAATGCTTCCCATGAGAGGGGAACCTTGTATGAATGAAGCGCATCCTCCACGAGAAGTTTGATCAATCCATGGTGGGCTACCTGGTCTGGTATGCCTTCTTTTAACTTTGTGGCACACTCAATTAGAGATTGTAGCAGGAAATAGGGGATGCTCAGTTTATTTTCTACAGGAAGATCAATCTGGTGCCTCAATTCAGTGAGCAACCTAAAGTGATACTTGTACACAATGCTAAAACGGACTTCACAGGTTATATACTTCATGATCTGCAGGCTAACTTCATTCCATGGTGGCAGTAAACTGGTTCTACGCACCCCATTCTTGTCTTCCGAGAATTCCTCCTCTGGGGGAAAGAATTCTTTCTTGGCCTGTTGGCTCAACTTCCTTTCTTCCTTATCCCATGGCAAACCCATTGGAAGTTCAGTAATTCGACTGATATATTGCGGGGTGAGCTTGAGGCTTAGGCCCCTCAAGTTCACAGTGGCCAATGTTTTGGATTTCGGCCTCAAAGCCTGCAAAAACTCTTCTACCACTTCGACGTCATAACCCTGCAATTTGTCACAGAAGGATATCCATTGCACTCGTGTGAAGAGCTCCACTACCTCAAGATTTTCCCTTAACTTTGTTGAATCAGTGGGTTCCCGTCTAATAAACCCACCCGGCATGATAAAAACTCTTGCTTTAACTAGAGGTGGCAAATGCGGAAGAAATTTGGTCTACTGAGACAGAGCGTAGAATTACGCTTCTGTCATGCACATAATCCACGAAGCTTATCTCTGAGGACCTTAACACAGCTTAATTACACTGACATCCTGTAGAACGACAATTTATGCACAACAGACAACAATTGCAACAATTTCCTACGACCAGACTGTAGACGACGATTCTGCCATCTTCAAAAGCCAATTGCATGGGGAGTTCAGGTTTACCTTTTTATCTGCCACCTTTTGACATGAGGAACCCGCCTTCTTGTAGAAACAACATTCCTGTAGGAGCAGCGCGTGATTTCTGGGAAGGACTGCAGTTGGTCTGCGCTCTTAGTGTTGCTTCACAGGCGTTCTGATGGCCAAAGGCTCGGCGTATTGAACTGCAGAGGGATCCAGATGATCACTCGAGTTCCAAACGGTGAATGATAAATGCATGGGGCGATCTAGCCGATTAGATTTGAATCGGCGGAATCCGTGGCGTGGGGGTGAGCTGTCCCCACCGGACTGTTGGATGACGTTGTCCCATCATTTGCCTGCGAGTTCACTTACTGCCGCATCATCCCCCCGCAGATCCGCCGCCGTCTCTTCTGCTAAATACGTTTTTCCCGACGGGATTGCTCTCACGTGTGTGCTGCCC
This sequence comes from Pinus tabuliformis, assembly GCA_031772625.1. Taxonomy (NCBI): domain Eukaryota; kingdom Viridiplantae; phylum Streptophyta; class Pinopsida; order Pinales; family Pinaceae; genus Pinus; species Pinus tabuliformis. The sequence continues at coordinate 702,486,508 of CM062815.1, read as the reverse complement.
ATTCCTTTTTCCATGGCTGCCACCCAAACATCCGACTAGACCATTAACTGGTCGACGTGGCCAGTCAAATGGCCATACAGCCGCTCAACCCATTCACTTCACACTTTGCAAACAATTCAAAGTAAAATTCATGCAATCTGACGGAAGAAAGGGTCGAGACACTTACCTGTGCGGCGGCAACACGATTTTTCGGTTTTTGGACGATGATGAGTGGATTCGTTTGCCCCTGATGAATTTGCACAGGCCCGGAGGTTCATGTTTACAGGCTGCCGACGATGGATTGGATGTTGTGGCTGCATGCGCCCGCGTTTCCATTGCATATGGCCAGCGTTGTGATTGGTGTACACTCTAGCGGGCTTAACTGTTACAGGACTCCCGCAGGATGTCTTGTAACAGTTTTTCCTCCTCGGGTGCATGCTGCACGACGAAGGATTTGGCCTCACGATCACGCTCCCTGAGCTCATGGGTGGCTGGGATGGATATGGTATGACATCTCAGCATTTGTTTTATCTTAAAAATTGCTTTCTCTTTGATAACTCAACGATCCGCTTTGCTGGTGCAGGTAAATTCGTTGCATGTCGACAAGGATGGTAGAACGAGGTGACAGCAGTGTGCAAGGGTGACAACAGGAGCTTGCATGCATCCAAACCGATCCCTAGTCGTTAGATCTCCTCATAAAATGAATTCTGGGCCGTCCCAAACTTCTACAGGAAGTTTCCTGTAGAAATACAGAGCTTCCTGTAGAAAGTTTGTGTTTCCTGTAGAAAGTCTGCACCTTCCTATAGAAAATCTGCATCTTCCTGTAGAAGACTCAAGCCGTGATAAAATTGTGCACATACCTTGGAGAAAATGAGTATTCTTGGAGGAGGTGCTGGTGAGGTCTCCTGACAGCATGATAAGGATCCTTGGCTTTGAGTTGAGAGGCTTCCTCTCCTCCATAGAACACCTGCAACCTGCATGCAATTTTACATTATGAACTTGCTGTCCTTGTTTTTTTTCTTATTGTTTTTTCTCTTTTTTTTTCTTTTTTCCTTTTTTTTTGAAAGATAACAGGGGCGCCTCAATGAGGTTTTCACCCTTGCCATCTGCCTTAAGCGCCTCAGAGAGGTTTTCACTCAAGGATCTTTTTCAAATCTCTTTTTTTTTTTTTGAAAGACAATAGGGGCGCCTCAATGAGGTTTTCACCCCTACCACCTGCCTTGGGCGCCTCAGAGAGGTTTTCACCCAAGGATCTTTATTATTATTATTATTTATTTTTTATTTTTTTTAGATCTTTCAGGGTATGCCCAAAGCAGAGGCAGAACCCTTCTCTATGACCAACACTGATTTCTCCATAGTTCTGATGAACTCTTGTCTTGAGAGAGGCTTCCTGTAGATCTTCAAGCGATGCCCATTGACAAGCATGGGGATGGCTTCCTCATCAATGGTTCGAATAAGAACAGATCCATTGTCATGGCATTTTTCCACTGCATATGGTCCTAGCCATTTGGTTCTCAGCTTCCCCTTGAAATCTTTGTATCTGGAGTCATACAACAGTGCCCAATCTCCTGGCTGGAATTGCTTGTCATTGAGGTGTTGGTCATGCCACACCTTTCTCTGAAGTTGAACCACTTCCGAGTGAAGGAGGGCCTACATTCGTTGCTCGTCCAGTCCATTCAGCTGCAACAACCTTTCTTGCTGTGCATGGCTGAGATCTAGGTCCAGCTGAGCTGCCATCCTCAAAGTGTTGTACTCAAACTCAATGGACAGCAAAGCTTTCTTCCCATAGACCAGCTCATAAGGTGTGAAGCCGGTGGTGGTCTTCCAGGTGGTGTTGTAAGCCCATGTGGCCTCAACCAGGCGATCTGCCCAGTCCTTTCTACTGCTGCTCACCACCTTAGTCAAGATCCCTTCTAATGCTCTATTGGTGACTTCCACCTGCCCATTTGCTTGAGGGTGATAGGGGGTGGAAGTCCTATGCTTGATCTTGTGATGAGCTAGTAGGTTTTCAACTAGGTTGGATGTGAACTGGCTCCCTTGATCGGTGACCAGCTCTCTTGGGTAGCCAAACTTGTAGAAGATGTTTTCTCTTAAGAACTCGGCCACCTTCTCTTCTGTTGCTTCCTTGATTGCTTTAGTCTCTGCCCACTTTGTCAGGTAGTTAGTGCACACAATGATGTAAGACCTTTGCCTCGAAGGAGGGTTGATTGGACCCACAAAGTCCATACCCCACTTCTCAAATGGCTCAAGAGTCACTTGAGGTTGGAGAGGCATCTCATCCCTTTGAGTCGGTTTCCCCATTCTTTGGCATTGGTCACATTGGCTGATATATCTTCTGACATCTTGATGAAGTGTGGGCCAATAGTAGCATGCTTGCAAGATTTTGAAGGCAGTCCTCTTTGCTGCAAAATGTCCTCCACAAGGCCCATCATGACAGGTGAGGAGGATATCAAAGACTTCCTCCTCCCTTACACAACGCCTTAAGATCTGATCGGGGCCAAGCTTGAACAGATTGCCCCCGATCCAAGTAAATGAGGCACTTTTTCTGATGATTCTGCTCTTCTCTCTTGAAGATAGGTGCGGAGGGAACTGTGCTGAAACAAGGTAGTTTTCTATATCAGCAAACCATGGAGAGAGTGCTGAGATAGCAAACAGATGTTCATCGGGCATCTGGTCATCCACTGTCCCATCCTCATCTGCAGACAAATCCAATCTAGATAAAAAGTCAGCAACAACATTTTCTTTACCTGGTTTGTCAACAATGGTCAAATCAAACTGCTGCAACAAAAGTAACCATCTAATAATACGAGCATTCACATCTGGTTTATTCATTGAATATCTAATTGCAGCATGGTCTGTATGTACAAATGTTTGGTAGCCAGTGATGTAATGTCGGAACTTGTTCAGTGCATGGACCATAGCCAAAAACTCTTTCTCCGTTACAGTGTAATTCAGTTCAGCTTTGGACAAGTTTTTGCTAACAAAGTAAATGGCATATGGAAGTTTTTGTTCAACTTGTCCTAAAGCTGCACCTATGGCTTTGTTCGAGGCATCAGTGTGGATGTGGAAAGGTAGGGCCCAGTTTGGACCTCTCAAGATTGGGGCTGACACCAACTTGTCCTTCAATTCATTCAAAGCCCTCTGACAATCGTCAGTCCATTTAAACTCCACATCTTTTGCCAACAGGCCAAACAATGGCGAGGCTAGCTTGCTGAAGTCTTTAATGAATCTCCTGTAATACCCTGCTAATCCTAAGAAACTCTGAACATCCCTTACCTTTTGAGGAGGTGGAACCTTCTTGATGAGAGCAATTTTGTTAGGATCCACCTGTAACCCTTGGCAAGAAATGGTATGGCCTAGCACGGTCCCTTCAGTCATCAAGAATTCACATTTTTCAGGACTAAGGGACAGGTTCATCTCAATGCATTTGGTTAGGACTTTTCCCAGATTGGACAATGCTTCCTGGAAGTTGGCCCCATAAGGAGTGAAGTCATCCATATAGATTTCCACCGCATCATGGACCAACTCCGAGAAGATGCTCAAGACAGCTCTCTGGAAGGTAGCAGGAGCATTGCATAGCCCAAAGGGAAGAACTCGGTAGGCAAAGGTACCCCAAGGACAAGTGAAAGTGGTCTTATCTTGGTCTTCCGGGCTGATTTGGATCTGGTTGTACCCGCTAAACCCGTCCAGGAAAGAGAAGAACTTCTTTCCTGCCAGTCCATCCAACACTTGATCTATGAAAGGTAAAGGGAAATGGTCTTTCTTGGTAGCTTTGTTTAGTTCTCGGTAGTCCACACAGATTCTCCACTTCCCATTCTTCTTGGGAACCAACACCAGAGGGGACACCCATTCACTATCTGAGATGGGGTAAATGAATCCGGCGTCGAGCAGGTTTTGCAATTCTTCCTTGACAATGTCCTTAAGGGCTGGATTCATTCTCCTCTGAGGTTGCCTAACCGGCTTACAATCCTCTTTGATGTATATGTGATGGGTACAGACCGAAGGATGGAATCCTTTCATCTCCTTATAGCTCCAAGCAAAAGCATCTAGATGGCTGGCCAACAGGCTACACAACTCCTTTTCCTGGGAAGGAGATAGGGAGGAGCTGATCTTTAACGTTCTCTCAGGGCCGAACTCCACATTTTTTACTCTGGGAGTGACAGGGTTGGTTGTACAAAGATCCACTAAGCTGCTCGCTTGGGCATCCTCCACCAATTTCTCTAGGGATAGTGCACTAGAAGGTGGATTCTGGATCAAGGTCTCAATCAAGTCATCCTCGGTTGGGGGGTCTCTTCTAGTGGTATCTAGGGTGCACAAAGGTGCTGAGTACACTTCATCCTCTTCTCCTTCCTCCAACCAAAGTGGTAAGTCATGCTCTAAGGAAGGTTGGGCAGGAGGGTATAGAACTAGCTGCTTGGACATAGGACCATTTTTGATGGTCATGTTTCCTGCACGACAACTTATGTAAGCATCTGTAGTGGCTAACCAAGACCTTCCCAAAATGAGAGGATATCCAGTAAGCTTTGCCTTGGGTTGCAGAACCAGGAAATCTGCAGGGTATTCCCAAGATTCGATAGAGACCAAGACATCCTCCACAATCCCTTCGGGAGTCACAGTGGAGTGATCTGCTAGTTGCAGTACTGTCGAGGTCTTCCTCAAGGAACCCTGAAGATTGAGTTTGAGCATGGTATCCCTGGTCATCACATTAATGGCAGCCCCCAAATCAATCAAGGTGTGAGGTATGATGGTGCCATTGATGTGGACATCTACTACAGGACTCCCAGGATCTAGATACTTTGGGCAGATGACTTGTCCTAACATAAGGTCAGACAGTTGTCCTAAGACATTGATGGTTGAAGCATCTCTCTTTCGCCTGCCTGGGTGTTTGAAACACTTTTCCTTAACCAGTTTGTTGTATATAGGCACATCCTTGATGGCTTGGAGAAGTGGTATTTTCACACACAACTGCTTGAGCTCTCCCAAAAGCTCATCCTCTTCTGGGTTGGGTTGTGCGGTGGCTGTTAGTCTCTCAGGAAAGGGTGGAATAGCCTTTGGTTCACTTTCCTGTTTATCTTCCTCATCCTCTGGGGGAGGAGGTTGGCGATCCGGAAGAGTCTTTCCAGATCGAAGATTGATCTCCTGGATCTCCACAGCATAAGTAGGGCATGATGTTTCCCCAGTGTATACCTGCTGGGCCTGTCTATTGTTGGGGTTCGGGTTCGGTTGAGCAGGTATTTGAGGTTGCCTTGGAGGAGCAGGAGGTAATGGTTGAGGTTGAACTGGTGGTGGAGGCAAAATGGCGGGAGGAGTGTTGTACTGGGGCCTCCACCCCGACTGAGGTGCATTCCACTGAGGCTGTGGCTGGGCATGTGAGTGATAGGAATGAGTAGTGGGTTGAGTAGGGTACTGAGGTGGGTAAGACCATGGAGGAGGCATAGACCAGGAAGGATGAGCAGGGGGACCCCAGGAAGGCATAGGAGTCGATTGGTTGGGGCTGTAATAATCTTGAGGTGCCCCTTGCATCCCCTGCTGGTAAGGTCTAGGTCCTTGTGGCCTCCTTTGGTTTAGGTAATAGAGAGGTTCAGTGGGAGCTTCTGTCCCTTGGTACATAGCTTTAAACCTAGGTAAGGTTGGACATTGATTTGTGGGATGGTCCTCCTCACAAACGAAGCACACTTCAACCGAATGCAATGGGCATTCGTTCTTAGGGTGTCTCCTTGTACATCTAGGGTAGAAGATAGCCAAGGCCCTCTCAGCTTCTTCCTTCTTCTGCTGGATCCTGAATGTGCCCAGTTGCATGGCAATGGTCTGTCTCACCTCACTCTTAAGATCTTCTAATTGATTTGCAAACTCATGCTTGGAGAAAGGAATACTAGCTGAGAGAGGGTTTCCTCTACCTCGTTTCCGGGCTGCCCTGGAGTGGTTTCTAAACACAGTCTTGATGTCCTCATAAGGCAGTTGTTAAATATCCCCCCCAGCTAACATGTGAAGGGTATCTAAGAGGTCTTCAGGGACTCCTCGGAGCAGGACCAACTTGAGGGATTCAGGATCAAGTGTGCACCTGGCCCGCTTATAGCTAAGTTGGAACCTCTCCTCATAATCCTCTAAGGACTCATCATTTCCCATAGTCATCCGAAAGATTTCTCCCTTGGTTTCCTTGGACCTACAGTAGTCCCGGTACTTGGTATTGAAAGCTTGCTGCATCTGAGCCCAAGTGGTGATACTATTCCCAGGTAAGCCCATGAACCAGCGTAATGCTGCATCCTTAAGAGTGGAAGGGAAGAGTTTCAGCTTCTGCTCATCTTCAGTATAGTCATAGGTTCTACAAAGGACAGCAAACTCAAACAGGAAGGTATCAGGATCTTCGGTAGTCAGTCCATGGAAGTGAGGCAAAGCAGAGGGGCTAATGTTCTTCATTTTCATCTCTCCATTGGTCTCTCGGATGGGAAAAGCACCTTCTATTCTCTCATCTTCTCTTCTATTGTCAGCCATAGCTTCAGATGGGATGGTCTCTAATTCTTCTTCTGCTATAGGATCTTCGTATATCTCAGGAGGTTCACCTATAGGTTCTTCTGGATCACTGTCACCGAAGAAGAGAGATGGTGACTCAGTGATGTGGTGGGGGTGTTGGGTAGGAATTTGCCTGTTTTATCTCGGTTCCTATGAGGCATGAAATGGAAAGACTTTTTTTTTTTTTTGATTGCTTTTGTTTTTCTTTCTGGTACCTGCAAAACTGAAACAGATTGATCTACAACTAACTATCTTACTGAAATAAAGATGTAGAATTAAATTGAAAGCAGGAAAGAACTAATCTACTTTGCTCAAATGAAATTGGAGGAATGGAAATGCTAGTCTACGCTTGCAGAATTGAAAGGCTAATCTACGCTTGCAGAAATGAAATTGCAGAATTGAAATGCTAATCTATGAAAGCGAGAAATGCTAATCTATGAAAGCAGGAAATGTCTATGCTACTTTTGCAGAATGGAAATGAAATAAACTACTTGGCAGAAGGCAAGAGTAAGAAAATAGAAGAAAAGCAACAATTACTAATACTCTGACGCTTCCCCGGCAACGGCGCCAAAAAGATGGTGGGCTCCAGTATTGTAGCAATAATGCTACAACTCCTGGAGCTTCCTATCTCTAATTTTATCAACCCAGTAGTTCGTAACAAACTTGGAAGCGACGGTGCTGTATGCACAAGTACTAGCTCTTGTCGCAGCTGTCACTTGGTCAGCTGGCACAAGTCCGCTAGGGCTCAAGCCAACTTCTATATGTTCTCAGAAGAAGCTTTCTAAATGATGAACGAAGACTATCTCAAAGGAAATTAACCTACTTTGCAAGAATGAACTGAAAGCCAACCAAACATGGAAACCCTAGTAAACCCTAATCTGACTAGCTTAATCCTTACAATGCAACGATGGGAATGTAACTCCTAAAAATGGTGCCATTACTTCTAGTGATATGAGATGCATGAATTTAAACTACTTCCATTGAAAAGAACATTGTTTTTATATTTTTGCTTAAGTGGTTGGAGTTATTATGACTTTGTTTCTTATTAGGTTTTGACTGTGCAGGGGTAGTTCGAAGGGAAGGAAGGCTTGAAAAAGGTCAGGAGGGCTAGGAGAGGTTCCAGGGGATCCCTAACATCATTCCACAGGAGTCCACAACGTTCAGGTGCTTGGCAACCGAGTTTGCAGGCTTCTACAGGATGTCTGCAGGGGATCCTACAGGAAGCTCGGGATTTCTACAGGAAGTCTGCTAACTTCTACAAGATGTTCTGCGGTTGGAGTTTTTGGTGATGGAGGAGTGAAGGAGCGGTATGGGTGGATAGGTAGGATGAAAAGGGGGCTAGTGATGGCTCAGGGACAGAGAGATGGGATGGAGAGAGAGTGCATGCAGTTGGTTGGTGGATAGAAGGGTGGAAGCAATGAAAAGTCAAAAAGATGGAGCTACGTGAACAGTAGAAGGGTTGGAAGGAAAACGAGCTGAAAAGAGGTTAAGCAGGTGGCTTAGGCGCGGTTGAGAAGAAGAAGAAGATAATAGAACAATGCTGCGCAGTGTAAATGGAACAAATCCTCTATGTCTTGCACAAAACCGAGAATTCCATCAACCTATTTTAACTGTGTTATTAAACCAACGAACAACAATGTAAACTTTAGAGAGAAATCGTGCATGGTGTTGGAACGAAGAAGTACTGCTCAAGATCAGAATGCATGGACGGTTCTATGACTGAAATGATTGTGTTGCAGCTTGCATGAACGTATAAGACTGCGTTTTTTGTGGTTGGTACGGTCTACACCCCCAATCTCTAAACAGAGATGGCAGTGAGTGCACTGTCAACCTTTTCTTGGAGCTCTAATGAATGCTAATCCTCCTACTCTAATCTAAGCTACTGAAAGCACTTTAACCATAAACTAATCCTACTCAATCACATTAAAGAAATTAAATCAGCAGACTGTGTTTTCCAAATGCATGTCAAAGCAAAGAAATGAAGTGCTGAAAGGAAAGACAAGTAACAATACAAGGAAAAGGAGGTCTATTGCTCTCAGGTTGGGCCCTAACCTGAGAGCTATAGCTCCCTTAAGAACTCAGAATTGAATCCAAAGCTGCCTGCCTTTATTAAATAATCATGAGTCTAACAACACGCCAAAACTGGCTTACAAAAGGCAAAAACCGAGCTGTAGCTCGTGCTTAGAAATTGCAACAGTAGTTCAAAAGTTCAAAAAGCTTCTATCAAAGGCTACGGCCTCAATATTTATACATGATGAGGATCAAGCTAGCTTCCTCAATTAGTGGAGCTCGGCTGTCCAACTAAAAGTAAACTACTGTTCCTGTAGAATCCGTTGGCTGCCTTTTAGCTCGGTGGGGATAGCTGTTGGAGCTCGGAGTTGGGGTGGAGATCACGAGGGAGGTCATTCAAGACTGTGGACAACCTCCCTATAAACCTGCAATGCCACCTTTGCTGTCTCCTTGTCTCCTTCTGCGTGGTCTTTGCTCCATTTAATCTCAAAAAACCTGAAATCATCATGTATTAGTCACATAGGAATAATGCCTGCCCTTCTTCCTACAAATAACACGAATATACTAAGAAATGATGCATAAGTGATAAAAGATGAAGGGTTGAGCAAGGTAAGTAGGCCAAATGAGCCCAAATTGTTACCAAAAATTGGGGCTCATCAGTAGCCTCTAGCTACAAGCTGGAGATAGAAAAAAATCCTTCTTTCAAAGATAATGCAGAGCTCGTATTTCCCAGAATCACATCTCGGAAATATACACTAGGGAGGGGGAAGTCATCAAAGGAAAACCTCTTTTAAAATAGGCTGCCACATCTCATTTTCAGCAACTATTTCAGGAGGATGGTTCTTCTGATGATGATCTGGCTGCTGACTTTTTGTCAAACAACCCTTCACTTGTCACTGCAGATTTAAAAGTTGGGTTATTGAAGTCTTTTACTGAAAAAGATATAGTGGAAGTCATATGGTCAATGGATCTGGATAAAGCCTCTGGTCCAGATTGCTTCACCATCCATTTTTACAGAGCTTGCTGGAATGAAATAAAACTCGATCTTCTCTGAATGATAAAATCCTTCCAAAAGAAAGCCAAAGTGGGAGTGTGTACCAAATCCGCCTTCCTTGCATTAATCTCGAAAGAAGTTAACCTAGAGACTTTCGACAAGTTCCGACCTATCTCACTCTGCAATGCCTCATACAATATTCTTGCAAAACTCTTAGCCAATAGACTCAAGCCTCTGTTAGGGAATCTGATCTCCCCTCTTCAGGGCAGTTTTGTTAAAGGAAGGCACCTCATAGACAATGTGATCCAAGTGCAAGAATCCCTCCACTCTAGCCACATTCAAAAGGAAAAAGGCATGCTCATCAAGTTGGATATGTCAAATTATTTTGACCAGGTTAAACTCTCATTCCTCTATAAAATCCTTCTCTCTTTTGGTTTTAGTGCTGAGTTTGTCAACTTGATAAAAGCCTGCACATATAGACCTTGGATAGCGCCCCTGGTCAATGGCAGACCTGCTAATTTCTTCCAAGCTACAAGAGGGCGCTGCCAAGGGTGCCCACTGTCACCCTTTCTTTATATCCTGTTGCCAGAATCCCTAAGCAAAAAGCTAACAGTTGAAAAGGAAGTAGGCTCTATCCGAAGTATTAAAGCAGCAAGAGGTGTGGATCCTATAAATCATGCCCTCTTTGCAGATGATTCTCTCCTCTTAGGAGGGGCCTCGATTAAGATAGAAAGGGCTTTCAATGAAATTCTTCAACACTTCTGCTTAATTACAGGAGCCTTGATCAACAAAAGAAAAAGTGGTGTTTACGGTTGGAATGTAGATCATCTAGCTATCCTTCAAATAACTTTCTCCTTGGGATTCCCTGGGTATGACAAATGGGAAAAGATCAAATACCTAGGCCTTCCCTTAACCTTGGGACCAAACTCTCCCTCCCTCTGGATCGAAGTAATTATCAAGATAAAAGCAAAAATAACATATTGGGGAGGCCAATGGCTAACAAAGGCTGGGAAGCTGGTTTTGATAAAGGCAATGCTCTCCACCCTCCCCATCTTCTAGTCTTCCCTCTTGCTAGCGCCCAAGTCTATCAAGGAACAGATCTCCAAGCTCCTTTGGGATTTTCTATGGAACGAGGGTAAGGGAAACTAGAGAAAGTTACATCTGGTAAGATGGGATATCCTTAAAATACCACTCTAGGAAAGTGGGTTACAGATTCGGGATCCAGGTCTGGCAAATTTGGCTCTTGGTGGAGAAATCATATGGCAGTCGTATGTAGATAAAAAACATCCTGTCGACAAGATTCTCTGGATGAAATACCTAAAGGGAGGCTCCTTGAGAAACCTCACAACAACATCTACTTCAACAGGAACAACAATTTGGAATTTAAGTAGAAGATGCATCGATCACTTACAGCAGCATTTATACAGAATCTCGGGCAATGGTTTGAGACCCTTATTGCGGGAGGTTACTATGCAAGGGAATGCCCCTTTGGCCTCCCTAAATTCCTGCAACGAGATAAAGATATGGCTAGTGAACAAAGGTCTCCTCCGGCTTGCAAACATTTGCTCTTGGGACAACAAAGGGAATTGGGCAGGATGCACTTTTCCAGGGGTCCCAGAACCTCTCCACACTCAAAAAAACTTGTTGTATACAACTCTCTCTGGCCTTGCCCCTGTCCACCGTTCATTCAAGGATAAATGGGGGTGGGGAAGAACATGAATTTACACAGTAGCTCAAGGTTTCTCCTCTTTACAATCTACTCATGCCCCTTCACTAACACCGATGCTCTGGAAATCAGTTTGGTCCTACCAAAGGTGAATTTATTCACATGGTTACTCATGCATAAAAACGCACTAACATGTGAAAATCTAAACAAAAGAGGGTTCCACAGCCCCTTTAGATGCTGCTTATGCAAATCTGTTGCTGAAACCTCTAATCATTTACTAGTTGACTGCGATTTCACATAAGCAGTTTGGAAATTGGTCCTTCACGATCTTAGTGCTCCCCCCGAGACATCTATTGTTTTTCTTTACATCTCATGGATAGACCAAAATCCTAAGAAAAAAGCCAAAAACGCAGTGTGGAACAACTTCTGCAAGCTATTCCAAAATTCCTTTGGTGGAAAGTGTGGTTGGCTAGAAATGACAGCATTTTCAACAACAGGCTTTCGAATTCAAAGGTAGTGGTAGCCAAAGTGAAAGCCCTCTTGCTGGAAATTGCAGGTAAATCAACTCCCACCTCCTCTTTACCTTCAAAAGCTTCTACGTGGCTGGGATCCTACTCGATAGGAGAGAGGAACAATTGAGTCAGCAAACCGTTGAATGCTCCTTCTTGGTGCTTGCGACTCACTGAAGGTGACTTTCACACATGGTGGCAGGGGACCTCAAAAGCCACGATCTTCTTTGATGGAGCATCCAAGGGGAACCCAGGAACTACAAGTGCAGGGGGTTTGATTCTTTCCCCGGAGAGATCGAGTGAAACCGGCTTCAGTTGGGGCCTAGGCACTAGCTCGAACAATCAAGCAGAGAGTTACAGTCTCTTAAACTCTTGCCAAATTGTGAAGGAGATAGGTTATAAAATAATTCAAATTTTCAGAGGCTCGGAGTTTTTGATTAAAATTTTAAACTCCATAGATCATTTTTGTAATCCTGCATTAAACAAAATCCTGCAGCAAATCTGAAACACTTTGAAATATTTTGACAGAGTTGACTCTTACCACATTCTGCGGGATTTAAACAAGCAAGCAGACTCTCTGGAAAATAAAGGTTGTTTGTTGCCTCAAGGAAACCTTAGTCTCAATGGAGGACCCTGCTCACTTCATCCTCTGCCTTAACCAAGCTACAGTAGGCAGATCTGCATTCATTGGCCTCAACACTCAGATTGAGCGTTGTATTCGAAATTTTGAAATAAAACCCAAACATGGAGGAGATTTTCATTTCAGGGTTCTCTAGAGGGATGATCAAGTAAAGGCCTCAACTCCAAGAACCTCAAAAAATTCATTCAGAGCAAGGCATATATCCCATGCCTAGCTACAAGCATCCACACCTTCTCTAAATTCCATCTCGTTTTCTCTTCACTGCCCACGAGCTTTGCATTTCGACTCCTCCTTCAAGCTTTCAGCCATCTGTGTTGTGCAAACCTCCAGCCACCAACCTCTCTCCCTCACTAGTGACCATTTCCGCCTCTTTACCTCCCCCCCATCAGTGCCTCTCCTCCATGTCTGTCACACTCAGGAACGCCAAGCAGCATGCAGATGGAACATCAAGTAGCCATAGCCAACAGAAGGAACAACAAGCCGAAGGAACGACACAACAATAGAAGGAACAACAAGCCGAAGGAACGACACAACGACAGAAGGAACAACACAACAACAGAAGGAACAACAAGCAGAAGGAACAACACAACAACAGAAGGAACAACCGCAGCCAACAGAAGGAACAGTAAGCAGAAGGAACAACACAACAATAGAAGGAACAACAAGCAGAAGGAACAACCGCAGCCAACAGAAGGAACAACAAGAAGAAGGAACAACACAACAACAGAAGGAACAACCAATAGAAGGAACAACAAGCAGAAGGAACAACAAAACAACAAAAGGAATAGTAAGCAGCCCAAGGGGAAAAAGAAGGAAGCAAACCAAATGGAATGATGCATGCCCAACATGCAAAGCGAACAAATTTATGATTGACAGACTCCAAGAAATGTTGAAAGATGTCAAGTCTGAAATAAGAATGGAGCATATCTACCATAAGAGGAACATGGAAATTTAGAAAGAAGAGATCATGGCACTCAAAAACAAATGCAAACATTTAGAGGAGGTAGTTACATACTTTAAAACCAACACCACGAACCAAGAAGGTGAAAGCTCTGTTTACTATGACAAGAAGAATCAGCCCTCTCAGGAGCAGTCAGTTTACAAACCATGAAAAAATACCAGAGAATCAATGTTATGTAAATTTGTTTTACTAGTAGGACAATATGTTAGACAGTATTTAAGAATAGCTACAAGGTGAGATTTGTCATTTGTTGGTTTCTTTGCTTCTTTGCTTTAGTAGGATGTTTCTGCCTCATGCTGCTTAATTCCTGTGAAACTTATGTCAAGGTTGATGAATAAATCATTTATGAATGCTTTGGTAACATTTCCCTTGCAACCAGGGCTTGTGTGCTTGGACTTGGTATCTTTGTTGCTATGTGAAGGTCTGAGTCATGGTTTCATTGACTTGATCTATTGCATCTTAGCTTTGTTCATATATCAATTAGTTAATCCCTGCCTATATTCATAATCATTATGATGGTAGGTAGTTGACAACTATGTGACTTTTTGCAGTGATTTTCAACGAGGAAAATGTAAGCGTGAAACATGCCATTATTAACATTCATGAAAAAATATGGCAATGAATATTCCATTCTCTTTTTGATGTTATAAAAGACCTTAGAAATTGTTAAACAAGGTGAGATTTGTCATTTTTTGGTTTCTTTGCTTCTTTGCTTTAGTAGGATGTTGCTGCATCATGCTACTTAATTTTTGTGAAACTTATGTCAAGGTTGATGAATAAATCATTTAAATATTTTGTATCTGTTTTCCAAATACATAAATTTGGGCATCATACTGACAACTCAATGGCACCATGTCCTTTGGATCAAGGGGTTCTACAGGAAGAGACTCTAATGAATCGAAATAGAAGAACTACACAACAAAATAAGAATTGTTATTATGTATAGAGACCAATCAAATCTAAATGATGATTGTAGAATTTCATTGCTATAAAAGGGCATCAGTGCACACACTGACTGGTAAAATTTGAATAACAAATAAAAAGGGACCCTGCCTTCCTGGATACAGGAGAAGGTCCAAGGTGTACAAATCTATCTTAGGCACCTTGGTAGGTGCAACCATCCTACATGTGATGAATGTGTTGGAGCTGCTACAGTTCACCCTCGCCCTATTCTTCCTCTATTTAATTCTAAATATTACCAATTCTGACAAAGTTAATCTGAATCTACAAATGAAAACTCCTAATCTCAAATTACTAATTCCAGACTACATTTAACCTTCGAGATAACTAAAGGTCTTCATGTGCATGCTTGAGACATGCATGCGGCCTCACTGGATGCTAGAAAAGTGTTGTCAATGACCATAAAATATGTTACATCTAACTTTTAGTTCTATCCTACAACTAGCATACTATAAATGACCAAAAAATATGCCTATAAAAGGGTAAAAACATAGAACAATTAGACTCTGCTTTTATGAAGTGGCTAAGAGTTTTATAAGTCTGGAAGTGGTTAGATCATAGGATCCATATATTTGGGGATTCTACTTGTCTTTTGTGCACTGTGGGGATGAAAAAGTTTATAAATTCTATTAGAACCAATGCCATTTCTGGGACTAAGCCATGTCAAATTCATGACAATGCAGAGATGTCTATGATTTCCCTGGGACTCATTATTTTGGGGAAGATGGATTCATTTGGATTCATAATGAATCCAACATAAATGCCACATTTTTGGGTACTCCATATATAAAAAAAATGATGAAAAAAGCTCATTAAATATACCTTCTGTGGAATTCTAGAACCTGAAACTCTGTTTCAAATAATTGAACCCCATCGATATTTTTAAATGTTGTCAAATTTTATAAATTATGTTAAGGGAAATGAGCAAGGACAAAAATTCTTGGAACATTTATAAAGTGTAATGTAACATGGGATTTTGTAGTTCCTAGAAAATGCCTAAGCCATTTCAACTATCAGGGGTAGGTGGGTATAGGAATATTGTCATTACTATATGCATCACAGATGCCATTTGATCAAAAGCGGAAATATGGTGAAGGGAGCAGATTTCAAAGAATGAATTAGTGTTTTCATTGGCATGTTCGAGGAACATAGATGGAATAGAGTGGACACTTGCAAGGATCTTCCTTATTATATTAAATTGGTTAATTAATAATTTAAAGGGGCTACCATTGGAATGATAAGTACAGTGATTGCAACGGATCTACTTTACTGACATAAAAAGGAAGATACCAAAATGGAGTGGAGCTGAACATCAAAAGTTTGGAAATATAACATATTGCTAGCAAGAAATTCACTGCAATGGATTTCATTATATTCAATTTATTACAAAATGCTATAATTGTTTCCTCAAGACCGTGGAAACTGCCACAATATTGAATAATACTTCCTTGGTGCTTCCAGAGCATCATTTCATGTAACGATGCTTAAACAAAAGGTAAATTAATCTATCATAACTTTATCACTTGCTGTACAACTGGAAGTTGGAAAACCATGGACTAGATAAAATACAAGCCTTCAACCATGACCATCACTTCCATGATGCATTTTACAACAAAAAATATTTGTATAGATAAACATTGTGTGCTTGGATGAGAATTGCGTGCTTGGAAAAAGACCACATTGTGTGCTTGGCTGAGAATTTATGTTTTCCACATTAAGGTTCAATGCATGGACAATCCTAGTTGGAAGCAGAACTGTAGAACAACCTGAAAAAAGAGTGTCCACATTAAAATTTTGAAAATTAGTCAACACCATCATTATCCTAGCAGACCATAAACTCTATGTGACTAGGAACTTCAACACCCATACATACACGAGCACACAAGATCAAAATAAACACTTTCACCGAACACACAACTTAAAGATAACAACCGACGTTGATTTTGGCAACAAGACAGTTAACACTTTATCATAGGCATAAAAGGAAAAAACATTGTTCAATGAACATCAACAAATCATGAAGAGGGCATGTTCAAAATAACATAACAATCAACTACGCTATCATATACTATTCCATGAAGGCAAAATCAGCTTGATGAAGTCATGAAAATCCAACGAGATCTCTGACTAGAGGCAAGGAATCAAAAATCCAACAACAAAAAATGCAATGATAAGGTTCAAACCTCACTAGCCTTTGACCATCTAACCATAACTTTATAAAGATGTAAAATATAAAGATCTATAAATCTAATAAACACTGAACCATGAACATAGGTATGAAAACATAGTAACTACATGTTTAAGTATAAAAATCAAACATGTTGCATGAACATAAATAAGTAAAGAGATTCTATTTGACAGCCAGCATGATGGATAGGGAAAAAATACAAGCATGGGAAATGAACCCATATGATGGTCCTTCTCCTCAACCATGAACAAGCATAAAAAGGCATGTAAAGCCCATGACTTTGGCATAGGAAATACAATTAACACCTTAGTGGGGGAAAGACGTTGAGGACTGAACTTTGTTTTAGTGAGCAATGCATGGGAAGAAACATAAGCACTGACAATGATCACATTTGGCAATCCTAATTTTTCAGTGACCATGAACATATTATGAAAAGGGTATTTTCATAACAACATAACAATAGGAAAACATAAATAGACTTATCATATGAAAAAGGGCAACACACCTGACGAGGCCATGAAAACCTAGCTTATCTATTCTTTGTGCATACCTCATTGATTCCCACTAGAGTTGAAGTCCTTCCATGGATGATCAGTCATGGTAGAAGATGATGCTTCTCCACTTATTCTATAGTTACCTAGCAAAGTGTCAAACGTTATCGCAAAGAAATTTGCTAGAGCATCAAGGTATATGTGCACACACAATGAAAGAGTGTCAAATGTACCTGGCATGGCAGGTAATGTTGGATGGTCTTGCATCTCCTTTTGGTCTTCGGTTATCGCCATGGTTGGGGATTGTTGCATTGCTATAAAAATAAACATACCACATGTTAAAAAATGGTGATGATTAAATACTTAAATCTAAAACCATGACTCTATTCAACATATGAAACTAACCTGGAACCATAGACAAGGCATTATTTGATCGATGACATCCTCGCTTATTGAGGTATCGAAACTCAAATGGTTCATATTCTGATGGATCAACATTTAAATCAATTTCCAAACCATTGTTTTTTCTGCTGCTTCTTCTTTTCTTTGTGGGGCTAAGGAAACTCTTCTTCCTCTTCAAAGATGGATCAAGAGAACCCAATCCAGGTGTGAAGTCAAAATCAATAACGTGCAAATTATTGGCTTCATCCAACATTTTTTTAAGCATACCAGTCAACTGGATTGTCTTCGTCAAAGTAGTAGGAGGGTTATCTAAAATGAGATGTGTATAGCTAAACAACTCCTTCCTTTCCAAATGAAGTGCCTTGACATCTGCATCAATAATATTTGTGGTCATAAGAGTAGCATCAACATCTACATCATGGTTTTGAGGCTCTATATTAAGCTCAGGTGGCTCATTGCATATGTTATCCTCTGCATGTTGATGAAGCAATGGATTTGAATTATCTAAGTGGAAATACAACCAATTAACCTTTATGGCATGCTTGCAAATGTTTCCACGTATAGACCATGGACATTCACACGTTGTAAAATCCGTACAATACAAGGTGACAAGGTATTTTTTACCTCGATCTGTCTGACTTCTCACCCAATAAGCACAGGTTGTGCTCTCATAAGGACAACAATCAGTGTCCAAAATTTTTCTTGCTTGTTCCACTAATGATTATAGCTGCTTTTCTCTCTTGTATTTGTTTATAAATCATCCTTCTTTGAATATTTCCTTGAACCGATAACAAGGTTCAACTATTGTTAGTAGCATATGCAATAACCAATCCATCCTCCGGACACATTTTTTCCTTCTATTAGATAGAAATGTTGTTTTTAGGTAACAATGATATGACTCAACAACATTATTGGTATCTTGATTTGCATGAGGAAACTCCCGACAACCTTTCACCCACATACCTAATTGCAAATAGAACCATGTCAGTCTCACTATATCACCTTTATAGAAGAAAAAAATGCATATAATACGAAAAAAATATTTACTTACAAATCTTACCTCCAGTGACCCAATTCTTGTTGAAATAGTCTAAGAACTTCTCTTCATTTGCAAATTTGATAAGAAATTGATTGATTGCATCTTCCACTTCATAATTGAGAGTGTGTTTCATGATGAAACCTAACTCACTAAACATCTCATTGGCTTTCATGGAACTAGTTGCCAACCAATTCACATTTTTTAACCAAGCCCTCCATACATGCCAAACGCATAAGATCACATCACAACCTGTGATCCTCCTACCATATTCAATACATTTTAGTGTGTTATTTTTAGAAAAAATGCAAGTTTGGTTATATCATGACAATGTTAAAGTTACCTTAAGGCACTGATTTCAACCACTGCATCATCAACCATGAAAGCACTGACTTTCCAATCAAGACATGTTTGGAAACACTTGCGCATGAGCTACTCCAGTCATATTGCAATATCATCTGATGTGTTTCATGATGCGACAACCCATGCAACTGGAACACCGCTTTGATGTTCATCAAATGCTACGATTGTATACAACTGATACTGTCATTTTCAACATCACATAAAGTTAAATACAAGTTATTAATCATTTTGAATGTATACAACTTAAATAAATATATTCAATCAATCATTGGCATCTGACTTACCCCGTATTTATTTGTGTTAAATGTTGAATCCATGGCTATTAAGCTATTGTGCGATAGCTTGACCATTGTTTCCAACATCTACTTTTTTTGAATCCCTATTATAAAAGGGACCTCCACACCATTGGGCTTTTGGTAAAAAAAAAATCTTCCCGATGTTTTTGATACCAAAGGTTTACACTCATTTCATCCTTTTTGTGAAGTTGATAATTTCCCTTCGCCAACCTATTATATATGTTTACAGTATCTTTCCTACATAAAAATAAATCTCTATCTCAAGTTTCCACATCGATGTCAACATATCTCTTAATGTGGGTTCTATACACTACATCAACATGCACTCCCAAAAAGAAACAACTCTCTACATATGCAACAATGTCCCTTGAAAGATTTGGCCTATGCAAGGTCCTGGTCTCACCTAAAGTGTCACGTTGACCATGACAAGCCCAACCTTCCCCATCTTCATGTTCATACATAGTGAAAGTTAGTATTGCTCTATCAGGAATTTCATGCATAACTTTCACAATAAAGTGGCATTGGCAACCCCTCTTTTGCACAAATGAGGTCCTTCATTTAACTGGAGGATTTCCTCTTTTGTCCTCTGGGCCAAATGAACAATGATAACTACACCAAAAATTTAAAATGTTAGTACATACAAAGAAAGATAAACACGGTTTCAAAAGATCTAAACAATACATTTTTTAAATACTCACATATCATATTGCAATGCAGCAGTAACTCTTTCTTTTCGTTCTTTTTTTGTTTTTCCTATGAATTTAGATGGAGCTATAGGATTTTCTTCCTCTCCTTTGATAAAGTCAGCAACTCGTCGTAATGGGATTACGGAAACTCGATCAATACTATTGTTTTTTCTATTTATTTTTGTCCAAACCAAGTCTTTACTAGACAATGTCATTTTTCCTTTGAGGTCTTACACCTCAAGATCCATGATATATTGTCATTTGCTTCGCTTGCCCATTTTGAACTGATCTGGTCAAACAATATGCAAGGACATCAGAACTGAACTTTCAATCTTAGCAAGTTATCCAACATATATATAAATATAAAACCTCTTTTATGCTTTTTTTGAGGTCTGAAATATCAATCACTCAATAAAAAAGCCATTAAAAGGCACTAGGTCTAGCGGTGATTTTATTTAAGTAGCAATTAACCATCTAAACATTGTTGTGACCCACACTGCCCAAACTCTTAAATGAGAAAATATGACCTCCAAAGTAGAGATTTGAGTTGAAGAGGAAGGAAATCAATTTGCAGGGAAGAGAAATCACTGAGGAGAAGAAAAGCAGATCTTTTCAAGGTTGCATGCATCTCAAGGTAGCAAACTCAAGGGGGTCGTACTGTTGTAGGCATCCCAAGGCTGTTGGGTGCAATTGCAGAGGCCATACAGGTCATACAAGTGTGCACAGGGTAGTGAGGAGGTTCAAATCTGCTGCATGCAGATTGAGGCAGCTTTTGGCATGATTTTGGAGGTGGCATGAATTCCAAGGAGGCTGTCAGCCATGTGTCTCAACAAGAAGTTGTCATGCCATCACATGAGACTGCCACATGTCACATAATATAAAATTATAAATAGATGTGCCAAAAATAGCAACCCCCTAAAAATAGGAAAATTTAGAAAGTGTTGAACAGCTAGTAGAACTCTGCCAAATATAGCATGCCTAAAAATAGGCACTGCTAAAAATAGAGAGTCCTTGATCATAGAATGAATATAAGGAAAACTTGTGGCTCACAATGGTATGGCAACCATGTCTTACAGTGATATTGCAGCCATGGCTTACACTGGTATGGCAGCTACCTGTCATAATGCCTTACCCTGCATCATATGGAAAGAATTTTCAAGCAATCAAACCAGTTATATGAAGCTTCAACTATTGGGGGTTTCTAATAGCAAGCATCTGTGCCTCCCAGGCTATTTGAAGAGGAAGTTATCTTCACATAGAGATCTGGTATCATCATCTAGACCAGGACAATTGCTAATACCAGATCCCTATGTTTGGAGACTATTTTCATAGGATGCAAGGTATGACAGGTAGCTGCCATACCACTGTAAGCAATGTCATTGCTATTTTTATTCTATGATTAGTTCCTACTGTCTACCCTGAAAATAGAAATTCAAGGCAGGAAGTATATAGATATTTGGGTATAGAAGAATGCAATTGAAGAAACTTGCATTTGAATTCATTGAATTTGTATGGGAAAAATCAACTTCCTATATCAAGTAATTGTAGGTACATGTGTTTAGTTGATGACCATAAATATCATCCTGGAATTGATAGCATTTCTCATCTCACCATCTATATTAACAAGAAAGTATCACATAACAAATGATAACTATTAAAGAAATGGTTTGAATGGATGTACTTTGGAGTGACAAAGTGGATATTAACATTGAATAAGCTTGCTTTGGACAAGAACATAATTGAGGTTTTTACCAAAGGTTATGACAAACATATAGTTGTCTTGTCAGCTGCATGAGCATCCCAATAGAGAAATCAAGACCATTACAAACCACCTCAAAGGGTCATGGCTTATTCTCACCTTTTTCATTAGATTTTATTTTGACATTCGTGGCAACTATTGAAGAGGATTATAAATTAAAAGCTTTATATCTATTCCAAATTAGGGAATGGAGAAAACTTATCAAGATGATTCTTATATAGAGCTCCATACCAGGTTATTAGAGATGGCTCTTTCAAGGCTCTATTGTTGTATATTTATCATTGTGGTGATGAGGATCTATATCCGAAAAAGAAAAAACAGAATGAATAATAGGTAGTATTTAGGCCAAAGTTTAACCACTAATTTGTAAATTTCATGAGGAAAATGTAGGACAATAAAAAGGTTGCTAATTTATGGGAAAAAATAGAACTAGCAGTATAACCTACAGGACCACCTTTTTATTGGGAATCAATTTCACTGGATGCCCAATCTTTCAAATTCTCTGCAGGCACCTCAAATCCAATGATCTTTAACTCTAAATTTAGAATTTGGTTACACAAATGAAGGCTAGAAATTAGGACAAAAACAAGGATAAAAAGGCCACATCAAGTACTTTGAAGGGTTTGGAGTGTTTTGTAGCGAAGAGGTTGAACTATTCAAGAGCCCATAAGGCCGCTCTATAAATTGCAGCTTAAGGAGCCAACCAACGGATTCATTACCTCCTTTGCACATTCTATTTTTCTCTCTGTTTTTGTATCTTTCTTTGTCTACCAATAACTTTTCTTCCCAGTGTCTTCAAGCCCATGGATGATTTTGTTCATGTTATGAAGATTAATGTTGCAGACTTGTTACCAGTGTTATTTTTATAACTCTCTTTGAATGTATGCCAAGCAATGATTTAGTCCTAATATATCTTATTCTGTTGTGTCCTGTGTTGACTTATTTTGAAGATTCTAAGTTGGGTATTAATATTTAGATATTTTGCAATGTGTATTGTTGCTGCAAAATCTAACAAGCCCTATGCAAAGCCAGGTGAGGGGCCAAACCTTATCGCAACAAAGAGGAAGGGTTGTCATTGTCACTTCAACAACCTTCCTCCTGCACTTTAGTGATATATAAACCATGAGGGAGGATTCTTTAAATCACCTTGGAAGATACTCTGATACTAGGGCTCAATGTGATAAGTTTTTAAAGGTCTCAAGTTGAATAGAGCACTAGTAAGGCCAAAGATGACGTAGATTTTCT
Organism: Pinus tabuliformis; assembly: GCA_031772625.1. Taxonomy (NCBI): domain Eukaryota; kingdom Viridiplantae; phylum Streptophyta; class Pinopsida; order Pinales; family Pinaceae; genus Pinus; species Pinus tabuliformis. The sequence continues at coordinate 702,463,813 of CM062815.1, read as the reverse complement.
ATGTTAGGCTTCAAGTACTCTTAGCCTAGACCACTACAGAGGCTACTATAAGTTAGGGTTTGGATGATATTCAAAAATACGGCATTCAATGTCATATTGCAGCCAGCCTAAAAATAATATTCAACAACAAAGGAGCAAGACCTTCAGATAGAGGTTAGGTTTAGGCTAGGGAAAATAGTTTTATAGCTGTTATATATGCATAAACAGTGATAAAAGGGGGTGACTTTTTCCCTATTTAGGTATATTAGATCACGCCATATGTTATATTTTTCTTGTAGACAATTTATAGAGGCGATTCCCAAATTATGAGCCACCCATATACATTCAAGGTACACTTTTATGCACAAATCAGCCCTAAAAACCCTAGTGGTTTCCCTAGCAATCTAGGAGAGAGAAAGAGAGATAAAATTAAGTTTTATGGTCATCAACACACTCTTAGACCATTAGACCAACACCTTATCCTAGTAGGGTTCAATGGAGTCTTTTTGGCACAAATTCAAAGGAAGGATATTGATGGAGTAAGGGGGGTACCTCAGGCATCCACTTCTAAAACCATAGCTATTACTCCTATGAGGGGAGAAATTAGATATAGGGTCTACACATTAAGAGTTTCCCTATAGGCCACAAAAGGGACAATTTTACATGCAATGTTGAAGCAAAATTTCAGCAATGATAAAACATTAGTCATGGAATCAAAACAAAACAATTTCACACAATATATATCCTCGACCCATGAAAGGGCTACAATTTCCTGCATTAAAAAGAGTCACTTCACAACCGCCATTGAAAGTGTATTCTCTTACAAGATGTTTTTGCAGGATAAGTGAAATTCCATGCCTATGCATTTAAATATATTTAAGTTGTACTAAGCAATATACTACCAATGTAGCAAACCCTTGAGAAGATAGAAATACTATAATTATCGTGATTCTTGGTTCACAACCTTCCGATATGAAAACAGGGATGAATTTGGTAGTAGTATTGCATGATCTTTCTCTATCTCGATGCAAACCAGCGCTGTTTGACTATGCTGCGGGAGAGTATTCGTTGGAACTAAGGACCAGCCAAAATGGATATCATTAGCTTGCTTACAAATTTTTGCAACTGGCAATATATTTTAGCTCAGATCTGCCACATACCTCGTGCTCTGGAAAAACAAAGCTATGTAGAAATGTATCAAAATGTTTCCAATCAATGTGTGAATCCTTGCCCCAAGGACCCCCACATTCTTATGTAAATATTCTCGAGGCACCCATATCAATATAAATAGAGAGGTTACAGTGCCCATAACAAGAACTGAAGTGGTACAAATACAACCATGTTGCTGATGAATATAAGAACTCAAACCACCATCAAAATGTCTGAATCAGCCTTCAACAAGACATCCCTTAGGCTCTTTGAATTTGTGCAGGCCTCTTTTGGGCTACATCATTACAGTTTCTTCAGTTTTAGATCAGGTTGAGCCAAAATTGCCTCCTGTGTTTTAGGGTTTTTGAAAACTTATCCTTGAAGAATGAAAACACCACTGAAAACATTTGAATATGAAATGCACCCATCGTTCTGGACATGGATCAAGATCCTTATCATGAATACCAAGCCTAAGCCACTCATTCAAGAGATAACCCAATCCTGCATTCTCACAACCATCTGTTATGTACAAAAAAAACATTAAAAAAGTAGGGACCAAACTGTAGTAACAAATCATGAGATTTACTTCAACATTCAGGGGAACAAAATGTCGATATGTGTCACATCTTGCACCACATTTGCCTCCACAAATAGAGGCAATAAAGGGTACATATATTGCTGCATATTGATGCTGGTCTGGACATGGGTGAAATGACCCAATGACCCTTTTGAACAATCCATGAACTTTGAAAGCATTCACATGGCAAATTGTTGCATTTTCATGCTCAAATATGAAAGATGAAAGTTTTAAATATGCTGCCACTGAAAAAATGAAAGTTTGACTATAATTTTCTTCAATGATAAAGAGATGGAATCCTTAAATAACCAATGCCAATGAATTTGTTAATTATGACAACACTGGTTTATGCATTTCTAGATACTGATTGCAACTAACACTTAAAACTCATGAGGAGAGACCTGAAAAGAATCAAGTACCAGAAAAGGGCATTCATGTGAAAACAAAACGAATATACAAGTCAACAGAACCAGGCTGCCCTTCATTATTAGAAAAACTAACTATTTACAATGAGTGACAGGGAATGGGAGGAAGCCATAAGGCAACCTCTCCCTCTGATTAGTAATTCATTATTTGAATTTTCTGAACTGTTGAGAATTCTTTGATTAGTAATTCATTCTCTGTTTTTGTTATGCTACTGTTTTTTTGGGAACAGGGGATTTGAGGTTATGAATGAACCTGCCTCCTGTCTGTTGCCTGGTGATGAGGAGCTTGGTTTGCTACAGGCAGTTATGAGTCACTTGGTGCAATTGAAGAACCTGCCTCTTGTTTGTCGCCTCCTGATGAGGAGCTTTGTTTGCTGCAGGCGACAATGAGTCAATTGGTAAGCTGCAGAGCACGGGGATGGAGTTTCTGCATGGTTTGGACCAAGGTGATGAGTCACTTGGTGAGTTGCAGAGCTTTATTTGTTGCAGGCGGCGATGAGTCAATTGGTGAGCTGCAGAGCGCGGGGATGGAGTTTCTACGCGGTTTGGACCAAGGTGATGAGTCATTTGGTGAGTTGAAAAGCTTTGTTTGTTGTAGGCGGCGATGAGTCAATTGGTGAGCTGTAGAGCGTGGGGATGGAGTTTCTGCGTGGTTTGGACCAAGGTGATGAGTCACTTGGTGAGTTGTAGAGATTTGTTTGCCACAGGCGGCGATGAGTCAATTGGTGAGCTGCAAAGCGCAGGGATGGAGTTTTTGCACGCGGTTTGGACCTTTAAGTATGACTGATCTTTAGGGAATCATAAGACTAGACACTCTAAGAAGAAAAATGAGCTCGTTAAAAAAAATGGGAAAAAATAACACCCTTTCTTCTTTTTGTAAACCCCATTGCTGAGCAGATTTGTCAGCAATACAAAATCTATGACCTATGTTACTCTAATATGTCTCAGCTGTCTACTTCCTTAATGATGAAGGGTCTAGTACTCAACCCAAACATTGAGATTTTGAGTATTTCTTAATTAGTTTATCCAAAAAGATTCATATACACTATGAAAGTCTTTTTTTAAGTTGTTTAGGCCCTTGATGATGGGTTGTTCACTAGAAAATTTGGGATTACAGATATTTGGAAAGCAGTTTATCCAAAAACACATAAAATTTTAAAAGATCTAAGATTAGTTGAAAATTTGTATTATATGAACATAATAAACTTTCTTATTAGTGAATTTTTTTTTTTTTTCCTTAAATATATTATATTTATTAAATCAACTCGCTAGTTTAATAACTCAAGAATCTATTTTGGTACTTTAGATACATAGTAAATTTGTGCTATATTAAAAGAATAATACTAACTATAGTGGGGAATCTGGTGATTATCTTAAAATATTATGACTATAAAAACCCAAATGGCAACTTTTCTGAGTAAAATGAATCGTTGATTGAAATCACTTTTATAATGTGCTTCCATTAGTTGATAATGTATATGTAGTAATTTTAAACCATGACCATAACTGATTTGGCACTCACATTACTTCCACAGTTTTTTTTTTTATCGTTAAAAACTATGCTACTTCTATTATTTACAGTAACAGTAGAAAACAATTACAACCAGGATAACATGTCGTCAGAGGCCAGGGGTGGCGCTCTGGAAGGATGGTATTCTCATCGTGACTGAAAACCCACGCAGGGGTGACACCATTAAGACCAGCAACCCAAGCAAGGGCCCCCTCATCGTAACTGAAAACCCACGCAGGGGCGACACCATTAAAACCAATCACCCATACATGGGCTCTGTGACTGAGACTGGAAGCCCACGCAGGGGCTGTAGAGCTTTGAAGACCAGAAAAAACAAAATTAACTAACCCACGCAGGGGCAGGAGAGAGAGAAAGAAATTTTCCAGCAAAATCCCTCGCAGGGGCATGGTCATGCACAAAACTGCATAATTGTCAGGCCAAACATAAACATTCACGGCATACATTGAGTATTTGCGATAAGAGAAACAGTTTACAAAAAAACCTGAACGTTGTCTGAGGGCAGGGGCTTGGTTGAGCCGACGTTTATTCGTCCGAGTCCTCCGGATAAATCCAGTACTCGCCTTCTGGGGGAGGTCCCCAATCATACTTGGCCTTGCCTGAAGCGGGCGCTGGTTGAGATGAAGGTGGAGCGACCCCTGGCTCAGGTTGTGCCTCTGCCTTTTCCTCAGCTGCTCTGGAGCTTTCAGCAATGTGAATTTGGGCGCTGGGCTGCTCCTCAATCTCCTCTTTCGCTTCCTCCAGGAATAGGACTGAGACGTGAGCTTGAATGTTGGAATTGCCCTGGGCACCGCTGAGGGAGAATACTGCTGTACCAAACGCGGGTAGCGGAGCAGCACTTGAATCCGGCGTCCTGGCATCCATGTATTGCTGCGACTGGATGGGATTTGCTTCAGCCACCCGGTGGCACAGACAGCGGCAGCAGCTTGATGCTGGATTGGCGACCGGGGGGCGTGAAGATCCGCCTCGTCCCGTGCCTCGACGGCTAATGAGCCTTTGTCTCGGCGGCATGGCTTCCTTGAAGTTCGATGAGGGTGTGAAACCAACTTCGCCCCCCTGTGATGCTTTATCTCCACCTCCAGATGCCAGAGGGAATTCTCGCGTTTGTGCCCTGAAACCTGAAGCCCAGAAGCCCAAATCCACAATTCGAACCTTGTTCGATGCAAAACATTCCAAATGCGTGCCATACTTAAACTGTTCTGGCTTGCCTCGAAACTGGTAAGCCATAACTCCTCTCTGCAACGGTTAATGGCGCCTAACCTCGGCAATGAATTGCCGTCCTCTCCCTCCTTAGCTCTCACGCTTGCCATCCAGGGCGGCGGAGGGTAGTTAATGGCTTGATCAGACATGAGGCCGCCCATGCTGAGCAGGTGGAGCGCCGTCCTTATGCTGCGTGGCACCCGCATCCGGGTGGGCTTTGTCATTTTGGATCAGCTTGTCCAATTCCTGGGCTTGAGCATTGTCTGTGATGATGGTTGGGGCTCCTGTAAGGAGAATATGATCATTATCTGCCCCTATGTTGGCGAGAAGGTCGGCGACCTTGTTGCCTTCTCTTTTTGTATGGGAAAAAGAGATTGCCCTGTTGCTGCGAAGTGCATGTTCAATTGCTTCTAGACGGGCTGCCAGTCTCCAACTGTTTGAGATTTTTTTTGCTTGAGAACCATTCTGCAATCTCTTAGCCATGTTTATTAGAATCTGGGAGTCTCCTTCCACGATCAAGGGCTGCAGATTGAGGTTTTCGGCTAGGAGGAGTCCTTGCCACAATCCTTCAATTTCCGCTGAGTTATTGGTATCCCAGCCCAAGGATCCCAAAAATATCTTCAAGGGTGTACCTTCATGATTCCTGAGGATGCCTCCAAAGCCTGCTTTTCCGGGGTTACCTTTGGAGGCTCCATCAAAGTTGAGCTTGAACGAACATCTAGGTGGGGCGCTCCAGGTGTCTTTGATTGAGCCTCTGCTTGTGGAGATGTTGTTCCTGAGTTGGGATTGAGGAATGTTCAGTTGCCAATTACTTAGTATACCTTTTTCATTATCAAGAGAGGGAAGATCTTCCATTGTCCAGGGGTGGAGGATCAGCGTCTCATTCAAGTTCCCACATAGATTGGTCCAGACCTCTTCGATCCTTGAGCTCTGATTTTTGAATATTCGCTTATTCCTCTCTTTCCAAATGCTCCAGGATATGAGACCAGGGAGAAGGTTCCACAAGCAGTTAAGGAGTTCACTCTTATAGGGATTCTGCGGCCAGTGCCTTAGGGAGTCAGTGATGTCACTTTTTGTTCTACATCTTTTTTGACACCTGAAGCCGGCTTTTTCCCAAAGCTGGTTAGCTAGAGGGCACGAATCCAAAAGATGTTGAAGCGTTTCCTCATTTTGGCAGCAATTGGGGCAGAGCGAAGGTCCATGGAAATTCCTTCTTCTTAATTTATCCCAAGTAAGGATTCTTTTGTGACTGACTAACCATAGGAAGTAGGAGATTTTGGGCCAGGAGCCAAAACCCCATATTTTGCTCCATATAGGGTCAGAGTGGATATTGTTATTACAGATGATCTTGTAGGCTTCTGAAGTGGTGAAGTCGCCTTTTGGTCGGTATCCCCATCTCAAGATGTCGGCACCTTCGTCATATCAGATTCTTCTTTTATCCAGCTCCTTCTCCAGAGCCCCTGTGTCCTGCAAGTCTGTGGTGATGGCCCAGTGATTTCCTTGTTTCCAATTCCTGAATCCGTGTTCCATCTCTTGTCCCCAATAGTAATGGATCTTTTCTTGCTGCTGCTCCTGTCTGACATGATCCAAAGGTAGTTGGAGGGTGTGGATGAGCTTTGGCATCTGATTCCATGCATCTGTCCAAAATCTAGTGTTTGGCCATTCCTAACCTCCCAAAAGCTGTGTTGCTGAATTAAATGGTAGTGCTGTTTGGCTGCGTTCCATATGAGCGAGCCTTTTTCCAAGGGGATAAACCGGATGAGCTCTTCCTGGGGTCTGTTGTTGGCATATTTAGCTGTCCAGATTCTTGCCCAAGGCTTTTCCGGATTAGTGATCCAATGCCACCAAATTTTTGCACTCATGATGGCGTTACTATGCTCCGGGTCCCTCAGCCCAATCCCTCCTTTTTCTTTTGGCTGACATACTGTTGGCCATTTGACCAAAGCCCATTTCCGATTGGTTGCTGTCCCTCCCCAGAGAAAGCTGCGTTGAAGCTGCCGAATTCTCTTTAGGGCCCATTTGGGAGCTGCAAGGATTGAGAATAGGTACAGCGGCATTGCCTGAAGGACAGATTTAATGAGCACAACCCTGCTGGCAAGGTTGAGAGATCTGTGAGTCCAGAGGTTGAGACGAGATTCCATTTTCTCTATGAGAGTGCGCCAAGCAGAGTGCTTTAGAGCTGAGGCCGTGAGAGGGGCGCCTAGATATTTTGAGGGAAGGGAGGCGGTAGGGAATCCGAGGATGCGAGTGATGGCAGATTTGACAGGGGGAGGCGTATGAAAAAAGAAGATTTGCGATTTGGCACAATTTACATCCGTGCCTGAGGCTTCAGCAAAGTCATTGAGCAAGGATTTGAGGCGAGTGGCTTCCTGGGCTGAGGGGTAGCCAAAAAGCATGGTATCATCAACAAATTGCTGATGGGAAGTAGCAGGGGAGTTATGAACAGAAAGACCCTTGAGCTGGTGAGATTGAAGAGCTTGTTTGATGTGACGTCCAAGCCCTTCTGCCATGAGAACGAATAGGAAAGGAGACAGGGGGTCCCCTTGCCTAATTCCTCTTGATGGCTTGAAGGGCTGTGAAGGGATGCCATTGACCAGGATGGAGAACTGAGTGGAATTTATCAGACTCATGACCCAGCGGATCCACATGGAACTGAAACCAAAAGCTTTTAACATTTGCTGCATGAAGTTCCAGCTGAGCTTATCGAAAGCTTTAGAAAGATCTAGTTTAAGTAGCATACCTGCCTGCTTTGACTGTTTGAGGGAGTGGATGATCTCATGCGTGAGGAGAATGCCGTCCAAGATCTGTCTGCCCTCCACATAGCCTGATTGTTCCTGAGATATGAGCAATGGTAGCAGAGGCTTCAGCCTATTGGCCACAACTTTAGAGACAATCTTGTATATAACATTACAAAGTGCAATCGGCCTATATTTGTCAGGCGTGATGGCTTCCTTCTCTTTAGGGATCAGGGCTATAAACGTTGTGTTGAGAGAAGGCAGCATCCAGTGGAGGGCTCTCGATTCTTCCACCATTTTCCAGACTTCTTGCTTGATCAGCTCCCAAAAGGTATGAAAGAATGTGGGGGTGAATCCGTCTGGCCCCGGTGCCTTTCCTTCTTTGAGCTGGAACATCGCTTCATCCACCTCCTGAGGCGTTATTGGGCGGAGGAGAAGCTCATTGTGTTCTTCCTTGATGATTCTAGGTATATTGTTGGTAATTTTCTCTATTGCTATCCTTCTGTCTCCTTCGGGCTCTTGAAGGATCTGACTGAAGTGATTGCGTAATTCTTGCTCTATTTCCTCGTGCTTTTCTATTTTCTCGCCTCCTTGCTTCTGGATAAACGGGATGTTATTGTGCATTCTTCTTTGAATGGTGGTTCTGTGGAAGAATTTGGTGTTGCGCTCTCCTTCCTTCAACCATCTTATTCGGGACTTTTGCTTCCAGTATACTTCCTCCTGCTTCTGCCTGTCCTGAAGCTGACTGTGGATGCGTCGTTCCTGCTCCAGGGTCTCTTCAGTGTGTCCCTCTGTGATTATCTTCTGATGGAGGTCCGTTAATTCCCGATTGAGATCTTGCTGAGCTTTGAAGATATCTCCAAAAGTTTCTCTGTTCCATCGCTTTAAGTGGCCTTTAAGGTGCCAGAGCTTCTGTTGGAATTGGTACATCTTGGACCCTTCTGGAGGGATGAAGGAAGTCCATATGGATTTTACGAAATCTTTGAACTCAGGGTGTGTGAGCCAGAATCCTTCGAAGCGGAAGGGTCTTCGCGTTTGATCACCAGGTCGTTGCCATTGAAGAGCAATCGGCCAGTGGTCCGAGCCAGTGTGCTGAAGTATTGCTGCTGTAAAGTCTCCTCCCAGGTGAATCGCGTTATCTGAGATAAGGATGCGATCTAGTTTGGAAGCGATTTGGTGTTTTCCAGCTCTGCGGTTGCTCCAAGTGAACGTACCATTGCAGAAAGGCACATCTATGAGGGAAGCGTTTTGGATGAAATTCTTGAAGTGGGTGGTCTCTTGTTCCAGCCTGTTTCTCCCCCCTTTCTTTTCTTCTAGCCTGGTGATCATGTTAAAGTCTCCCCCGATTATCCAGAGTGGGTGCCTTCTGTTGTTGTTCAGTGCCTCTATGGTGTCTAGAAGTGCTATTTTGCTCCCTGTGTCCTGTGGGAAGTACACGTTGGAGAGATTGCCATGTACATTCGTGCCCAAAATGTGGAATGCTGCCTGTATCAGATGGTGGGAGGCGTGGAAATCTGAGAGGTCTATTGCTTGAGTATTCCATGCAATAGCTAGCCCCCCTGATGCTCCGGATGCATCTACTGCAACTGAGCGGCACCCTGGCCAAGCCTTTGTGAGGATGCTGCCTAAAGTAGTACTGTTACATTTAGTTTCCTGGAGGAAGCATATTTGTGGCTTCTCCATTTTAATCATGTTTTTCAGCATTCTTAGTTTCCCTGGGCTATTGAGCCCTCTTAAATTCCATGAGACCAGCTTCATAGTTCACTATTTGCAGTGGGTTTGTAGTACTTTGTCAATTTCGCATACCTACCAGAGTCGAGCAGGAGCTTCCCAAACATTACTTCCACAGTTGCTACTGCAACTATTACTTAATTTTAACCCCAATCATGTATTATGAATTCTCACGCATTGGCTTGATTTTCACATTTTTTTATTAATATCTTTTTTTCTATGGTTAATATTTTTTTAAATTATACCAAATTAATTTTTTAATATATTTTTAATTGATAAAGTGAAATTCATATATATCTAATTATTTTTCTTATTAATATCTTTTCTTTTTACAAGGTTTTTTTTTTTTTGAAATTTATAAGAGATTAATTTTTAATATGTATTTAATTGATGAACTGAATGAAATATATATATATATATATATATATATATATATATATATATATATATATATATAATATAATGATGAAATTTCATTGATTATATTTTTACAAGGAAAAAATTACACAGAGTAAAAATAAATATTAAAAATTATTTTAAAAATAGTTTAAAAATAAAACCACTATTAACAAATATGGGTCATGGATCAAGGGAACTTCAAATTTTACTGGGCAAGGATTTTTGTAAATCCAAGTAAATGATGAATTGAGGCTTCTATGACCCATATCAAGTTAAGAGAAAATATTTAGGCATAAATCACATGATAGTACATTTGTCCACACGTTTCGAACCAACACTCATTGGCTATCATGTGATTTATCCCGAAATATTTTCTCTTAACCAAGTAAACACTCTCAAACTTTATAATTTTAGGTGCACCAAAGGCGTTTGATGGTGATGAATCCATTTCCATTATCAAAAACATGATTCAAACAGTGCATCTACAAGATTTTTTGAATTTTTTTGCCCAGATTCGGATGGCCACTTTTGGCCACCAAGGCACTTCCTCTACCTCTGTAGACAAGTCCAATATAATGTACTCTGATCTCCATTTAATATTGAAAATAAATATATTTTAAATATTAAAGAAATATTGCCCTATCTTTATTATTCTTGCTGCCAACAAATAATATGATAATTAGTTTTTGGTCTTACCAAAAAAATTTACAAATTTACTATAGCCTTTAAACAATAAATTTTATTATTTTTAAATAATATTTTAAACCATTTATCTTATCTTAATATTGATTGAATAAACCTTTATTATACACTCATTATCCATATATATCAATACCATACTCTGAAATACATATTATACCTGATGCAATCTGTACCATATAATAGAGCCTATATTATGGAATGACGGTTACACGTTACATATTATTATTTAAAAAATAAAAAGTCATCCCAACATATCACCCTAAAGTACAATCATCATTATCATGAAAGAAAATTAAAGCACAAAATTTAATGAGTATGATATAAAATGCTAGTGATATATTTAAATATCTCCAAACTTTAGATCGCAAGATGGCTCTGGTTTCTCGGAACTTGAAGCTTTTGAGCTCCTACGATGCTTTCTTTACACTATGCGTGAACCTTTGTGTGACTATGAATTCCTTCCAGAACTCTTTGAATGAACTATAGTTTATTCCACAGTATCTTCGTAATATTAAAAAAATACCGTTTCATATCGTTCTCTTTACTTGGCCGAGAAGGCTTTGACGGGTATTGGACAAAATGTGGATAAAAGGGTTTTTTTTGGAAAAACATTTGAATAATAAAATCATTTAATCAATCAATATATTAAATTAAACGAAAATAATAAAATTATTTTTCATTCCATAAATATATGATCGAAGTAAATAAATCTCAATTAAAAACCATAAATAAAATGTAAAACAACTTTATATTTTAATTATTTTAATTTAGTTGTCCAAGGGGCCTTGGATAGATAGTAATTGGGTGCAGTCCTAGATATTAAGTCACTCGTTCAATTCACCACCCTATTCAATTGTTATTCTTGGACATGACCATGATGTAGCCTCATTATTGTTGAACTTACAAAAAAATAAAAATAAAAAACATTAGACTGAAGTGTATCATTTGTCAATTCAAAGGAAGATAATAAATGGTAAACCAATTTGTATCAAAAATTCCGAACATAGGTAGATTTCATTAGATTTTATCAAGCATGATCAACAAATATCAGTAAATTGTTTTGTTTGACAACAATGAGTTTGACATTGCAACCATTAGTCCATATAATACTAGGATCGAAACTTACAAATAAAGACAAAATCTTTGCAGCTTAACCATAGTTAACTAAGATGCCATTTAATTCCAGTCAAACATAGTGCCACATTATGCATACTAAGTTAATATTCCATAAGTATCTTGCTCAACATAAGTTCAATGACAATAACTTTAACCTTATAACATGAATATTATATAAAAAAATTGCCATCATTTAATGTTAAATAAATAAATATAAAAACTTTTCTTCTTGTCATTCTCTTCAATGTCAATTATATATATAGGTAGAGAAAATGGCTCCTGACGTTGGAATTCCTAAAGAGAATTACACTGTCATACATTTGGATTTGGCTTCTCTTGAAATGTAACACAGTTTGCTAACAATTTCAGGCACTAAGGCTACTGGATGTGTTGGTTTGTAACACTGCAATTTATTTGCCCACTTCCAAGGAACCCACATATACAACTAAGAGTTTTGAATTAAGTGTCAGTACAAATCATCTGGGTCACTTTCTTCTTGCCCTATTATTGTTGGAGGACTTGAAAAAATCTGAGTTCAATTCAAAGCGAGTTATAATTGTTGTATCAATTACACATACATTTACTTGATTTATACTTTTTTTAATGGGATCTAATATTCATGGGATACTTTGTGCCTCTTTTGAGCCTTATTAAACTCGTAGTAGACCCCACTAAGTAGTGTATATCCTTTAGAACTGCAAACTATGGTAGCATTTTCCTTGCATGACTTGTTTTTGCAATCAAACTGGACACCCAAAAAAACTTATTAGGTTTTCAAATTTATGAGAAGTATTGAGTGGCCTATTTTTGCAATAAAAATTGGAGACCGAAAAAAACTTACTAGGTTTTGAAATTTATGAAAGGTATATTAATTTGCAGCTTGAATGCTAATCTCTAGGTCGCATATACCATCTAGTCTGAATGAATTTCATCTAGTTAAAGCCATTCTGTAAATAATGCAGAAGTTAGGATTTAATTATTAGGTTATAAAGTCAATGGTTGATTGTGTCCCTTAATTTTAAAATGAATCCCAACTCGTCATTCTTGCAAACTCTCTTGGTCACATCAGTGGACCCCTTCTGAAATAATAATATCCAGGGAAAAATAATCTTCGGGACAAAAATTTTCCATCTCTTGCTACTTTGCAAAAGTCTGTCATGGGCGTAATTTTTTTGTCTCGGCCAGCTCACCTTCCTACCTTGTTTTGATCTCCAGGACGACAAATATTTACGCTACATAACACTCCACTTCTCGTCTTCTCGCTACCTATTATGAAACACTTGTTTTGATAGTAAGTATCAATAGAAATAATGTTGGACACCTAATCCTCTATGGGTTAGTGTGGAAGCGGAATAGACTAAGGAAGTCCAAGAGACCTTGGGATGTGGAACCCAACGGTCACACCATGTATTATAAATGTATATCATTTGTTAATAAAAAATGCACTCTCATGTTTTATCTTTCATACTCTGTTTCTGCCATGTGTGTGTTTAACATGGTATCAGACCATGTGTGTATCTAACATGGTATCAGAGCAGACGATATCCTGCCCTGCTCATATTTGAGTCACTGTTTTCTTGTGGCCTTTTGTTGTGTTTCTTTCACTAGACCTATGCGTTGACCATTAATGTTATGTGGGTCATGAACTCTAGGTGTTGTGATATTGCTGGTTGATTGATTCATGCATTGAGCTTGAAGTCTGAGTGAAGTTCACGGGAATACAAAACGATTTGAAGGCATATATATCCACATGTTGGAATATACGCTGGTTAAAGGAATTCTAAATGTTTTGAATGTCCCTGATGGTGATCTCCAAGTGTAATTCCTGATATGAGTGATTGTTCTGTGGCCTTTATGTACATGTCAGTCCTGTACCTCTGTTCTTGACTACCATCTCTGTAAAATCTCTTTTGTCGAATGGATTTGTCGAGAGTTAAACATTATACCATACCCTGCATTTCGTGAACTGCTTTAATACGCTTTCTAGAATCCATCTGCACTTGTCAGAACATAGGTCTCAAATTAGTTTTATATAGAGTAACTCCTCTGCTATTCCTGGTATATATGCTTTTCCTCTGTGCATTAATTGAAGTTTTAAAAGCTTATATGCTGAGTTGTAGTGTTACTCCTGCTGAAAATTTCGGTTGTATTTATTGAGATTATTGTGAGCACTATATAATCTAGTTCATAGCTGGTTCATAGCTGCTCCAATCTGAGTTTCGTTTGGAATTGACTTCTGGTCTTGTTAAATTTATGACTCTTCCATCTAAGCCTATCTGTCTATTACCTCTAAGACAGCCTTAAATTTTTCCTCTGGTAATGGCTAGCATTCCTTTTGAATACAGAAGCGTACCTACACTGCAAAAAGCATCTTCAAAGTCTTCAATACTTGTCTGGTTCACTGTTCTATTCTATTTCACTTCATTCCAAATCCCCTTGGTGTTGTGCAAGAAGGGCGTTTGTGTGAACCAACGACAGTCATTTTCAGCCTATCCATTATCAGCTCCGTTGAAGCAAACCGCCATTCGTGGCTCTCCAAACCACTTGTCTAAACTGTGATTTGGTGTTGTGTGTCCTCCATGGTATAACCTTGTACACACTTTGGTCCCTACCACTTCAGTTCACACTCCGATATCGGAGCTCCTCCAACTACGGCTCCAATATAAACTGGCGGAAATGCTAAATTCATAGTGGAACATCGGAAAACCCGACTATTCTGAGTCTAAAGCTAAAGGGGAGCGACAACCGCTCGATCGATAGATCTAACAGTCATCGCTTGGAGAAGACGCGCGGAAGATAGCCAACATAAAAGGTGGTATTTGTATAGGAGACGGTATATCGGGCGCATAAAAGGTGGTAAGTGGTAATCTCTTGAGTCTGCCCGATTCCACTCACCACACGACACGTAGCAAGGAGGAGAGAGAAGAAAACCATTTGTATTGGACGGGAAAAGGTCGTGCAGGTTGTCCTTGCGATATCGTTATAGGCCGTTGGATCTTGAGTCTAGAGATCTACGGTGGAGATTGGGCGGGATGAGAGAGAAAAAATCTCACATATCAGGTGGGTAACCGCCGTGCAACTAATGCACCCGATATCGCTATAAGCCGTCGGATTTAAAGGTGCAGATCTACGGTGGAGGATGATCGTGCTATTTTGATTGATCACGGAAAGGATTTCAACTGTCAGATCGTGGGATTGAAATCTACGGTGGAGAATGAACCCGATAAAGCTAAACCTCGGGAACTGTGCGAAAGCCGCGGATTGGTGAAAAGGTGAGTTTATGTGTATTCTGCCATCGGTTGATTGACCAGGTTCTTTGGGAATTAAAACGCTTCCGTGGTCTTCATATACAAAGAACGTCGATATACCTTCGTGGTCTCTACTTCAAACCTTTTGGTATCCATTGAACGCTGCTCCAACCATCAAATCTATGAAGGCTCATGCTGCCAAGCCAGCCCAGACTGCTAAACCAGCTGCCCCTGCAAAGAAGCCAGCTGCAAAGAAGGTTGCTCCAGGTTATATACATTAACAATGTCCAGTTATATACGTTGTTGATAAGTATAATGCTATTGAGTGTATGTTGCATTGTTTCTTTGTGCGTCTGTTGCCGAACCTGGGCGTTCTCTGAAACTATATATTGTGCGTTGAGTCAGAGCAGTCAGACCCTTTATATTGTGTATTTATTCACGTTGTTTGTATAAGAAGTTTGTAGAGATAGTATAACGATGTCCATATACATTGTATTCAACTGCTTTCCATCATTGAAATCTTTGAAGTCTCTTAACATTGGCATCAAAATTTGAATGTTGAGAGTTGAGAATTGAACAAGGCAATCCCTTTGGCATTGTATTGTTCAAAATTGAAAAGGGGCGATTGAAATTCCACGACCTGGAACTACTGTATGCCACTCTGAATACGTTGAAGGCTTAAAGTTTGTATACTTGCAGTGTTTGTCAATTTTGTGCTGCTTGTGTGCAATGAGTAGATTTGGAAGTCGAAGGGATACAAACACAATCTACATATATATGCATTGATTCCTTGTTGCTTTGACTTCTGCATAAGAGTTTGGTGGGCTATATAAAGGCAATGATTGTTTTGACAATTAAAAGTAGTCTTTTGTGGAGGAAAGTTTAGTCGGTTGTATTGTCAGAACATAGTGCATTCTATATGCTGGTCATGAGTGAGCTCTTATTTTATGTAATGGATTGTAATTGGTGCTCGGTGGTTGCACACTGATGATTTGCTGCACATTTATAGAGTATATTGTTGTGTACTTTGAGTGGGTATTGAGTAGTAGTTGTGATCAGTTTTTTTCTGACATTGGAAAAAATGTCCAGAACCAATGAAGCATTAGAGTTCCTCAAAACTCTGATATTGTCTACTACTCATGATACATTAAAAGTCAGCAAAGTTTCTCTCACAAACATTCAGGTTTGTCTACAAAATGCACAAGAGAAAATTGATTTTTTGTAGCTCGAATCTCAACTACAGCAAGAAGAATTAAAACAGAGGAGTCATCATTCTGAACTTGTTTCTGTTCAGAAGATTGAAACAGACTCCCATAAAGCAGCAGTTGTACATGCAGATGCAGAAATTCAGTCTGCATTTCTCAAGCCGGTCATCAGACCTTGGGAAGAGCTTGTCCATAACAAGCACAGAACTGGTCTTGGATATGAAAAGGACTTGTCCTTTTATATTCCTGATTACTCCAAGCCCATCCAGTTTCAGAGTGCTGGATTTCTTCATGACAATTTAGTTGTTCCAATTTCTGCACCTCTTC
The DNA here is from genome assembly GCA_031772625.1 of Pinus tabuliformis. NCBI lineage: Eukaryota > Viridiplantae > Streptophyta > Pinopsida > Pinales > Pinaceae > Pinus > Pinus tabuliformis. Next base: position 702,447,492 of record CM062815.1, on the reverse strand, counting down.
CACAGCAACAACAACATTGTGAAATGCCAACACTGTGACCGAGTTGGCCATATCAAAGATCACTGTTTTGATCTTCAACCATGTAAACATTGTCATAAAACCAGTCATTCTTCAAATAGATGCTTCAGAAACAAACCTCCTACAAGAACAAAGATTCATCTTGGATGGATCGATTCTTGGCAATGGGCATCAACAACCAAGAAGATATTTTAGTCACATGTCAGAACTTGTTCAAGAATATTGAACAGTCTTGCAGTTGAGTTTTCTCCTTCATCTCACCTTGTATCTGACAGGGGGGGAAATGATGGTCATCTACAAGCTTCAAAGCCACATCAAGTGAGCCTGAGCCACAACTTGCCATGGTATGGCATACCAGATTCAAAGTTGTAGCCAAAGACAAAGATGTCCCTGAGCATGCCTTCATTTGGTAATGATTCTTAAAAAAAAACTTGGGACACTTCCTCTAGTAGAAGACTTCAGCTTCTTGCCAAGTTTGGAAGAATTCCAGGAATAGATTTGGGGACACTTCCTCTAGCAAAAGACTTCAGCTTCTTGCCAGTTTTGGAAGAGTTCCAGGAATTGCATTAAGCATTCCAGAGTTGTTGGTAATCCTTAAACCATCACAGGATGAGACTTCCCTTTTCAGGTTGAAGTTCTCCCTTTTATGTGGGGTGAGACCTCCCTTTCATGGTTGAAGGTTTCCCTCTTCAAACAATAGGAGCACTTCCTCTAGCAGAAGACTTCAGCTTCTTGCCAGTTTTGGAAGAGTTCTAGGAATTGCACTAAGCATTCTAGTGTTGGTGGTCATCCTTAAACCACCACCCTTTATACCAATATTTCAGAGAGCACATTCAGCCTAGTGCTGCCATGCATTTTTGCACATTTTGTATTACAACTCTCTTCTTGGACTCATACATAACCCTTCGCATTAAGGGGGGGAATGTTGGACACCTAATCCTCTATGGGTTAGTGTGGAAGCGGAATAGACTAAGGAAGTCCAAGAGACCTTACGATGTGGAACCCAACAGTCATACCATGTACTATAAATATATATCATTTGTTAATAAAAAATGCACTCTCATGTTTTATCTTTCATACTCTGTTTCTGCCATGTGTGTGTTTATCAGACCATGTGTGTATCTAAAAAATAAAAACCAAGAAAAATCATTTTGAATGGACGGTATCCCGATTCAATGACAGTTAACCCACGAAATTTATTTTCAGAGATGCGGCCGTTAGTCCAACATCGTTGTAGAAAAGGATTCCTGATAATGGAGTCATACGTAGAACTACCTATGTCCGGACTGAATCGTATTAATGGAAATGTTCTCCATTGATATTGTTTGGAAATTGTGTATTCAATTCAATCCGGTTGAATTTTTCGAATGTTATCATTGAATTTTCAATACTAATAAGTCAAAGGATGGAAAGTCAAATTTTAGCAAGAGAACTTCAAAGTCTGTAATGAAACTTCGATTGTTTTCACTGAATTTTTATACTAATTTGTCCTAGGATGGAAAGTCAAATTTAGCATTGATATATTATAAAAGAGAAGCTGAAAGTTTCCATTCAAATTTTGTTTTTATATTTAACATTCGTATAATTTAATTGTTATATAAAATGGTTTATTTAGTAATTTTAGTTTTTATCAATTTTATTTAGAATTTGGTAGAATTTTAAAAATTATAAATTTAACTAGTTTAATTTATAAAATTTAAGTAAAAATATTGAATCTATTTATACGTTCAAAAATATATTTTATACCATACTTTATATTATCATATTTCCATCTACCTATAAAAAAAGAGAAGCTATGTCATAAAAAGGCTTTGTAGCCCGCAACAGGATACCCTTGTTTAATTAACTTTTTATTTAATAGATTTGAATTTTAAATAAAATAGTTTCCTTAATGAATTTGAGTTTTAAATAAAATATTTTTATTATAGCTTTATAAAATATTGCAATAATAGAAACCAATTGCATTGAAAAATAATTAACAAATTAAACAAATAAAGACTTATTAATCATTTCCGGCATCATCCTTTATTAGTCCTTGCCATCTGGCAATGGCATGGGACTATAGTAATCAGTTTTTAGCCATTTAGCATTAGTTGGTCTTCCTTTTTTGAAACTTTTTTACAATCAAATTTTTCATGTTCGTTTTTTAGCTTATCATTGAAGGTGATGGTCTTATTTGGCCTCTTCCTAAGGAGGAAGAGGCTGGATAATAGGTTATTCTGAAATATTTTGGACTGCTGAACTAATGTTAACATTAGTTTGAGTTGCAGTTCATGTAGTTCATGTTGTTGCAGTGGAGTGGCAACTTCATGTTGTTGCAGTGGAGTGGCAGCTTCATGTTGTTGAAGTGGAGCGGTAGCTTCAGCTTCAGGAAGGTTCAAGTACATGTGGGTGCGTGCATGCATATTACAGGTGGATGGATGTATGCAAATAACTTCACTCCAAGGGCTTTGAGGCTCAATCGATTGCTTGGATCTGCTTTAACTCTGTGGATCTGCTTCAAGCTCTCTGTGGATCTTTGGCTTGGCAAAAGAAGCCGAAACAGATCTGAGCCTGCACAGAAGTTCATAGATAGATCTGATCATTTGAAGCTCACAGATCTGAGCATTTGAGGAGGGGCTATTAAGCCGTTATAGTCGTCCGCGACAGTCTCCAAAGGTCACACCTACTAGCGCTCGTTCTCGACAATACTTCTGAGTTACCAGAGTTTACTTGATGCCTTGATGCCTTGTTCTCTAGTTATATGAAACTGATATGAAGACAAGACTGTGAAGAAAATGACGAGACAACTAGCTCTCTTACCTTTTCTCATGTTGCCTGATGTTTTGAAACCGACTGTTGCAAAGCTTCCTCAATTGAAGTCTACTCCTGCCTCAATCGAAGTCTTCTTGCTGCGCTTCCTCAATGGAAGTGCTCCATTCTCCACTGTAACTAATTTCACCAACATTAATGGGAGTTTCCTCATTAACAGACACAGGTGAACACTGAGGAACAACACACATGTGAAGAGTGAGAAACAACAGAGGTGAAGACTTGGGCGTCCGCCATTGATGAAACCCTACATTCCAACAACCTTGGATTGTAGGTTAATAGTATGTGGAAATTGGAATCTAGTGCAAGGGTAGGGTTGTCTTTTCTTGCTTCAAGCTCCAGCCATGGGTCACCTACTCCACCATGCAGATCTCTAAGGCTCGATGAGACAAAGCGCAGAAGTCCAAAGTACATACATCCTTTTAGGTAAGGCGAGATTATGTATAAGGCCTAGGATTTCCCCCTTACAGGCCTTTAAGGCCCTAGCAGAGGTAAAGGAACCACGAAAGATAGAGGTAGAAGCATCAATGCCAGCAGCAGGGAGAAGATAGAGACCCGTGAGAAAAACAGAGCTTATTTGGGAACAGGTGTTTGTGATGGGAACAGGGTAGCAGGTCCTCACTTGCCTCTCCAGAGGCAAGGGGCAGCACCTAAGCGAGCAGGAGCACGCCTTCAACAGCCTCGCTCCCTTCCCCTGAGAACTTCAACAGGATCACGCCTTCAGCAGCCTCACTCCCTTCCCCTGAGAACTTCATCGAGGAGACCCACCTTCAGCAGCCTCGCTCCCTTCCCCCTGAGAACTTCATTGACCTTGCCTACCTTCAGTGACCTGCCTCCTGTATTGACATATTAGTAGACATATTACCATGATACAATGTTAAGTGGCATGGTTTACGTCGTGCATGCTATGTTATGGAGAAGGAGGTGAGGCATTTGGCGGTCATGGGAGGGCCCACAAGGAGGTCTTTTGTTTTTTTAATCACTTTAATGACTTTGTGAACCTTAACTTTCAACTAATTCTTATTGCTGCAGAGTTGGTTTGAAGTTCTTAGTGTTAGAGCTACCAGAGAAACAATGGTAGAATAGTTTCTTTTCAATGGTGCAGACCCTGAATTTAGGTACTCAAGTAAAATCACGCAGTTGCTCCCTGTCCTTGGCGTTTCAACTGTCCCTTGGGCGACCGCTGGAAGGATCGATTAGGGTAATTTACCTCTTGATTACTGGAATGTGAATCTTATGGAGATAAGGTACCATGTTTATACAAATAATATCTACTGTTGTTAGAGTCTTTAGAGTCCAAGAAGGCAATGGCAGTAAAAAAAACTCCAAGACCTAATAGTTATTGATCCAAGACGAGCCAAGAGGTATGGTTTTAACTCTCTCCAAGTTCCCCAGTTTTCATTTTGATTCCTGTAGCTGAAACCATAAGGGATAGGTAAACAAGAAATCATAGGCATATAATCATCATTTGGTTAAATGAATTAGTAGTTAATTATTTGATTCGAGAAAAATGCAGGAGTGAAATCACGCAGTTGCTCCCTGTCCTTGGCGTTTCAACTGTCCCTCGGGCAGCCGCTGGAACTGGTGTCTCTGTCCTACTCCCATATCTTATTTTTAAACTACCCTATCTCACCTTAGGAAGGTCGGCCCTAGCTAAATTTGTTCCAGTGCTCAAAGGACTATAAATACCCTTCATCGAGGCACACTTTGATCACAATATGGGTGTGCTCTAAAATGTCACTATGCTCTGTAATTCGGCCTGCAAGAGGAAAATTTATGCTATAAAAGTTTGTACAGAGCTAGACAGCAAGGAATACATAAAGACTGCTTGCATGATTTTCAAAGTAAGCTGGTCAGTCCAAATATGCCAAAACAAAGTTTTATAGATGCCCACAGTTATAGTATTTCAAAATTCCTTGCAGGTATAGAGTCTTAGGAAAACACCTAGAATTCATATTAATTTACAAAACGTAAAGGTTAACGAGAAACACGACTGTTGGCTTCTTCTTGCCCATTGTTGGAAGGATAAGAGTCTTGGTTGTCTAGGTCGATATCTTTAATTAATTGGTAGACAATATCTTCCTCTTTGAAGTATTGTTGCAGTGAATTCACTGACATCCTATGGTTGGAAGCAGCAGAGTGAGATCCTTTGTTGAGATTGCTAACCATATTTCTTAACCTGGATTATTTTGCCTAAAACATCAATTTGTTGCTTATGCTGGACTAGAGTGTTCATAATCATTGCATTCTGAGAAGTGCAGTAGTGCTCATTTTCATGGACTAGTCACTGAGAACAGTAAGGTTTTGTTGCTTAGGGTGGATTCTTCATGTGTTTCAAGAATCCTACGAAATTCTTCAGCTTCATGATAATCCATGGATAATTCACATAGAGAGTGATACATTGCAAATCTTAATCAAATGCTTGAGATTGATTGCATTTCAAAAACATTTCTCATGAGCATTTGGGGTACAAAGGAGTTGGATTTCTAGGCTATGAACATTGGCTGCACAGAGTGAATTCTTGAAGCATTCCTGGTCATTTTCACAAGCATTGAAATCCAACATGCTCCTTTATGCATATGGAACTATAAATATTGATGAACTGTCCATATTCTGCACTGCATGTGCAAGTGAAATGAATTATGGCCTGTGAATGGTATCCCCCTAAATCTGAACCATTTTATCATTCAAATTCCTTGCCCTTTTATCCTCATCTCCCAAGGGAGTAGCGATGCAATATGTCACATGAAGGCTATCAATAAATGCCTCATCATCAAATTTTAGAGACAGCTCAAGGTCCTTCTTTAAACCTAGTGCTTCTTCTTTAATGAGGATAGGATCAAAATTGTCCTCTGCCCCAAACATGATGATATCTCTTGTACTATAAACATCTTGTATGGCACTGTCATCATTGGTGAACCATGTTATATCTTCCAACCCTGAAGGTTGTTCTTTGCCACAATATTGCTCCAATTTAATAGAAAAATTAGCACTGCTAACACTGCTGGTCATCAGATTCATGGCTGATGTTTTCCCTTTTTCATATTGTGTCCAATTCCCTTTCAGTCATGCTGCAGAATCATTACCAGATTGGTCCTTGGTAAAAATAGGTTCATAGACTAAAGTTGTGATACCATCATCATATTTTACAAAGAAACATAATCCTTCCCTTTGGTCCAAAATGCCATTGTCTTTAATGGGCTCAGATGGGCCCTTTGCTATATCATATTTATGGTTGTCCTGGTCAAACTTGCAGAAGAAACCCTTATCAGAAAACTTACAGGGCTGTTGAGGGTACTCATCATCTGTCCCTTGCTTCTCATGGCAATTACTGCAACTTAAGGTGCTTTGAATAACAGTGCTCTTGTCATCAGCTTCCCCTTTGGCAGAAGTAAGTTCTTCTCTATTGTTTTCGTCGTCATCATCTATAAATATTTAGAGAAGGCCCTTCCACTCATTGGGCTAGCATACTTGATTTGTTGTGTCAAGGAGTGGTTGCTCCTCTTCTTCATTAGCAGGCTCATCATCAACAGTAAATTATGTGGTATTATCTTCTTCTTTGCAGCCATTAGGGACTTCACACTCGTAACCAATATCCCAATCTACAACCCATAAATCCTCCATAGCTTCATCATTTGCTTGGCAATCTACAACCCATGAGTCCCATTAGTAAATCCACATTAGCAAGAAGGGAACTAATAGAAATTTTCATTGAGAAGAGCATCATACCTTGTATCAAGGGTAATATCAATAAAGTGAGGAAAAAAATGTAAAATATATACATATAGCACCTGAATAAACTAAATCATATTTGAAATATATAAAAACCTTAGTCATAGACAACTAAGGCCTCACACTTTGGGTTTGGGGTTGTAGAGTGAAAATTTCCAGGGGCATTACACACTACCTTGGTTTCTATTTACTTGCACAAACTTGTAGAGGGAGGAGATCTGTAGCCCTATCCCTGGAATCATGTAGTGAGTTAGGAGGGTATCCCTTAGAAGCCAAGGATGTCTTTAAACCTAGTGCTTCTTCTTTAATGAGGATAGGATCAAAACTGTCCTCTACCCCAAACATGATGATATCTCCTGTACTATAAACATCTTGTATGGCACTGTCATCATTGGTGAACCATGTTATATCTTCCAACCCTGAAGGTTGTTCTTTGCCACAGTATTGCTCCAATTTAATAGAAAAATTAGCACTGCTAACACTGCTGGTCATCAGATTCATGGCTGATGTTTTCCCTTTTGCATATTGTGTCCAATTCCCTTTCAGCCATGCTGCAGAATTATTACCATATTGGTCCTTGGTAAAAATAGGTTCATAGGCTGAAGTTGTGATACCATCATCATATTTTATAAAGAAACATAATCCTTCCCTTTGGTCCAAAATGCTATTGTCTTTAATGGGCTTATATGGGCCCTTTGCTATATCATATTTATGGTTGTCCTGGTCAAACTTGTAGAAGAAACCCTTATTAGAAAACTTATAGGGTTGTTGAGGGTACTCATCATCTATCCCTTGCTTTTCATGGCAATTAATGCAACTGAAGGTGCTTTGAATAACTGTGCTCTTGTCATCATCTTCCCCTTTGGAAGAAGTAAGTTCTTCTCTATTGTTTTCGTCGTCATCATCTATAAATATTTAGAGAAGGCCCTTCCACTCGTTGGGCTCGCATACTTGATTTGTTGTGGCAAGGAGTTGTTACTCCTCTTCTTCATTAGCAGGCTCATCATCAACAGTAAATTATGTGGTATTATTATCTTCTTCTTTGTAGCCATTAGGGACTTCACACTCCTAACCAATATCCCAATCTACAACCCATAAATCCTCCATAACTTCATCATCTGCTTGGCAATCTACAACCCATGAGTCCCATTAGTAAATCCACATTAGCAAGAAGGGAACTAATAGAAATTTTCATTGAGAAGAGCATCATACCTTGTATCAAGGTTAATATCAATAAACTGAGGAAAAAAATGTAAAATATATACATATAGCACTTGAAGAAACTAAATCATCTTTGAAATATATAAACACCTTAGTCATAGACAACTAAGGCCTCACACTTTGGGTTTGGGGTTGTAGAGTGAACATTTCCAGGGGCATTACATACTAACTTGGTTTCTATTTAGTTGCACGAAATTGTAGAGGGAGCAGATCTGTAGCCCTATCCCTGGAATCATGTAGTGAGTTAGGAGGGTATCCCTTAGAATCCAAGGATGCCATGTGTAGGATCATTGGATCGTTGGATGGGAATTGGAATGGGAATGGAACTCTACTATTCCTAGTTAATTTCTTAGTTGCAAGGCATCAAAAAATATCTTCAGTAGTAACCTTAACGCTACCTGTAGCAACCTCTATCTCCTCCATGCACTCTTTCAAGCCTAAAATCTGCCTTTTAATCCTTAACGCAGACCTTCGGAGGCCCTCCACAGCTCAACGCAGGCCTATTTGGCCTCTTCTTTCTGTTTCAGGGGTTCTTGCTGGCTAGCTATTTCTAACTTCTAAGCTAATCAGAATGAGGGTGTTGTCTTAATCAGCAGAATGATCTGATTTACTTTAATAGGTTGCCTCACCCAGATTTAACCCACCTTGTATTTGTTGAAAGTCGTATGTGCCTGAGTTTCTTCTCTAGACAAATCTCTTATCTCATTAAATGAGATTGACAGTATGCTTATCATTTTACATTACATACAAAGATGCACATCAACACAACTAGATATCAGATGGTTGGCTCAGTTGGCAGTATTTATTGTTTCTGACATTGATCATTAGGTGGCATGTATTGTTTCTGCTCCAGTGCTTGCTGCAGGCTCTATCCATCTCTGTGAGGTTTGATACTGATAGATGTCTTACATTAATGCATGGTATAAGTTTGATGATAGATTATTTAGTCTTTTCCATGCTAATTATTTTCTTGAATTATATTAAGATAGAGATAGAGGCTTATCCATTTTTCTCTTTAATTGAAGATGGATAATTGAGTCCTTATGGTGCATTTACATTAGATAATAGAACCAACAAAGATAATGGAGGTTTGAAGAAATTTGACTAGTTTGACAACTTTGAATATGTAAATAGGTCCTCTGCTCAAATCTGCATTCTTCCTAGAGATTTTAAAGGGCGTTTCATCAGCTCTACCAGAATGAATGGGGGAAATGAAGGTGAGACCTTATATTCTCGATGGAAACTAGCAGATATGCACAAGCCTATAAAGAGGTCAACGAATTCTGAAAAGATTTTTGCAGTCCCATTCAGACATTGTTTCCAGTCCTCAGGGATTACCATGGTGGGAATTATTCTTGAATTGAATGGTGTTGTGGCAGGATAAGCAGCATTTTCATATGGGGATATCGAAATAGGTTATGTTGGCATGGAAATTCCCTTTGCTAATACAAAATTAAATCATGTGGTAGCACCATTACCTGAAAAAGCAACGGATCTACCAAATTTTTTCATTCAAAGCAGATGCTCTGATTATGGTTATATAGGTTGGCCTCTGGATTCACAGGGGGAACTTATCAAATATATTCTGAATACTTCTGATGGTGTTAATGAACTCTACAGTGTTAAGAATTGTACAACTGGTAAGGAGCTTTTAGTTGCAGAATGTTCAAAGAGGCTTCCATACTTCAATTTTGTAGAAAGCATGCACGTCTCGAATAATATCTCTGCAGATGGAAGGATACTTAAGATATGTGGTGACTCTGTTTTATGTAATTTGAACGACCCATCCCAGTAGAATTCCTCTAGTCTCTGCAAACAATGAAGAGTTAGATTCAATATGAAATCTGCTATCACCAAACTTTCTTAATAAGCTTTAGATTTCAAGATGCACGCCTAAGGCCTACTGACTGAGACTTCTGTACTAGCTCTATTGAATCTGTTGTCACCAAACTGTCTTAATAAGCTTTAGATTTCTAGCTACACCCCCAAGGCCTACTGACTGGGACTTCTATACTAGCTCTATTGACATTAGTTCTATGCAAAAATTGCTTGTCCGCAGCTAGAGTAACTTCAATATGATTGGCCTTCAGATGGGAAGGATACTTAAGATATGTGGTGACTCTGTTTTATGTAATTTGAACGACCCATCCCAGCAGAATTCCTCTAGTCTCTGCAAACAATGTAGAGTTAGATTCAATATGAAATCTGTTGTCACCAAACTGTCTTAATAAGCTTTAGATTTCAAGCTGCACCCCTAAGGCCTACTGACTGAGACTTCTGTACTAGCTCTATTGACATTAGTTCTATGCAGAAATTGCTTGTCTGCAACTAGAGTAACTTCAATATGACTGGCTAGCAATGCTCCCACCATGTTCAAGCTTCAACCAGGAAAAATCAATCTTTTGCTTCCCGGTTGTTTAGTATTGCTTTGAACATCCACATAGCGCAGGGACTAGCTACCCCACAGCCCCACTTGTTATTATTGAATTGTAATATTTTTTTATCTAGATATCATTTACTTGACTTGGTAAGAAATATTGGTTCCACACATAAGTTGGTGAAAATATAAGGTGAATTTAAAAAAAAAATATATATATGTTTAAGGCCGTGAACATTCCATTTTTCTCTCTCATATATATATATATATGAATTAATGGAGTCCACGCATATGGTTCTTATTATCCAGTTTTAGATTTTAGTGGACTTAGTTATCACTTTAATTAAAAATGTAAAGAATTTATGTATGTAAATAAGCATAAAGAGTGACATGTCACTTTGTGGTTCTAATTTTTTATTTAACTATTATTTTGTGTGTGAAGAAAAGAAATTATTTATTTTTCATAATCTAACACTACATATTTAAATATAGTTGTTTGGTTAGTTTATAATATTAATATATAATTTCTCTTCCCAGTTAAATATAGGTGTTTTTTTCTAACCGTTAGGTTGACCTATCTTCTTGTTCAACCTTCCTCTGAGATCTGTCTCTTCATCTTGTTCTAAACATGAACCATATTGACTGGTTCAAAACATGTCAAGGAAATACTCTTTATGTAATTTTTTACGAAAATTTTCATGAATTGACATTACATATTCAATTTTATTATTTTTAATAATATTTTAATTTATTTATATAATATATTATTGATTATAATCATTTTAAATAATAATAATCAATGTCGGTCAACCCTCAATATCAAATACAATTTCAAACATGAAGAAAGAAAGAAAGAAATTATTTTAACGTCCACGAGGCTAAAGATAGCGGATGGGACAGATTGCTTCTTCATATGCTTGATGTATTTGGCCCTTTTTATGTGAAGTTTCAAAATAAATGCTCACAGCTTCTCGACAAATCCCTCGCTAAATAGATTATCTCAAGAGCTAGCTGCCAACATATCTGCATAACTTTCCTTGTTGTCTTTGAAGGCCTCACATTCTAAAATGAAATGTTTTTGTGTTTCCACTTTTTCGGAAGAACAAAAATGCATACCCTTTCCTCCCACACTTCCTTTGGCCTTTTCCAGCGCCCTGTTTCACAACGGAGTTGATGAGAATTAGTCCTTAACTAAGCACTAAGAATTTTTGCTCTCCAAGAGATATTGGACTTTATGTATGCTTTTGGTTAATGATTATGAGTGGGATTAAACACTTCAATATAGTAATTTTTCTTTCTTCCTAGCTCCTTATCCCAAGTACGTTTGTGGAACTTTTCCATAACAAAAGGTTTTATCTCTTTGCTGTTTATGGGATACGCGTTCAAGCAAATACCCCATTTACTAAACCATTTGTTATTTTGCTGCATCCAAGTTTTTTTTCTCTTGCACAATCTATCATTAAAGACAACCTTAGGCCATCTACCCTCTTCCATTTGCTCAATTTTTTTAAATACCTTATGACTCGCACCATAGCAATTGCTTCAATAGGAGAAGTCCCTGTTTCACTTAACAATATATCATAAGGAACTGCATTTTTAATCTTAAATTTGTTTGTAATCAAACGCTTATGAATTTTCTCAATTTGTCTCCACTACATGTCGGAGGTACTACTAGCCCACAATTCACAACCATAGAGAATCACCAGAATCACTAGAAGCCCAAAAAGAGTTTGAGCGGTTTTCTAGTCTCATAACTCTGCCTCTCTACACCTATTTTGAAAAGCATAAAATGCTTTCCAACCCCCCAAAGTTCTTTTCTTTCTACAACCATTCCAGCTTAGATTTTTGTTGAAGTCAATTCCGAGGTATTTATAATCCGCAACTTCTTCCAGAATGTTGCCTTCAAAGTAGAAATTATGCTGGTTATGTTTTCTTTTCTTAGAGAATACCACTACTTTCGTTTTACTGATATTGACTTGCATCCCCACACTTCTACAAAAATGCTCAAGGGATAGTAAGTGTTCTTGCAAACCAAGAGCCGATTTAGCAATCAAAATAAGGTCATCTGCATACAAAAGAAACCTTATAACAAACTTGCACAAATAGATACCATCACCCCCTTGCAATTTAACCACTCCTCAAGCTTGTTGATATATAAACCAAAAATGGTAGGAGACAGTGGGAAACCTTGCTTGACCCCCATATCGCTTCTAAAACTTTCAGAAATTCCTGCTGAAGTTTTAATTTTGGCTTTTACCTCTTCATATAGCCTATGCACAGTTGCTCTCAAATTTTTAGGAACCCCAAGTTCCTCCATTCTGTGCCAAAGTTTATCCATAGGGATCGAGTCAAACGCTTTTCTGAAATCAACAAAGTAACAAAAGACTTCTTCCTTTTTCTCCCAAACTTTTTCAATGATATGCCTTAAAGTTTTGCAATGATCAACTGTGGAATGTTTAGATCTAAAACCTGCTTGCCCTTTAGCACGCTTATCTCTTTCTTTTGCCCACTTACTAATTTTGTTTTCTAGCATGCTTCTAAATAGCTTTGCAAACAAAGGGTTTATCATGATGGTCCTATAATTGGAGGGATTATTGACACCGCTGCTCTTGAAAAGAGGTATTGCTAGACTAGTTGTCCAATCTGTGGGGAGCCCTTGTTGTATGATGTTGTTGAAGATTTTTGTAATGTGAAGTGCAAGAATCTTTGAGCCCCACTTTAGATATTCTGCTTGGAGTTCAGCTAAGTCTTTTTCTTTTCCAACACCCAACTTCTTGATACCCATCTCTACCTCTTGTACCGTGAAGAGTTCAATATCAGTGTTGACCAAGGGGGGAGGGTCAACATTGGGAACTTGCTCATAGAGTTGTCTTGCATAGTCAAACCATTTAGAAGCTGTAATATTATTTCCAATCTGTATCTTTTTCGGTTGGAGCTCCTTCCAAAATAATTTGGGATTATTTTTCCCAAGGAAGATTAGTTCTTCCTTCCTTGAAACCATGAAATCAGCCTTTTTCTTGCTTAATAACTTCTTGTAATATTTGAGCTTTATGTTATCCTTGTTTGACTCTTTCCACATTCTCCTTGCCTTTTTGCATTCCTCGTCAAACCAAGAATTAACCGGAAAGCAATTTATTTCAAACTTCTTAATTTTTGTTAGTTTGCACTTTGCAAGTGTGCATTGAATTAAATATGTTAATTCATGACTATGAAGGTTGTGAATTGTAATTTTCTCCTTCTCGAAGAGCCTCTCTAGCGTCATTTTGAAGGTATTACAATTTTGTAGGGTCAAAAGGATTCTGCTTTGTGGGAGATTTTTTTGGACATGCTGAATTTTTGACTCTAATTGTTTCTTTCCAATCCAAGAGAAACATAAATAAATTGGCTTGTGATCTGATTTCAAATCCCACAGTTGATCTCCAACAAAAAATTCTTCCATTTTCTCACACAAACCATGCGAGCAAATTACATAATCTACCACACTTGCTCCATTGTAAGTATTGCAAGTGAAATTATCGGACTTTGCCTATCTATTCAAGCCATTACAAATGACTAAATCAAAGGCCCCACATAAAGTAAGCAATTTTTCACCAAAGAGATTGTAGCCCTTGTCCTCTGAAATTCTTTCCCACTGATGATTACTTTCTTCTGTAAGCCAAATAGGGTCACAGTCATCTTTACAACAAAGAATGCTAGCTTGCTCACTTGTAGTCCTAGCATTGAAATCACCCACTATAAGGACATCACCTAGTTGCGAATATGTTGCAATATCCACTTTTAAAGCTGTAAATGGATCTTTGTGGTCAAACCCTCTACCTTTGTGGATTTTTGAAACCTGCGACGCAAAATAGCATGCTGCAATTCTGATGTGGTTTCCATTTTTTGATATTATAAACCAAATGAATTGCTTATTTGAGTCTTCTTTTTCTAACTGAATGAGACAACCTTCTTTCTCCCTTACTAAAACCATGATACCCCTGTGCCCTTTGCCATTCCCTGCTACCTTGTTGCACACTGTCATCTTCCAGTATCCTTCAAACAAAGGTGTTTTGCACCCTTCATGCTCATGTGTTTCTATGAGGCAAATTATGTCTCTATTTTCCGTAATAGGCCCTAACCCAGGTCCTCATCTCCATGGGTAACCTCTACGGTTCCAACAAACTAATCTTAAGGAAACCTGGGTATGACTTGATTGCTATTGATTTTGACATGCAAGACTCACATTTTAGTCTTTGTCCCTGTTTTCCCATACCGACCTTGCTTTCTAATTTCCTATTGAAGAGTTTGTTGCCTCTTCTTTGTTACCATCTTACTGCTCTGTTCTCGAAGGAGGTCCAAATCGTGCTTTCACAACTTTGCCTTTATAAATCCATGCTCTTTTTCCTTCATCTCTTGCTGCCCTAACCTTTAAAATTTTCTCCCTTCTTTCCTCCTGTTGTTTTACAGTTAAATCTTATTCTAGAAAAAACGAGAACCCCTCAAGAGATGTTTCTTGCTTAGAATGATATATTTATCACACAAGCTAGGCATAATGACTTTTATGGGCCTGGCTCTCTCCCTGTTAAACTTACCCACCCTCCATGCTTGGCATATTTGTCCTTTCCATAGCAACTTGTCTTTCAAGAAGTCTCTTGCAAGGTCAAGAGTACATTCATTTTTCCCATAGTCTTTCACCCCTTTAATAATTATGTTTGCTGCCCTATTTTGTCTTTCCTTGCCTTCACTATCTTGCATGTTGTCAACCTGAATATTTGTTTCTCTTTCCTTATTAGCAGAATTGCTAATAAATTGAGCCCAAGTTTTGGAAACTTTGGTAGAATCTCCTTTCATTTCTTCTCTTGCATTCTCTTCATGGTTATTTATTTGGGTAATCATTTTCCCTTTATCTTGGGATGATTTCACATTCACCACCTCTGTAATTTCCACTACAGATTTATTTATGTTTCGCACATCCGCCTTCATGCGTTGCCATTCTTTCTTCCCTATCAAGAGAGCTTCCTGTAGCAATGCCACTTGTTCTTTTAAAATTTTATTGATTTCTACTAACGCCTTGTTCTTAGCCACTATTAAATGAATTTTATGATCTCTTTCCTGCCCTTTAGCTTCTAAAACCTCCAACCTTTGTTTTGTGTTTAAAAATTCTTTCACATAAAGATCAGATGACCAGATGAGAGGTGTGGATGTGGGACTATATAAGGCAGAATTATCCATTACTTTTCCTTTGGACTTCTTGTTGCCACATGCTTGTGGAGGAGACTTGTTTGAGTGCTTTTTGTGAAGGGCTTGCTTACTTTTCTTTTTAGACCATTTCTTCCTCGTTTGCTCCCATTTTAGACGAGCTATTCTTCGTTTTAAAATGCCCCGATATTGTTTGGCATTGACCCAAACCCACTTCCCAGCTTTAGCGGATGAGACAATTTTCACTTGTCCTAAATCATCTGTCTCCACATGTTATGAAATTTTTGGTTCCTTTGTCATGTTTGAATGCATTTTTTGTTGCTTGCTTGCTGCTCAATACTTCTGCTACATAAAAAAAAAGTCCCTGCTCTCACACTGCTCACTTTCACTGCTCGCTGCTCTCACTGCTGCCCACACTGCTCACATTGCTTTGCTCATACTGCTGACCACACTTCTCACCACGCTGCTCTTCTCATAAATGCCCTAAAAATTTCAAGTGCATTTTTTCGCTTCTGTGCCAGCTTCTCCCTTTGAAGGCTGATGCGAGATCTGCTTCACTGTTTTAAAAATCACTGGATCATGAAAGTATCTGATTTCTGCCCCAATTCTGCATTATGCCTGATATTCTGAATCAGTTCGCAATCAAGTTATGTAAATGGACTAAACGTGACCTCGTCCTAACAATTACCACCTACATAGCTACCACGCAATACCAAGCCCCTGCCACTTCCTTTCCTTCGATAATCAGTGATCGTTGTCTTTACGGATTTGATGGCAGACAAATGTTTCCAAAACTATGAAAGAAATCAAAAGGCAGAAACTAAGAAGACATGAATTTGGTTGGGTTTGATCTAGTAATAGCCAATTTTAGATCTTGAGGGCATTCCTCAAAGAATTTTACCACAATCTCAGCGATATCGAGAGCTGATTTGATAAAAACTGAATATATTACCTAAATGGCTCTCCAAGTGAGATACCTGGCTAGTGCCCAAGCACATCACAATACACACACTATAGCATTGAGTCATATGAGCCTCAAATATATAGGCTTTCACACTAATGGGATGGTTTCAACCACTCCCTAGATATTAGGATCTGAGGTCTAAGATTAGAGTCTCAATCCTATCATCATCTTAACAATAATCTAAGTTTAGCTTTCTCCATTAATTCCAACGCTCTCCCTTAATGGAGAAAGGATATTGAACAATAACATATGCCTGCTGGTCTAGTCTCAGCTAGGCATACAATTAAAACATGAAAAAACTTGGTAACAGAGGTTTTCATTTTGATCTTTTTACTTGTGAGTCCATATTTGTTCATCTTGAATCGAGGCTTCATCTTCACTTTCCTCGCCATGAGATAGTGATGTATCTTCACCTCATTTCTTCCCAGTGATGGAAAGCTTGAATTCTTATTCTCGCCCTTCTCAAGATTATGACACGCTGGATAGGAGAATTTTCCCTCTCACTACTTCCGGTGTCAAACATCTGAAAGTTAGCTATCATGTCTTCATCATTCATTGATGTAACGTCTGTACACACAGAAATATTAATGAGATCATCACAATTTAAATTTAATTTCTCTCTAGCTTTGTCTTCTTTTGCCACGTCTTTACAATCAGCTTCATGTGGCTCGTCTTCAACACTTTGTTCCTCTTCACACCCTTTTTGACGATCAACTCGTGTGTCTTAAATCTCAGGATCTTGCACAACAGACTGTGTCTCTTGATTCTCGTGGTCATCAACAGAACCACATTTTTTTGAAATTTCTTCTGACTCGAACATACTACCCATGTTAATACCAAATGCCCACATGAGAAAAAGATCATCATCAGAATTAAAAATATCTTCAAATATAGACATGTTGTTAAAGTCCAGTTTATCTCACTTCGAGATTTCTTTTTGACTCCACATGGTCCTCTAACGAGCTCTAACAACCCCTTTATCACGCAGGTGGGAAACTTATCCCTTTGGCAGCTCTTCAACGTAGAACCTTGTAGAATATGGCTTTTGTGCCACGCAGGTCTTAGTGCCTTCAGCGCTCGCTACGAGCAACAAAATGACCTCTCACAAGCTGGAAACATTCTCAATATCTAATTCTGATGTATGTAATTAACAATTTCTAATAACATATATTTCTGAAAATAGGTTCAAATCAACAAAGACTTTCGCATTTTCATTGTGGCATATAACAACTTACAAGAAAATTTACCCATTTGGTTTTGGGATCTCCACAACCTGCAACCATAACAAGAAAAGTACAGTGACCCACAACAAAGAAACGACGCTGAGGAACCAGCAACAACGCCATAATTGTTCTACTTGGAGTCAAGTAGACAAATGAAATGATCAAATCTCCAGTACGCAACCTCCACTCAGCCTCCACGATCGAAGTGGAAGGGATACCCAGTTGCTCATCTGCAGCGCGCATAAGATACTCAATGTTCACGTTGCAGGTCTCATTATGCATTTCACATGATGAATTCGAGATTTTCGCAACAATAGATGACGAACTAGGGTTATCCCTTGAATTATGATTACATATCGAGTATCCTAGTTCAGTGCCGAGGGAGACCGAAGTACTATTCCTCTTGTGGCAAGGCTTAATTTCATGTTCAAGGCTTGCCAAAAAAACAAAAAAGAAAAAATGCGGCCTCATGTGATCAAGCGATCAGCCTCCAGGCAAGAAATTTCACCTCCTGCGGTCAAGCGATATGGAGTTGTCTATAATGTGATTTTTTGGAGATTCAGGTGACAGAATCTGGCGGAAGAAATTGAGATTAAATCTTGATTTGTTGCAGTTAAAATGGTTTTTTAACTGCATATTTGGATTCAGCACCCTCGAAAACCCTTGGGAGCTTTCATTGTGCAAAAACTAGCTATCAAACTTGCGATTCCAATAAATTCTTGCCGGATTTCGACCGGAAAAACCCACCGGAAAAACTTTCAAAAAGTCGCGTTATAGACAACTGCCAAGCGATATTGCCTTCTTCCACGGATGCTTCACGCAGTGCTGGCCTTGACTGTTCGGTCTCAATCAAGACCAAACCTTCTCGGCCTCACACCTGCTCGACCTCAATCAAGCGATTCAAAGCCAACACGCTGCCGGATTGATGCTCACCTCCAGGCATCCAACGCGGCCTCCTCCACGCAGATGGATAATCTCTGCTCTCTTTCCACTCGGATCTCACAGAAGGCTACAGATCTCACCGGAACAACATAATGTTTCTCAGCACTTCCTCAACGCTGTTGCAATACGATCTCAAACTTAGATTCGGCTCACAAATTGTCGCACCTCCATGCGACACACACATCTGACATAGTAGGCTTGCAGGCTTCTTCCGGCCTTCTCCACGCTGTTCTCCATTTATGGAAACCATGGCTGCAGACAATGTGACCACCACGCGTTTCACGGTTTGGGCCTTTGTGAAAGACTTCAGAACATTCAACTCTGAAAAAAACTGCCGAGCTTTGGACAAGCTCTTAGATCTATTCACGTGCTGTCTCAATAAGCTACCACAGTCTCGGGTTAAAAACTCTCTCACGCAGCCTCTTACACAAGATATTCCACAACCAGCATGAACTCGCAACCCTTTTTTTATTTCCACGATTGACGCCCTTATACACCTAAACCTCACGCCGAATTTCTAAAATGAAATGCGTGGAAGGGTTCCTCTGCGGCCATCGTGTTTATCCACCTAATGAATCGCGCCCTGAGCTCAACGTACAGGATTAATAACTTTGAAGCTTTGATATTATGACAAAAACTGAATATATTACTTAAATGGCTGTCCAGGTGAGATATCTCGAGAGTGTCTAAGCACATCACAATACACACGCTATACCATTGAGTCATATGAGTCTCAGATATATAGGCTTTCACAATAATGGGATGGTTTCAACCACTCTCTAGATATTAGGATCTGAAGTCTAAGATTAGAATCTCAATCCTATTATCATCTTAACAATAATCTAAGTTTAGCTTTTTCCATTAATTCCAAAATGATCGAGACTCTAAGAGAACTAAAATGACACTTAATAAAGCTAATTCTAAAATGACACTGAATAAATATTAATTTCAGTAATCCTTGACATTCCACTTTTTCTTTTCGTGAAAGTTTTTCCTGGAAAATGCTCTCAATCCCTAGAAACACTGTGCACATGAAGATGAACCGTAAGAGATCTGAGAGAGATGGAGTGTACCTCGAGAGCTCCGCTGGCCAAGCACCACAACTAACCGTTCATCCCTCCGCCCACTTCTTTATTATTTTTGGCACAAGAATCATCCCTCCACCCACTTCTTTATTATTTTTGGCACAGGAATTGCGTGAATTTCCGAAAATAAATATATTTTACTCTTGTAGAATAAAATTCTGACATTGATGATTTTGTGATTATCTAATTGATTCAATTTGATGTTGGTAGTTTTGGTGGATATATTTATATATTTTTTATATCTATAGAAATAATAAATATTAGAATTTGTGTTATTTGTATGAAGGGTTTTTTTTCATTTTTTTTACGCTGCACATATATACTCAAATTGATGTCAATTAGGTTCATTTTTTTTTTTAACTAATTTATAAAAAAGTGAGAAATATAGTTAATTGACTCATTAAATTTTGTGCAAATTAATTAATTTATTTATTTCAGTTTCAATATTATGGTGTTTTCAATTAATGTCATCTATCTCTTCCTTGTGCCAGTCAACTTTTAAGTATGACTGATCTTTGGAGACTAGACACTCTAACAAGTGAAATGAGCTCGTTAAAAGACATGGGAAAAAATTACACCCTTTCTTGTTTTTATAAACCCCATTTGTTAGGAGTACAAAATCTAAGACCTTTGTTTCTCTAATATGTCTCTAGTGTTTGACATGGGAAAAAATTACACCCTTTCTTGTTTTTATAAACCCCATTTGTTACGAGTAAAAAATCTAAGACCTTTGTTTCTCTAATATGTCTATAGTGTTTGGTGCCCTAACGATGAAGGGTTTAGTACTCAACTCAAACATTGTGATTTCAAATATTTCTTAAGTAGTTTATCCAAAAATATTCATATACATTATGGTGAGTATTGGGAGAAAAACACCCATTTTTCCTTTTTGGTGAAATCTAATCAAAATATCTAAGATTAGTTGAAAATTTACATGATCTCCACATAATAAACTTTTTTATTTGTGAAAATAATTTTTTTTTCTTAATTATTTACCAAGTCAATTCCCCAATTTAGTAACTCAAAAATCTTGTTACTTTAGATGCAAATATACTATATTAATGAACTAATACTAACTATAGTGAAAAATCCTGTGATTTTCTTGAAATATTCTCACTAAAAAACTCAAAGTATTCTCACTATAAAACCCAATTCGTAAGTTCTCTAAGTAAAATGATCCTTGATTAAAAGCACTCTTCTATTGTGCTTCCAAACTCTTCTATTGTGCTTCCATCAGAAGTATTCTCACTATATAAAACCCAATTCGTAAGTTCTCTAAATAAAATGATCCTTAATTAAAAGCACTCTTCTATTGTGCTTCCATCAATTCATAATGTATATGTAGTCATTTTGAACCCTAACCCCATAATGTATATGTAGTCATTTTAAACCCTGACCCCATGACCTGGACTCCCTTGGCACTCACATTGCTTCAACCGGTGTCTGTGCTACTGCAACTATTACTTAAATTTAACCCTAATCATGTATTATTAATTATGAGGCATTGGCTTGATTTTTATATTTTTTTTATTAATATATCTTTTTTATAATTAATATATATATTTTTTAATTTATACAGGATTAATTTTTTAATATATTTTTAATTAATAAATGTAGATTTATATCTGTTAAATTAATTTACTTTTATTACGTAATTATTATATATTAAAAAATATCATTACTTTTATTACATAAATATTATATATTAAAAAATATCATTAAAAAATAAATAAAAAATGATGAAATTTAATTGATGATGTATTTATAAGAAAAATATTACACAGAATAAAAATAAATATTAAAAATTTGAAACTAAAACCATCGTAAAAAAAATCCCTCATGGGTAAGGGGCCCTCAAATTTGACCCCTATAATTAAAAAAAATCCCTCATGGTGAAGGGGCCCTCAAATTTAACCCCTACTAGCAGTGCTTTTAAGTGGCCAAGCACCACACTAATAGTTCATCACTCCACGCACCTCTTTATTATTTTTGGCACAGGAATCGCTTCAAAATAAATATAATGTACTCCTGTAATATTGATAGGAGGTTTTATTAAAGAAATATCACCATATTTTTATTTATTTTGAAAAAACCTCATTCATCAATTGAGAGGCCCGTTTGAAAATCATAGAATGAGAGTATGAAGTCAATTCAGATTTTATATAATTTAATAATGGGATTCAGATTTTATATAATTTAATAATGGGGAATATCGAGTGACTCTACTTTTAAATATTTTTAATTTGTAAAATAAAATGGAGTTGTGTGTAATGTGATGTTTTGGAGTTTTGGGGTCTGGAATCTGGTGGAAAAAATTGAAGTAAAATTTTGATTTGTGTTATTTAAACTAGTTTTTTCATTGTATATATGGATTCAGCACCATGAAAAACCCCTAACGCACTTTTATTGTGCATGATTACCCATCATTCTTGTGATTTCAATAAGTTCTGACTAGATTTTAGAAAAATTAAACTGGAAAAATCCAATAGAAATCTACAAAAAAAACTTCCAAACATCACATTAAAAACAACTCTAAATAAAATGATTACTAATCCTGATGTTTGAAAATGGATGGCTGCATCGCAATTTCTTATATGATGCCATATAACCAATTTAATTATCTCTTTTCAAATTAAAATAATTACAATTTTTCAAATTAAAATAATTACAATTCTTGATATTTGAAAATGGATGGCTACATCAAAATTACCAACCTAGTCATCCCATCCAAATTAAAAACCCACCGAGTCAAATATTTGATTGTTTGGTATGACTTCATTAACACAACTATCTCTATCATTATTGTTAAAATTAAAATAATCATGTAAATAATTATTTACAATATTTTAATTATTTGAAAATGAGTGGCAACATCGAAATTTCTTATAATATGCCAGGTGACCAACTTAGTCATCCCATGCAAATTAAAAACCCACTGAATCAAATATTTGACCATTTGGTATGACTGCATTAACACAACCATCTCTATTATTATTGTTCCAATTAAAATAAACATGGAATAATTATGTGCAACACTTTAATTATTTCCTAGTCATCTCATCCAAATTAAAATCCCACTAAGTCAAATATTTGACCGTTTGGTATGACTGTATTAACACAACCATCTCTATTATTATTGTTAAAATTAAAATAATCATAGGAATAATTATTTACAACACTTTAATTATTTGGAACTGGGTGGCTGCATCGAAATTTCCCAACACAACTATCTTTATTATTATCGTTAAAATTAAAATAATCATGCAAATAATTATTTGCAACATTTTAATTATTTGAAAATGGGTAGTTGCATCGAAATTTCTTATAGCATGTCATATGACCAACCTAGTCATCCCATCCAAATTAAAAATCCACTAAGTCATCGTTTGGTATAACTATATTAACACAATGATCTCTATTATTATTATTAAAATTAAAATAATTATAAAAATAATTATTTGAAACACTTTAATTATAATTAAATGGGGGGCTGCATCGAAATTTCTTATCATATGTCAGGTGACCAACCTAGTCATCCCATCCAAATTAAAAACCGACTCAAATATTTGACCGCGTGGTATGACTGCATTAACAAAAACATCTCTATTATTATTGTTAAAATTAAAATAAAATAATTATTTGCAACACTTCAATTATTTTTTTTTCATTTAAGCTTTCACAAGTAAAATAACTTTTTATATCAAAAATTATCTTTCGTTAAACTTTTTTGCAATAGAAAAGTATTTTTTAACGGTATAAAAATGTTTTATATAACACAGAAATCTACAAGAAATGTTTCCAGTATGATTACTTTTTAATTTCATATTTATGATTACTTTTTTATTTCATGTTTTTATATAAATATGTAATTGATTAAAAATTTAACATAACTCTAGATATTTATTAATAACAAAATATTGTAATAGATATTTTAAAACACAATCATGCGATTTCTATTTTTTTTTTGTCTACATTTCAAACCTTATCACAATGAATTAATGTTTTGCTAAAATTTCAATTCAATCCAAGTAAGGAGACTATGGAATTTCCTAGTTCATTCTTTAGGTCATGAATTTGACTTCTTCTTCTTTTTTTTCCATTTTTTTTTACACCAAAAAAAACTTGATGATATATTATAGGCAAATACCTATGATAGTACATACAAACATTCATCTACAGATTAATAGTGAATCACCCAGAGCACTTGATAATGGAAATATGGTGTTCAGATCACCATCTAGAGTCCCGAAATGAAAAGATAATAACAGCTAGAATACTTTTACATACTAAATCTACCAAACTTAAAAGATCATGTCTGAATGGCACATTTTCTCAATGTGCTGCCATGAGAAGATTTTAGACATATTGTGCTGCATTGAGAAGATAATAAGCCTATATAACAAAATTTACAAAAAAAAAGACAGTAAAAAGCATGCAAAGAGGAATTTTAACCCAGATATAGAAAGTCCCCCATATCAAAAGTGTTCTGCTCCCATGAGATCTCCAAATACCATTTGCCAAACAATCCCTGCAATCCTTTTTTAGATAATATGTCTGCTTCCTTGTTGAGGATCCTTATGAATTTGACTTATTAGGTTGTTTTCATGTGTGACGAGGTTTTTTTGACAAGTCTGACTTGTGCTTCAACATTGAAGATAAATGGAGAGTAGGAAGTTTATTGAATTGAAAATAATTGCAGCTTTATCTTATATGGTTATAAAGTTTGGGATTGTAGTATTTGTAAATAATTGTGGAGAAAGATAACATCTTTCTAATTTCAGTCGAATCAATATCATATCTACTTTAGGTAGAGATAACCCAATCGAAACATTAATTATTATTTTTTTGACTAAAAATTAGATTGCATTATATAAAGTTAACATTAGAAAAAGAAATTAATTTATTTTTTTAAATAATTTAGCTTCAGTTTTCATGCATTTGATTGGGTATTGTTTTCTTTAATTGTAATTTTTATTAATATAAAGTATTAATGAGATATGTATGTATTTATTCATTTTTAGTATGTAGCACTTTTTATTAAAAAGAGACAGATTATGCATGTTATTGATATACAAGGGTATGATCTAGTTCATCTTTATATTTCATCATTATATTATTATTTTTAAGTGTACAATTTAAATTTTCATTTATCAATAATATTTTTAGAAACAAATTTTAGTGGATGTTAACTATCATCATCAACAAATAATTTTTTATTATAAAATTTTAAAATATAAATAGATGTAACACCCTTTGGTAAAAAGAAGATATTTGATTTATGACAAGTCTTGGAAGTCACGAGGAAAAGACACTAAATGAAAAAGTTTTCACTCACCAAACACTAAGAAGACAGTTACTACTCTCCCTAGAGATATATAATCTCATTTGGGACAAGGGAGCCAAGAGGTGATAGGGAAGAAAATCTTAGGCAACCTTGAAGACTTAGTACCTAGTTGGAGGAGGTCCAAGAGAGGATAATCAAGTTGTAAGCTTGTGACCCTCAGACAAGACATTGTTGAGGGAGGTATGACGCTGCAAGATGGGGGGTTCTTGAGTTGGTTGGAGGCCAATGGAAACCTGAAGACAAACTTATGAGTCCATGAGTTCTTTGGCTAGACTTGTATAGTCTTAATGCCTTTGAACAAACCTTGTTAGGTCACTGTCAAGAAACAATTTTGGCAATGACAAACTCGCTCTAGGGGAGAATTGGACATAATTTCCATTCTCATTGGTTGCGAGGAGTGGTCTTCTCCTAGTCAAATTCCCTGGCTATGTAAAATGAAACAAATGAGTGCATTTACTGTTCTAAAACTTATGTAATTTTTGTGAATGTTGTGATTTTATATAATCGTTCTGGTCTTTGTAAATGTGTGGAATAAGGTATTGTTTAAGAACTTAACAGTGCCTAGATAGACAATGAATGGATTGGCAAGCACCAAATTTTCTTTTGTTGAACACTTATTGTTGGTTGATATTATAGGGAACCAGTAAAAAGGGTAATTTGAAAATGATTGTGATATTTATGGTGTTATATAAAAAGAAAAGAAAATGACTTTATATGTCTGTATAGTGAAGTTTTCTGCAAATTGATGATCTTTGCATAAGAGGGACACTCTATTTTCTGTGCATTGGAAAGTGCCCATAATCTTTTAAAAAAAAACTAACTACAAGGAAAGCACTTGTAGAGAACTTTAAGGATGGACATATGAAAGGAAAGTTCGAAGTACAACGAGATAATAGTAATAATAGTGGTATAAAGGAACAAGTTAGTTTCGCTTTAACAAACCAAAGGCTCGTCTATGGAACAATCCTTATTTCGTCGAGCATACGTAACTAAGTCTAGTGGGTCGGGGTAGGTCCTAAAAGGATCAATCCTAACCAACCCTGGACTCACAATAATTAAAAAAATAATTTTTAGCACCATAAATAGATGAATAATAACAGCAAATAGAATTAGCAGGGGAAATGTATAAGATTTCCTCTTTTTGAAGAAATAGTAAAGTAAATCACAAATGTGAACAAATATTCTTTCACTAAAACCCCAACCATACAATAATAACCAAGTGAAGGAACTTTCATAACAATTCTAAGGTTTGCAATATATGTTCAACATTGAAAAATTAATAAAGTTCACAGTACAAAGAGATTATTAAGTGCAGAAGACGAAAAACTAATATAATAACAAGAGAGGCATGCGGTTCAGTTTGAACCATGAACCAGACGGTAAGGACCAACAGCCTAGAACACCTTCTAGAACCATCTTTTTGAACCAAAGACTACAACTGACCAATGTAGGTTGCTCATTATTTACAAACAAACCAGTAACAACTAACTAGTAAATCATAAACTAATTATAAACCTGCATGGAAGGGTGTATATATATATATATATATATAACACCAAACTCAATACCATTCAAAATAATCCAAAAATACATAACATGGTGGTAAGATAAATGAAAAAGAGAATTAATATACATTTAGTCATGAAAGAAAAATTATATCACAGTCATAATGTCCAGGAGGGTCAAGGCCACATGGCCTTATCAAAACAAAAGAAAATAAATATCCATTGTTCGATTAACAGAGAAATCTGTTTGAATCGGGTATCGACCGAAAATATAGTAGACCCTGTTTCAATAAGAAGAGAGAGAAAACATTTAGGATAACTTGGGAAGGAGTAATCCGAGTTGGGGTCATACAAATTCCAAATGTCAAATGAAGTAGGGAACATCGTATCAGTGAACATGACCATTACATGCGTTTAGCAGTCAGAAAACTCCTACAAGTACATATTTAAGATTACCAGAGGATGAAATGAACGAACCTTAGGCATACCTTCATGGATGATGCCCTTGAGTGCTCCCACCTGTAAATGGACGAACTCCAATAGGGCTAATAGTCTAATAAACGAAAGGTGAGACACAACTATAATATATGCACAACAAAACTGAATTACCTCAAGAATTTGTTGCAAGAATATGACACTGAGAAATGATCGCAATAACTCTTATAAGTCTTAACTCATAAAGGTCAGGAGGAGGGTTTTTCTTTGCCCATCCATGGTAGGGCTCTAGGAAAAATTGTAGTGAAACCCTAGCTCTAAATTACCCGCGGACAGGGTCAAGAGTAGTGTTAAACTCTAATTCTTCAAAATAAAACAGAAGAAATGATAACCAAACTCAATTATTGACTCAATACCTTGCCTTGGGGTGTCATGGCTTTGGAATAGAGAAAATCAATGATAAAAATGACCAGGTTTTGAAATTTTGGTGTCTAATGTTGCTGGAGATATAGAAGGTGATAATGGCACATAATTGTGGCAGGGTTGGGGGTGGTGACACCCATAACTAACCCTTTCCCTTTTGAGCCATCGAATTAAGAGGCCAACAGATCTACAATCTATAACATGCCATTTCACATCAAAATGTACTAGCCACGTACTAGTTGAACAATCTAAAACAAGGATATAAGGGTTTAATAATAATATAATCTTAGGTAACAACATGACAACAAACTCCAGTATAAAAATGAATAATATAAGTTGTGTCAATACCATAACCTAGATTCTCAAATCATGTGTCATTATGCTAACAATATAACCCTCATATCGTACTCTCCATGAAGATATGAAATAAAATAATGAACTCTAGCTGGTTACCACGGGTGATGTGGTCTAGTCAGACCACTTGAATATCAACCTAGATATTAATTGCTTACACTTTTATAATGTTGAGGCTAATTATAAATTAATTATTAATTAGTCCAGTCGACTAAATAAGTAATAGAAAGAAAACTAGTGTTGCCAAGTACATTAAAACTAAGTTAATTTTTGTGAAGTAAAACAAAAAATAAAAAAAATTAAGGTATTAAAAGTGCGTGTTAAGAAAATTACACGGCGATGTTATGTTGATTTTGTAGATAGGCTATACTAAGAGTACGGTAATTAGTAAATTGACAAAAAAAATTGGGTATTGGTGGATGTTACAAGTGGTATCGGAGCTATAGGTTCAATTTTGAGGCCTAAGGGCCAATCTAGAGCTGAAAATTTTAATAGATCCCATCGATATTACACAAAACTAAGAGATAAAGACGAGAGTAAGGGTAGAAGCACTTGTTAGACCCCTAAAGGAGAAGATTAGATATGGGTGCATTTAGGGGATGAAGTATCATCTCCTATAGCACAATTGTTGGAAGTAACCAACAATAGAGTAGCTTCTTAACGAAGCTAATAAAACCATACCAAAAAAATAAACTAACCTGACTAACTACTATACTCATAGCCAAGGAAAAAAGCTATGCCTTCTTATAGATCTATGTACTAATCAGTAGGAAGCCTTGTTGAGGACTGGAATGTATTAGCGTCAACAACATTAGTATAGCAGATCAAAATTATTTCCTATAGGTAAATGTGAATCAAAAGAATCCAAGTTGGAAACCTACATAATTGTAAGGTTTTCTTAAGCAGAGACCCAAGCACCAATTTAAGTGAAACACACAAGGTTTTGTTGAGCTTATGAAGGAAGCGATATTGTTATCGATGGTTTTATGTATATATATTAATCAATGTATCCACATAATCTAAGGGAGGAAAAAAATGGCTATAGGAGTAGAGAGTAACCCTACGGAGAATCAATCTCATGAAAGGAACATGGACAATTGGTGGTACCCCTATTGAAATTCAAAGTTAATTTAAAAAAGAACTCTAATAGCAATTGGTGAAGTGAACAATGTTAATAAATAACAAGTAGTGCATGTAAGAGAGTTTAAAAAGTCGTGCGAAAACGATATGGTGTGGATAAAACCATGGACAAGTATGAAGAAAAGATGTCGTCTACGAACTAAAATGACGGACTTATCTCAAAAGTTATTCTGGGCAGAAAACTTAACATATAAAGGTTGGAGATTCAACTTATCTTATAAAAATTATATATACATAATAATTAGTGGTTTCACTTGTATGGTTCCAGAAGACCCACATAGGGAAGCATTAGAAGCCTTGAAATAAAAAATGATAGATGCATGGTATATGAGTTAATTATGAATCATAAGAATTCATGTTTATATGTTTAGAAGTCCAGTGAAAAGTACTAGTTCATCATGATGGAAGGAGGAGAGTAATAAAGGCCCCCTACATAAATTTCTAACACCTTAACCAATAATGTGCCAAATAAAAAGGGATGTAAAACCCAAGAAGAGAGTTGAGAGAAACTCATGTGTGAGATGTGTCGGGAAGTACTACTGTAAAATTGGTGATGTAAATCTCTTGTGATCTTTTGTTAATTTTAAGTATGCTCGTATTACACCAGGTTATGCCTTGAATAGTCACAGTGATTTATTTTAATATTACTTTGTGTTTCTAGCCTCAATGTCCTACTCAAGAAAGAACAGAGGTAAAATAGTAAGATAATAAAACCAACTAAATTAAAAAACTGAAAGATAATTAATGTGGACAAGAATTAGGTCCACTTGAACAAAGGACAAGGATCATATCTACCATGAAGGTGGTGAGTTGAAATAATTGATAATGTTTGGTTGTGGCCCATTAATATCATGAAATTATGATGGTACCTTAATGACAAATCACCGGTTGCGAGCCATCATGGGGATAAGGTAAGGAAAACTTCCTTGAAAAATAAAAAATAAAAAAAAAATGAGATGATGATAGCAAGTATGATTATTGTGTGAATGGTACAATAAGAAAATTAGTTATTCTTAGATTGGGATAAAATTGTTTTCCACGAGACCATACAGGTCAAAGGTAGTAAAACAACCTATTTTAAATGAAGTAGGTAATATGTTGTGAACTGATATGGAAGAAAAGAATTATATTAGAGTAGTGTAATGCATGTGACACAATCAATACACTTACAAGCATAAAAGAGAGAAATCTTAAACTATGAATACTTTGGTTCAAAGTATAAATACAAAATAAAATGGATGCAAACTTCCCTAAGGGATGAGGGTGGAAAAATATATATCACATAGAATAATGTATAGTGCAATGCAGAAGGTACCAAATTTCAGCATGTGTTACAACTAAATTTGAAATATAGAATATATGTTTAAGAAAAAATGTGATAGCAACGTAATACGAGTATAAGTATGCTAAGTGTTGTAACTTATGATTGACTAAATTCCCATGGCTATCAGGAGCAGTTTTGGCATTCAGAACTGATAATAGTGAAAGAATGAATCATATATTCCCCTCGAAAAGAGATAGGACAAAAAAAAAAGGAACCTTCGATGATCTCCTTGAATGTGGAATGTCAGCAACTGACTTATTCATATTCTAAAACTTCAGTTCCACATATCAAAATAACTCAAAGAATGATGGCATAGACATAGCCAATGACATTCTTAAGGAAAAGAAGTGTGTGAAAATAGGTAATTGTGTGTTATAGAAGAAGTTTCAGTTTAAAAGAAACCTCTATTGAAAACCCACAGAGTGTTGGTAAGTCAGGATAGATATCGTAATAATTATTGAAAATCACAAAATGAATGAAACATTTTGAGACTATAAAATTATAAGTGATAGAGATAATTATATTCTGAAGAAGAAAAGCATAAGACATATAGAAATAGTACTGAAAAGATTTGTAAAATTCTAGTTTGTGAAAACATAGGTAAGGTGGTATTGATTAAGGCTAAGACTAAGAGTGGAAACAATAATGTGATAGCTAGGTAGGTTGGTCAAGTCCATGGAAATAATTAACAATAAATGGAAAAAGGATGACTACTTATGAATAGTATAAAAAAGAAAGCTATATGTTAAGCAAGATTCTTATATTGTAATCATCAAGCAGAAGAGGCAGTATGACCTAGTTCGCATAAATAGAGACAGTGTGGTCTCTAGAACTATATGTGATAATGTTTAAAGTAATGAGTAATGTGCTTATATGTATGTGTTTTACACGTGTACATTTGTATTTTGTATGGTACTATGTGTATGTGGCATTATGAGATGGTAAAAAAAAAAGAGGCAATGGTCATTGGTCCGTATGATGTGCAGATTGACATGACAGTTAACTAAGGATTGACTAAGTTGATGTTGCAAGTATCAATAGGTAAACATTGATGGGGTTCCCTATAAAAACTCAACAGGAATTGCAAGATATTATGGTGTGGAACAACCCAGTGGAAAAGCAAAAGATTGTGGCCAAGTGGTGCATCTATAACTACGAAGAGAAACCTCTAAACCTAGTTTTTGTAGATGACATATTGATTTTCAGCAAAACTCATGAAGAACATCTTAGGCATGTTAGGAAAGTCTTAGATATCTTGAAGAAAGAAAAGTTGTTTTTAAAGATGTCTAAATGTGAATTTGGAAAGACCTCGTTCATGTATTTGGGACATATTGTTGGAGGGGGTGAATTGAAGATAGATCCCCCAAAGGTCAAAGTCATTATAGATTGGCATAAACCCAATATTGTAACAAAGGTTAGGAGCTTTTTTGGAGCAACCCAATATTATAAAAAGTTTATTTCTAACTTATCATCAATCGCAGCTCCATTACATGCCTTGACAAGTGTGAAATAGGTTTTTCAGTGGGGAGGCAAGCAGTAGAAAGCCTTTGATGCATTGAAAGAGAGAATTAGTACATCTCCAATTCTTGCACTTCCTGATTTAAGACAACCATTTGAGATACAAACCGATGCAAGTGACTATGCCATGGGAGCGGTCTTGATGCAACATGGTAAGCCCATTTGTTACCATTCTGAAACTTTTAATGGTGCAGTAGTTAACTATCCTACATATGACAAAGAATTGTATGCATTGGTGCAAAGTGTGAAAAAATGGAAACACTATTTGATGGGAAAGGAAACTATCATTCACACTGATCATCAACCATTGCAATACTTGCAATCACAAAACAAGCTACAACAAACGAGGCATTTCAGATGGATGGATTTCTTGTAACACTTCCACTTGGTGATAAGGTATAAAAAAGGTATCTATAACAAAGTTGCTGACATGATTTCTAGACCAATTGTTAGTGCTTCAGTTATTCTTAAGCATAATTCTATCATGCATGAGAGCTATGTTGAAAATATGCTTTAGATGACGATTTTAAATATGTATATGCAACTTTGTGTCAAGGCAACTAAGTAGAGGAATTAGATTACCATGTTCATGATAATTTTTTGTATCATCTTGGCAAGCTATGCATTCCACAGGGTGAAAGAGTCAACATCATAAGGGAAGCACATACTTCTCTTATTGCTGGCCATTTTGGTGTAGGCAAGACGGTGGCACAATTACAAAGGTATTGTTATTGGCCTTGTATGAATGAAAGTGTGTCACGATATGTAAGAGGATGTCATTTTTCCTAAGAATTTTTTAAAAAAATAATCACATCAAGGAACATTTGTCGACACGTTTCGAACCAACTAGTGTGGTTCTTTATGTGCTACTAGTAATCCTAGCAATATAAAGTTAGGATTGTATACTCCACTTCCAGTTCCTTCTCGTCCTTGGGAAAGTGTTTCTATGGACTTTGTAGGAGGGTTGCCTATGTCTAAGAAAAATCATGATTATCTTTATGTTGTGGTGGATTGTTTTAGCAAGATGTGTATTTTGATGCCTTCTAAGAAGCAAGTTACAGTTGAACAGACTGTACAAAGGTCTTTCAAAATGTATGGGTACATTTTGGGTTGCCCAAATCTATTATTTCTGATCAAGATTCTTGATTTGTTGGGAAATTTTGGTGAAGCTTATGGGGACTCATGGAAACCAAGTTGAAAAAGAGCACATCATTCCATCCACAAACCGATGGTCAGACAGAAGTGGTGAATAGAATGGTAGTACTTTGTGGTTATTGCTGCAAACATCCTAAGCTTTTAGATGGACACTTACACTACATTCAACATGCTTACAACCGGGCAAAACATTCATCGACTCAAACATCTCCATTTGAGGCATGCTTTGGATACTTACTAAAATCTCCTTTAGATTTGATCTTTGAGAAATATGTTGTTATTGATGGTCATAAGGACATTGATAAGGCCAAGCGATTCATTGAACACATTCAATTGGTGCATCAGATGGTTCAAGAACAGTTGGAAAAGAATCAAGCCAAGTACAAGACAAGGCATGATAAGCATCATGTTGACCACAATTTTCAGGTTGGAGATGAAGTTACGATTTACATTAGCAAGGAATGGCTTAAAGGAGAAGGTAAAAAAATGAAACCAATAAGGTATCGACCTTTTAAAATTCTAGAAAATATTAGTAATAATGCTTTCCAGTTGGATTTGCCTCCATATATGCAAATGTATGCAGTTGTTAATGTTGATAGTTTGAGATTATATGAGCCTCCTTTGATTGAATATCAAGGAGAGCATGTTCAGATTCCTTCAATAGAAGATTTCTCTCTTGAATTTCTTGAAGAATTGCAACAAGACATTATATTTGACAGAAAAACAAGAACTTCAAAAAGAGGGAATGTGGAGTACCTTCATTGGGACTCAAAGGCACAAATCCAAGAAAATCTAAATGGATTGAGATTGGAAAGGTGAAGGAATTATACCCTCATTTGTTTGTTGACTGAAAATAGTCTTTTGGAGGTCCAAAATCTTCCAGTGGGGAGGAGTAATCCAAGGGATCAGTAAAGTGCTCAAAATTCAAAGTGTTCAAAAGTTCTCTAATCTTGTACCAAATCATAGATATCGATGACATGAATCCAAAACAACTTGAATCGCTCAAGACTGATATTGTATGCTCCTAATATCTTGTTCTGAACGTTTCCCTAAATAGATAAAAAAAATGCAGGTTGGATGCAGGATCACTGACTGGGCAGTCTGTATGCTAACTAGGCACACTGACTGTACCTTATTGGCCAATGATAGGCTACCAAGTGGCCTCACATCATTGGTTTATTTTTGGCAAGAATTTGATTAGTGGTTGGACTTTTTTATGTGGACCAATGGTGGGATGCCATATGGCCTAGTCATTGGTTGCCACATCGCACCCAGGGGTCAACAAATTTTGGTTAAGGCCTAACTGCCACTAGGATATTCGAACTCAAGACCACAAAACCAGCAATCCAGTGCTCTACCACAACACCACATGTGTTACTTGTTAAAACATAGTCGTGGAAACGTATTTAAATTTTATGCATTGAAGTGTTGGGGGAAGGGGTCCGGGGCCCTAGATCCTGGTCACCTTATCGCCCATGGAACCGCAAGCAAGTGGGAGTCGATGGCTCAGGCTTAGCCCCGGCCCAAGGTTCCAGAATCCATAAGTAAATCACCACCGGACTAGAGCTAACAGTTGTGGGGGCGGAACTTTGGGGACCAACCCACGGTCTAGCCCTTGCACATACGACCAACAATAATTGCAACAAAGAGCTTGGCGGTAGGGCATGGAGAATGGGCAACGAACCTGGTTTTATGGTACTCCACAAAACCATTGTAGAGAGCCTAGGGGCTATGCCAACAGGGGTGGGCTGTTAGTCCCAGCCCCCAGGTGCATGGTCCCATGTGGCCCAAATTTTTCGTTATAGGCCTTATTAATAATTTAAACAGAGCAATAAAATACAACTGAACTGGCGGGAATCTTGTCAGCGCCAGGAGAAATTGGCGCTTGGCACGCCCTGGAAATGCAAAATTCATAGAACAGTTAGCAATTAGGTCTAGTTTGTAGAGCAGTTAGCAAAAAAACTTCTAGAGAGGATAACTACTTCAGTTTTTCACCAAATTGAGCCCAACAAGAGCCCAGATGGGGGTTTTTCATTGTTCTAAATCCATTGGAGACATAATTTTTACATTCTGAGCACTATAAATCCATACAAACACATTTGAGCACTTAATGAAAGAGGCCCAACATTGGAAGCTGGACTAGGAGATGTAGCCCAAGAGAAGGGTGAACTCCTTTATCATTTTTATTGTTATGTGTTTCTGATATGGTATGTTTGTCCCTACTTATGTTGTTAAATAAGTCTTAAAACCATTATTTATGTGTTTTGCAAAGTGATTCATTGCCTAAAATACATAAAAATTTACTTGCAAATTTTTCCATCACCTTCAAGTTTGTATTACAGACCATAAACACAATAATCAAATATAATATACAAATCAGTTGTATACAAAGGACATTAATTATCATATACGTGACTATTCAATGTATATTTATGCAATGTCATGTGCTATGGTTGGTGGATAGTAGATAAAGTTAGCACACACGGCGATTAACTCACTATATTAGCTAGATGTTAAATCTCTTGTAGTAAATGTAGGCGGCCATCATTTTGTGGGGTTGCTTATTCTTCCTTGACAAACACCACCTAGTTCTGAAGTATTTCGTGCTCCATCTAAAAAAAGGAATTGGGGTGCAGCTTAGTTGGCGATTGCCCTCATATGAGGTATTGTGTAAACTAAAAGATACAAGGTTCAAATACCCCGGAAGTAACTTGATCATAGATACGATAAGTCGTACACCCCAGAGATGTAGTGGTAACAATCAGAATAGACTCCATGTCATGCAATTATGAGCCTAACCCAATTACTGATTCCTTTAGTTACAAAAAATAAAAATAAAATAAAATTATTAGCTATTAATTCTTAATTATTAATTAAAATAAAATTGAGGTAAAATAATCAATTATCTGTTTGCAGTTTTCGGACTCAAAGTTTTGATAACTCATGGTTTTGCCAATGGTATTTTTATATAAGAAGAAATACCAACCTAGATCCATTTAACTCTGAATCTACCAAGTGTTGAGAGCGATAAAACATCTTTTCACTCTAAAAGATGTTTACAACTCAAGGGATTGTATCCCCCGTGGTGCTTGGTAGATCCGAAGTTAAAATAGATCTAGGCTCATTAATATTTTATAATCTTCCTTTCAAATGTCCCAAATGTAATTGTCATGTAAGTGTCCAATGAAAAACCCTTGAATACCCCGTCTATCTCCCAAGGAAAAATGATCATAAGACATGGAATCCACTTGAATTTTTATTGGTGTTATGTATTAAAGTTACTCCAATTTTGTGGGCATCATGAATAAAAAAACCAAGCATTTTTTTATTTATTTTTAATATTAAAAGAAATTTATTTCTAAATGCAAATGTTTTATGTGAATGAAGGTAGTAGTTATGCATAAATCAATCATTTAAGTGTACTTAAATGATGGTGAATTGATTGAGTCATCCTTCTTTATAAAAGGGTAGAGTTGGTTGTGAATTCTTACACTGCGTGACATATACTGGTGGGTTTGAAGCATTAATTTGACTGTACATGATTTTTTTTTTGAGTTTCAGTAATGTCACATACATTACTTCCCTGACATCAGCGGGCTACCGCATGCCGCACCAAAGCGTGAGGGTTGTCGTGAACTGCGGCAAGGGCTAACCAGCCGGGCATTAAATGCCGCCGGGTACATGTGTGCTCTAAGGGCGGTGTGGTACGAGCCAAAGACCTCCATTAAGTGTGGATAGTACCAAATCCTTCCTAATGCTTGGTCATGACAGCGTCTGTTTAAGTGCTATGAAAGCAAGATATGCGAGATGATCTTCGTACTTATCATGCAGAAGAAAGCACTTCATCCACTGGGTGAAGGCCAAGCATGCTCTACATTCATCAAAATTCACTAGAATGTGAGAATGTTTAGACTTTTACCCCGTTCCTCTTTCTAAGAACCAAGGATTAGACACGTACGCTATTGGGCATTCACGTAAACATGTTTTGAAGGTGAGTTTGGAGGATTACAAGTACGAGTATTATACAGTGGGAACTTACTTGCAGGACATGGATTAATACATGCCATACAATGCCAACAACAACGATGAAAATGTATTGAGATATAACTGTGGAAAATTCTATGTTTCCAAGGGATTTTTTATCAAAATAAATAGAGGTGATATAGATCTCAGCAGCAGATCTCTTGTAGAAATTGCAGGCATGAACACTGTAAAGGTACTCATAACATCTATTAGATTCCTTTACTTAATACTTTTTGGCTCAAAATTGTTCTCCCAACAATGTCAAGGGGTAAGGATTCATGCCTCTAGTTTAGGCTAAGTAATTGCTCCAATGTTTATTTCTCTGTAAGAGTCGGTAGTTCTTTTGCTCATTTTTGATTCAAACTAATAGTAGGAAAATCGTACAGCCCTCTATGAGCTGTTGGAGATTCTGCAAGATTCGACATTTGTGTTTGTTTTAGAGGCTATGGACTTTCTCTGGATTTCTTTCTGGACAACATTTGGTTGTCCTCATCTTCAGGATATGTAAATATTGATGCATTTAAACCTAGAATTATTTCATGAGGAAGGTCATGTCTATAATATTTATTTTTTTAATTTGGGATATTAATTGTTGTTCTAACATGTAGTTTCGGTGGCATATATTTGTGCTTTTACACTGGTTGTTATAGATTAAGCCTTTGATCAGAGGCAAACTCTGGGTGTTTTAGTTGTGTTTAAATGTTTATTTAAGCTATTGTCTTGACCTTATCAACTTAGGTGAAACTTTATGCTAGCTGAGTTTGTATTTGAAGCTTTTGGTTAGGCCCATTCTTCTTTGTATTTTTTCTATTAGTATAACGTGATTTGGAGGGTTAGTCTGATTTGTTTGGTGCTTTACATGGGAGCGCTCCTACATCTTTTGGTGGCTGACAGTAAGGATGATTTATTTGCAGCTGAAATGTGCTCGAAGAGGAGAGAGGATAATTGAGTAACATTGTAGTCAACTATAAATCACGTGGTTTACATCATCATCAAGCAAAAGAGAATAGTGATAAAAATCGAATATATATTAGCTAAACGACTCTCCAGGTGAGATCCCTGAAGAGTGTACAAACACTCATACACGATATACTCTATTACCTCTCAATCAAGAGAACAACCTAGTATATATAGGCTTTCACACAATCAGGTGGTTTGAACCACTCCCTGGATATTAGGATCTGAGATCTAAAATTAGAGTCTCACTTCTATCATCACCATAACAGTAATCTAAGTTTAGCTTTCTCCATTAATTCTAACACTCCCCTTTAATGGAGAAAGGGTATTGAACAATAACATAAGCCTGCTAGTCTCAGTGTTAGCTAGGCTTACAATTAAAACATGAAACAACTTGGTAAAGGTTTTCATTTTGTCTTCTTGCAGCAGAGTCCATACTTGTTCATCTTCAGTCTAGGGTTCATCTTTGCTTTCCTCGCCATGAGGTAGTGATATCTCTTCACCTCATTTCTTCCCCTATGAAGGAATACTTGAATTCTTATTCTCGTTCTTCTCGGAATTATGGCAGGCTGGATAGGAGAATTTTCATTCTCACTATTTCCGGTGTCAATCATCTGAATGTTTTTCAGAACGAAAAAGCATCATATAAATTATATTGAGAGAATATAAGTTCCAGATTGTACATATAACAACGTTTAGAAGCTGTATGATCCTGATTTTTTGGATGCAAAACAGATGACAAAAATTCCCAAAAAGAGCATCAAAGATAAAACAAAATCATGCATATGCGACACATACTAGATCTATTCAGATAAGAGAAACTAGATCAGGGATACCACTGGGCATCAGAATATCATGGCATGTTTAAAACATATAGAAGCAAAAGATGATAATAAGGAAAAGACATAGAAAGGGTCAGCAGCCAGGAATGGAGAAGTCCTGGATGAGCCAGGAATTCTCGTCGAGAGTAACCTTTAGGGACCAGGTCCCTGTCCCGAGAAGCAAACCCTCCTTTGACAGAGAATCCGCTTGCTGATTTTGATCGCGACAGATGTGCTGAATTGAGCTGTCTTTCATGAGACCCCAGTAAAACTTGATCATGTCCAACCAACCTACTAGGTGAGGGCATCTGATGTAGCTAGAACCCATGACACGATCGATCACAGATTTTGAATCACCAAAGATAGAGATAGACTGGATATCAAAAAAAGTGCAAAAAGCAAGAAGACCTGCAAGGGCTCGCACCTCCGCCAAGCTATTTGAGCCCCTTCCTCCATTCCATGAAATAAAGTATTGCATATTCTTGTCCATAATGATGTGAACCCCGCATCCACAAATTTTTTGTTGTTCTGCACTATCAAAAAACGCCCTTGGAGTCTCTAAGCGGAAGCATATATCCTCAGTACTGTGGCCTTTAGCGATTATGTCTTTACCATTCATCAATGCAACTTCTGTGTTGACTTCATAAAGACATAGTGTTTCCAGCTATGCTTCAAGAAACTTCAATTCTTCTTCAAAATTAGTTGCTGTTTCTTGCCTCCCAATATCTGCACAAAAAACAATGTTAGATTTATAAAGAGGACCACATTTGCTTTTGTCTTCCTGATTCTTCAGAAAAGCTTTCTCCATTAATTCTAACAAATGGAACACAAGATTCTCATAATGCTAAAAGTGACAATGTGGCATAGAGTGTTTATTAATATTTTCCAGCAATTCCATCCGCTGCCAGTCATTGTTTCTACCATTTTCGACTCTTGATTATCATGTAATATAAATTTAACTGTTGATCGAAACATTTCTCTTTGGATTTTGGAAAGTTCACATAGATAAGCTTCATATTGATTTATTTCTTATATGCTTCATATTTCCATTCCTTTGTAGTTGTTTCTTATGTGCTCCATATTGTCGTCTTTTCTATTGCATTTCCCTGGCTTCCCGATTGGTTTTTTTCATAGGACAACATTTGCAAAATTAATTTGTACATGTCAAAACAATGGGTTCACTGTCATTAACTTTAGCTTCTGTTGGACTAAAATTTTATTTTCCTGTTTGCTGCCTATACATATTTTGAAGGCTTGGCACATTGCCAATAGTATAAAAATTGAGAATTTTCCATATGTCGTTGTATTTGTATTTGAATTTTTTAATATTGCTCTCACCTTGGCTACAATCCTTGTTTATTGTTCAATGATATTTTGGACGAATGCATACACCATCCCTTGTGTACGCATACTCTCCAGGTCCTGTCTCTCTTGCGCATGCACAAAGTAATATGAGTTTCTAAGCAATCACTGGAGCAATTTGAACATCAATCGGCATCTCGAATTCGTGCAAGAGAAACATTTATGTATGCATATTGATCAAGCTGGGGAAGAATTAAAAGTTTAGATCCTTATTAGGCCAGGAGGAGGAGGAGGAAGTTGGAAGCACCTTGGCTTCGTCTTCAATTATGGCCACGCTGCTTCAAACGCACATTGGTTTTGTTGCATTTCCTCTGAAAAAAGAGGTGATTCTTTAAATCTTCTTTCAACTGTCAACTCGAAATTCTTGGCATGGACTGCAATACCCATAAGAATTGCATAAGTTATTTTCATTTTGGTAACCAAGTTATTATATGGTTAAAACTATGGATATACTCTTATTTATATTAATCCAAGGCATTTTTCATAGACATTTGTATATCCTCTAGGGTTGCAGGGAGGACATTGTGCTTCAGCAAAGGATTCAACTTTTCTAGGCGCCTCACTGATTGAACATGGAAAGAAGGAATTCAGTTTCCCTGTTATCCAAGTCAATGTAACTCGTCGATATCATTAATTTTTCTCTTTCTTTCCCTTTGTTCCTTGTTTATTGATTTTGGGTTTCATAAATCCACTCCTTTGAGATGTAGCAGAGCTGAAACAAATGGGATTGTTGTGAGAATAGAAGATATTAGTACCCATAAACCTGTAATAGTTCCATAGGAATATCATTCATACCTGAAGTGTCAAAAGTGGCCAGGAAATTATGAATGTTAGGTATCTCAGCTTATCATTTTAGATTCATGACCCTTCCTTTAAGGAGCAGTTGCAGATGTTGCAGAATGTAAGGATTTTTCACTGAATTCTTATATATTGGTGTATGTTGCACATAGTATTAGTAGCTACATGGCTTAAGAAATGACTTTCGGTAGAAATCACATAAGAGAAACTTTTGGCCGACGCATTTCGAACCAACAAGTGTAGTTCATCATCAGGACCAGATGAAGAGGCAAACCATGGTTCAAATGATGACCAGATGAAGAGGCAGACCATGGTTATATTTGAACCACACTTGATCAGGACCAGATGAAGAGGCAAACCATGGTTCAAATGATGACCAGATGAAGAGGCAGACCATGGTTATATTTGAACCACACTTGATCAGGGCCAGATGAAAAGGCAAACCATGGTTCAAATGATGACCAGATGAAGAGGCAGACCATGGTCATATTTGAACCACACTTGTTGGTTCCAAACGTTATGGATCACAGAAGCTTGAATTCAGAAGCTACATGGCTATTATTTCTCTATTTTATAATTCTAATGAATTATGTCACATATTTTGGGCCATCCAAATACTACCAATTATTAAGGAAAATGCATAGTGAATTCTTAAAAAATAAAAATCCTCCATTTTTCTCTATTCCTATGCCCTTTTTGACTATTTTTTTATGTGTACGGAAAAGAGCAGAAATGTTGTTCATGTGTGAAGTTTCTACTTCTGATAACCTCTGTTGCGGCTAATTGTTGGCTCAATCCTTTCCTTTCTGGAGTTGTTTTAATGATTGCATAATAATATTGTTGCTTTCTCCTGGAGAAGAAAACTACTTCATCTGAACCTATTCCCTCATGTTTTTTCTTTGTAGAAAATTATGAGCAGAAATACCAATGTTCCTAGAATAAGGACACAGACTGTGGTCGTACCAGTGAAAACAAAGGAAGCTCCAGCAAGCAAAAAGACAGATAGAAAGAGTAATGTTATCATAACATGTGCATACTCTTGGATAGGGCTTGCTATTGCGAAATCTCCTGGGCCGATTGGGAAATGGCATATTATTATGGCATGAAGAGATTTCCTCGAGGTAGAGAGAATGGCTCGCGCTGTTGGAATTCCTAAATAGAATTACACTGTCATGCATTTGGATTTGGCTTCTCTTGAAGTGTAACACAATTCGCTGATAATTTCAGGTGCTCGGGAAGGCCACTGGATGTGTTGGTTTGTAACGTTGCAAATTATTTGTTCACTTCAAAGGTACCCACATATACAACTAAGGGTTTTGAATTGAGTGTCGGTACAAATCATCTGGGTCACTTTCTTCTTGCCCTATTGTTGTTGCAGGACTTGAAAAAATCCGATTTCAATTCAAAGCGAGTTATAATTGATGTATCAATTACACGTACATTTACTTGATTTATTTCTTTTTTAATGGGATCAAATATTCCTGGGATACTTTGTGCCACTCTTTTTGAGCCTTACTAAACTCGTAGTAAATCCCACTAAGTAGTGTATATCCTTTAGAACTGCAAACAATGGTAGCATTTTACTTGTATGACTTGTTTTTGCAATCAAATTGGACACCCAAAAAAAAGTTACAAGGTTTTCAAATTTATGAGAAGTATTGAGTGGCCTATTTTTGCAATAAAAATGGGAGACCGAGAAAAACTTACTAGGTTTTGAAATTTATGAAAGATATTTTAATTTGTAGCTTGAATGCTAATCACTTCGTCCCATATACCAGCTAGTCCGAATGAATTTCATGTAGTTAAAGCCATTCTATAAATAACGCAGAGTGTTAGGATTTAATTATTAGGTTATAAAGTCAATGGTTGATTGTGTCCCTTCATTTTAAAATGAATCCCAACTCCTCATTCTCGCAAACTCTCTTGGTCACGTCAGTGGAACCCTTCTGAACTAACACTTAGCGCTCAAGCCATTGAAGCGGAGGGTCATAAGGCCACGGGGCATGACCACCAAACATGATCTCGGCACCCGACATCCCGACAATAATTCACTTCACTTTTTATAAAACCCTCGGGGACGACAATTACCTCTAGGACGAGGATTTCTCCAGCACTTACCGCATGTCAAAGTCATCAATTGTCGGTCCCGGACGCCAAATCTCTGTACCGGCGTTTATTTCTTTCGCTCTGCTGATAACGTCCCGGGAATATTTCTTTCACTCCGCTAATAATATCCAGGCAAAAATAATCTTTGCGATAAAATTTTCCAATCTCTGGCTACCTTGCAAAAGTTTGTCATGGGCGTAAAATTTGCCTCGGCCACCCCACCTTCCTCCCTTCTTTTGACCTCCAAGACGACAAATATTTAGTCTACATAACGCTCCACTTTCTTTATTTTACATTTTATTTATTGGAGTTGTTTTTAGTGCGATTTTTTGGACATTCTGGTGTCATGTGGAAAAATTTGAGGTGAAACCTTGATTTGTGTTATTTAAACTAGTTTTTTGGAAGCTTTTAAGGTGGGTTTTTCCGGTGTAATTTCTTTAAAATCCCGCAGGAATTTATTGAAATCACAAGCTTGATGGGTAACCCTGTGCAATCGAAGTGCCTTAGGGGTTTTCCAAGGCGCTGAATTCATATATACAGTCAAAAAACTAGTTTAAATAACACAAATCAAGATATCACCTCAAATTTTTCCACCCGATTCCGGCATTGGAATGTTAAAAAAATTGCACTAAAGACAACTCCTTATTTATTCGTGACAATTTAAAATGCAACACGTGTGAAAACTCCTAGAGAAGCTTTATGACAATAATCCTTGTTTAATTAACTTTTTATTAATAAATTTAATTTTTAAATAAAACATTTTCGTTAATAGATTTGAATTTTAAAGAAAATATTTGTATAACAGTTTTATAAAATATTACAATAATAGATGCCAATTACAGTGAAAAACATTTAAAATAACAATTATTTTTTATGAGAAATTTCTTAGTCATCTCTCACATCATCATTATAAGACACTTTTATAATAATAAATCAATTGCATTATTTTTTTAATTTATAATATTCACAAAATTCAACATGAAAAGCATAATACCAATAAAAAGTCCACGTGTTCAATAAGATTTTTCTTTGAGAAATGAGTACCTGAGTTAATGGTGACTTAAAAATGATGTTTAGAATAAATAGCATGTCGTAGTTTAAGGATTATGTTTTTTTGTCTTGAAAGTTATAGAAATTATGGTTATATTTTTAAAAAAATTGTAGGTATTTTTGTAAGTCCAAGTAAACCGCTGTTAAACTTCATAATTTTAGGTGCCTAGAAGTTTTTGATGATGCTGAATCTATTTCCACTATCAAAAAAATGATTAAAACATTACATCTACAAGAATTTTTGAAAAAATTTTGCCCGGATTCCAACAACTTTTGGCTGTCCGAACAATTCATCTGCGTTGGTAGACAACTCCTAAATAACATACCTCAACCACCAATTTATTTTTTAATTCCCTTGAATTGGTTAGAAGTATTGGCTTCACCCATACATTGGTGAAAATATATTTTTGAACCCTATATTAGGTGGGGCGAATCTACGTATGGTTTTGTGCATAGTTTTCGCACATGGTTCCATCCGAACAATTCATCTGCCTATCATTTACTTGACTTGGTAAGAATTATTGGCTCCACCCATACGCTGGTGAAAATATATTTTTGGACCTTATAGTAGGTGGGGCGAACTTACTTATGGTTTTGTGCATGGTTTTCGCACATGGTTT
Organism: Pinus tabuliformis; assembly: GCA_031772625.1. NCBI lineage: Eukaryota > Viridiplantae > Streptophyta > Pinopsida > Pinales > Pinaceae > Pinus > Pinus tabuliformis. The sequence goes on along the minus strand of CM062815.1, from coordinate 702,403,006 downwards.
TGTACGCGATGGTTTTCGGTCTATGGCATTGGATGCTTCGGCATGTATATATATGTATTGTAACATTGAAATGAACATAATGAAAAATCAATCTTGTAGTCCCAGTTTTGACATCTACAGGAAAATCTCTGTGTATGCGTTTTATCTCTCGCATTGTTTATTTTCTAAAGATAGTTTCATTGTTTATTTTATGTAGGTAATTTCCGTACAGATTAAGACCTACAAATATAAAATGAATTTTTTAATTTTTTATAATATATATATATAGATATATAGATATGAATGGAGTCTATGTATATGGTTCTTGTTATCATATATTAGATTAGATTTCGGTGAGCATAGTTATTATTTCAACCAAATAAATCAAATACATTGATATGTAATTTCATGGTTTTTTTAAATTTTAACTAATAAATTTTATATTTAACTATTATTTAATATTTGACCAAAACAATTTATATATTTTTTATAATCTAACACAATATTTCTATTTTTCAAGAGATCAAACACAATATTTCTATTTTTCAAGAGATCAAACACAATATTTCTATTTTCGTGCAAGCAAATAGCATGTTTCTTTTCAAGAAATATTAAACATAGTATTTCTATTTTGTGCATGCAAATAACTTGTTTCCTCTTAATAAATATAAGAATAATAGTCTATTTTGGTGCATGCAAAAAAACTTATTTCTTCTCAAGAAATATCAAGCATGGTAGTTCTATTTTGTGCATATTTCTCATCAAGAAAATATAATAAAATAAAGACATATTCCTCTTAAGCGTCTAGTGATTCTTTTTAAGAATCTAATACATAAAAATAATGTGAATAACTTCAAAGGAATTAATCACATAATTCCGTGCATTCTCTTGTCCTTTAATAAATCAACTCAATTACTTTATCTTTTCTAAAGCAATACTCACATACCTTCCTTATGAAAACCAAAAATGACTTCTTAAATCTTTTGTGCATCCAACTGATGTCTTTTAACACAATCACCTTTCCTTATATACATACAAACACATAATATTTTATGAAAGCAAACATGGGTTCTCTTATATATGCACATGTTTTATAGGCAAGTTTCCAATAAAATACTCTTGGTTTTTATCGTTCAATGCACACGAATTCATACATTTTTCCTTCCGTAAAATTAGCACAAATAATCTTTCAAGAACTTATTCTTTTTATTCTATGCAAATATATATATTTTCTTTTCTAAGGACTTATTCATTTAGTACATGTAAGTACATATTTTATCCCAGAAATCAAACATATATTCCTTATCCAAGAGAATTCATAATATAAATAAAGAATATTCCTTATCCCAGAGAATTCCTTGGTAGACCAGGACATTACAATAGACTTGTTCGTTTAGAATTTTGAAACTCTTCTAAACCCTCGTTTAAAGATATTTGTTTTTGGAGGAATCACATTTAAATAATTGCAAATAACAGAAAAGATATGCGAGAGTTCTCATATTCTTATTACTTTTTAAATCGAAAAGTTCATTTATCTAATTTTTTTACTTTACCTTTAAATTAATTTGTTATTTTTAATATTAAATTTTTATTTATATATTTTATTATTTAATTAAGTGATTATTCTTATTTTTATCGAAACAAAATTTTATCAACGAAATAAAATTTGTAAACAAAATTTCTCTCTTTATCATTTTTTAATTATTTAATATAATTTTATTATTATTTAAATTAAAAGAAAAAATTATCAACTTGTTTTATTTAATTTTTTCTTTTGATTTTTCTTCTTTGTTAATTATTTAATTATTTATTTTTATTATTCAAGAAGAAAAAAATATAATTTTTTTTATTTAGTTTTTCCTTTTGATTTTTCTTCTTTGTTAATTATTTATTTTTATTACTCAATTTTAAATTCTTAACTTTTTATTTGCTTTTTTCTTTAAATTAATTTTTCCTTAAAAAACTTCTTCTCTTTTCTTTTCTTTTTTTTTCTCCTCTTCTTCTTCTTCCTTTTTTTTTTGTTAATTAAGATTAATATTCTATACATAATTTTATCTAAAAATAACTGTGGAAATCTTCATTCTAATATAAGAAAGTTGTTCAAGAAAATTTTAAGTGTTTTCAACCCATAGAGAAATATTATCTTTTCTTGGACTAACAACTCTCGACAAAATGTCATCTCTCACAAAATCAACAATCACCAATCTTATCCCAGTTTCTATATTCTTGATAAGCATCACTTGGGCCCTAGGCAAAGACCAATCTTGTCAAGCATCACTTGGGCCCTTAGGCAAAAGCCAATCTTGATAAGCATCACTTGGGTCCTTATACATCATTCTCTTCTCATTTATCATCTGCGCTAAAAGAACTGATTTTCTACCTCAGAGAATTCAGTCTCGTATCATTCACCCTCCTAACATCATAATTACTTAGATACAATCTAGTCCCAGACACATTCTACTGATGGACCATGACAGTTTTTCAATTTGACCAAAGTTTATGAATCCCACACACCTCTTCTTATTTCTTGCAACATCTCTACTACTCCCTGTAAACATGAGTTAATTCAATATGTTTGTCAAAACACTCATTCCAACAATCTGCTTCAAAGACAAAAAAACTTGTCCGGATTCTGAAGCGTCACCAATAGAAGTTAAAAAAAATCACCTGTCACCTCAGCATCTGCAACCCACCCCACACCCCTTTCTGCAACATAATTCAACTAAGTTATTTATATATCAAAACATATTTAACCTATTTATAACTCAAAGTTTGGTGGTGGTAAGTAAAGAATTATTTTTTTAAATTTTTATAGTCTATTTATTTGATTTTATAATTTATTTATTATACATCTTATAATTTAAATTAAAGAAATATAATTTGTAAATATAGTGAATCTCACCGAAACATATTTAAACTTAAACTTAATACAGTGAATCTATGTTTGATTTTGAGTCTATCCTTTTATATGTAAAAGAACTGGAATAGCTACTCTATAAATTGAAATATTTAAGCTATATATAACTCAAAATTTGGTGGTGGTAAACCAGGAATTATTTTTTAAGTTTTTATAGTATATTTATTTGATTTTATAATTTATTTATTATACATCTTATAATTTAAATTAAAGAAATATAATTGGTAAACATAGTGAATCTCACCAAACATATTTAAACTTAAACCAAATATAGTGAATCTATGTTTGATTTTGTGTCTATCCTTTTACATGTAAAACAACTAGAATAGCTACTCTATAAATTGAAATATTTAAGCTATTTATAACTCAAAAATTGGTGGTAGGTGAGGAAAATCATTTTTAGTTTTCATAGGTAGTTTATTTTAGTTTACAACTTATATATATATATATATATATATATATATATATATATATATATATATATATATATATATATATTGTTTTGGATATTTTAATGGTCTTTTCATTAAAACATATTTAAAATAGTGTACTTAACTTTGTGTATATTTTTTTAGATTTAAAAAAAAAGAAGTTATTTAGATTATCTTGTGAAATAGACTACAATAACATAAATATACGATGTAACACAAATATTTACTTAAGAGACACATTTAAAAAAACCAGCATTTAAGGAAGGATTGTTCCTTTTGTTTTCTTATGTTATGGAGATTATAATAGAAATTACAAAGTTTTCCAATCTTATTATGAAGCTATGATACATTATGGTCTTATAAATTCATCTACAATATGCTTATGTCTCTTTTCTCCTTTAGTAGCTTTTCAACACTCTACTCATACCATGGAACAATCATGTCCAATGAAAATGTGAGCAATTTTCCCTCCTACTAGCTTTTTGATAGTATAATTAGGGTTAGGTTGGGGTTTTAAAACCCTCTTAGAAACTTCACGATCATTGTGCGTTATATTCTTTGCATGATTTCTTCCACGTGTTGTAAGTTGTGTCATTATTGATATTTTTTGACACATAGTTTTCACCTTTAGCAATTTTGTGGTGTATTGTGGTTTAGCCCATGGTTTTGTAGTTCTAATTAAGGAACTACAGCTATATTCTAATCTAGGGTAAATGGATTGGTTGAGAGAGAGGGTAAATGGATTGGTTGAGAGAGAAAGAGAGAGAGAGTACATTGAAAAAATCTTTATGGTTTTCTTGGTTTGGGTTTCCGGGGTAAAATGTCTATGTTAATGTGTGTTTGTTATGGTTAAAACCTATATTTGTTTCCATAGGGTTTTAGCTTCAAGGGGATGTTTTTGTGGCTATAGGTTTTGCTCAATCTTATACTAGACCCTGTCACAGTGGAACATCTGTAGAATCAATTCTTGTGGTGAAAGGAAATGGTGAGTAGCTCAAAGATGGAGATCAATAAATTCAAGGGGCAAAGTTTTGAGTTGTGGAATCTCAAAATGGAAGATCTATTGGTGGAAAATATTTGTGGATTATAGTGAATCCAAACATTGCACCAACAATGATGTCTACAGAAGACTGGACCAAGTTGTATTGAAAGGTAAAAAACACAATATGGTTTTGTCTCTTAGATTTAGTATTACTGAATGTTTTAAGAGAAGTTATAACTAAGGCATTATGTAACAAGTTAAGGACTTTGTATCAATCTAAGTCCCTAGTGAACAAATTGTTACTACGTAAAAAGTTGTATAACCTGAGGATGGAAGACAAAGACTTGATGACAGAGCATTTAAACACATTCAATACCATGGTAAGTCAACTATTATCTATTGATATTCAAATTTCATATGAAGATAAGTATATACAGTTTTTGTGTTCTTTACTAGACTCGTGGAATAGTTTGGTAGGTAGTAATGCAAGTACTTTAAGTTTTGATGATATTGTCTCATCCCTGTTACTATAGGAGATGAGATGGAAAAATATGGAAGGTTAGAACATAGATTCTTGGTATATAAGAAGATTATTCCACAATAGAAATAAAATAAAGTTCTTGAGTGGGATATCTAAATCTAGAGGAAGATCTAAATCTCTATGAAAATTCATAAATGTATGTTGAAGATGTGGAAAGGAAGGACATTACAAGAAAGATTATTAATCCAAATTTAATGAGAAAGGGAAGGGATTTGATGATGCTCCATTTAGGAAGCAAAAACCCCCTCAGATGAAGGAGGAAACGTGTACTTCGCTTCTTCAGTACACATGTAAATGATGAGCCATGGTTGGTCGACTCGACAACATCCTTTCGTATGAATCCTCATAGTGAGTGGCTTTGTGAATGAGAAAGATATGATGGTGATGATGTTTTACTAAGAGATGAATCAATTTTCATAATTATAGGATGAAGAAAGGACAAGCCGAAGCTCATGGGTGGAAGGATGGGTGCATACCCATAGGATGGTTTGAAGAACAATGATATTGATGATGATAAAAGATTATGGTATACTGTGTGTTATTCTTACTAGAATTCCCAACATTTCGAGTGAACACTTCAACCATCTTTAGGGACATAAAGATTTATGTCCCAAAATATGGGTGAAGTTTTCACCCGAAATGCCGAGCATTCCAGTAAGAATAACACACAACATACCAAAATCTTTTATCATCATCAATTTCATGACTGTGGAAATATTCATGTAGCAATGATATTGCTAAGAGGAGTTCGGATTGGGACTCTATATAAGTTCGTAAGAAACACTAATAGTGATGGGTGCAACAATTCCATTGTCCTTGAGAGTAGAGCAGAAGAAGGAAAAAGTCTTATAATCTCTGGAGAAAAAAATATGTTGTGGCATCAAAGACAAGGACATATTAGAGAGAAGGGCCTTCAAATACTACATGGTAATGGTACCATCTAAGGTATGTCTAATTTCTCCTTGGATTTTGATTTATGTGAACATTGCTTATATGGGAAGCATAATTAGGTAAGATTCTCCACTAGTGCTACAAGATTAGGGGGAATATTACAATTTGTGCACAATGAATTGTTTGAGCCTGTGTCAGTTCCATCAGTGGGTAAATTTGTGTACTATGCCTAATTCATGGATGATTTTTGGAGGAATACATAGACTATTTCATTAAGAACAAATCTAAAGTCTTTGACAAATTCAAAGAGTTTAAGGCTCTTGTGGAAAATCAAATAGAGAAAAGAATTAAAGTGTTGAGGACAAATAATGGTGAATAATTTTTTGGGAATAAATTCACAAAATTCTATAAGAAGTGTGGTATAGCAAGGCAAAAGACTCCTCCATACACACCTTAACATAATGGCGTTGCAGAAAGGATGACTATGATGTTGATGGAGAAAAAAACCATTCTCGGTGGTGTTGGGTTAAGACAAGAATTTTGGGCAGAGGCAGTGGATACTACATGTTACTTGGTAAATAGATTTTGAAAAATGGTGATCTAGAATACACCTTTATTTTTTAGAGCATATTTTTGGCACTTCAAATTTTTTTATGTATAAGTATGAACAATTTTTTTAAATGTTATTGATTTTCACGCTGATTTTGAGAAGTGTTGATGCAGCATCAACACATTTTTTTAGAGTGCTTATTTTTTACACTTTAAATTTTTTTATGTATCAAGTGTGAACATTTTTTTAGTGATTTTCATCTTGATTTTGAGAAGTGTTGATGAGCATCAAGCTTTTTTGTTTAGAGGGCTTATTTTTTAAGCTTTAAATTTTCTAATGAATTTACTGTGGATAATTTTTTTTAAATGTTGGTGATTTTCATGTTGGTAATAAAACATAAAAATAAAAATGAAAAACATGACAAAAAAAAATCAAATACAAAAGAATATATGAATATATATATATATATATATATATATATATATAAACCAAAATTAACTTGTAAAAATAAAAATAAAAAATTCAATTTTTTTTTTTTTTCAATATATATATAATTTAAAGAAAAACAAATTAAACCAAAAAAAAATCTAAAACCTTTTTTTTTTTTTTAATTTTATTTTTTTATAAATTAAAAAAACAAATAAAAAATAAAAACCTCATTAGAAAAAAAAATTAAAATAATTACCAAAAAAAATTGAAAAGAAAAAAAATAAAAATAAAAAAAAAACAATTAAAATAAAAAATAAAAAATTATTTAAATTAAATAATTTTAAATAAACAAAATTAAAAATAATAAATAAAAATTTAACAATTATTTTTTAAAATTAAAATTAAAAAAAAAAAAGCATGAAAAAAAAAAAAAAGAAGAAAAAAAAAAAAAAAAAAAAAAAAAAAACTCTTCCCTCTCTCCTCCCTCCGTCCGCCCCAACCCATCGCCTCACCTACCCCTTCCCCACCCCCCTCACTCCCCATTTGTTACAAGCGCACCCTAGCCCCCCTCCCCTCACCACCCCATGCCACCCCTCCCTCGTTCCCCACACCATCAAAGCATCAGACATTTTCTTTTCACTTCAACAATAACCCTAAGTAAGTTAGGGTTTCACACATAATCATTAACATACCCTTCAATTAGGGTTTTCAAAAACTAACATTTCTAAGGTTCCACAAGAGTAATCAAAGGTACGAGGATGGTCAATTTATCTAATGATGAATCACCCAAACAAGAATCTTTAAGATTCAAGAAAGCTAGACACAAAGATGTTAGTAATAGTTTATGAAGAATGAATATCATGAAAAGAGCAAAAACTTGTAGCTCAAAACATACCTCTTGTTTCTTAACAAACCTTGTAATTCCAATTCTTTGTCTTGTGAGGCATTCTTCCTTGAGTATTTAGCAAGTTTTTCCTATTAACAAGGAAAATAAGAGTAGAAATGTGATTATTATTTAATGCAAACAAAATTGGATATGTAAGGAAGACTACGAATGAAAAAATAGTAATAAGATACTTATCTTTGGAGATTGGTAAGGGTTCCCTCCATGCTTGAGGGATACCTATAACCTTAAGAAAAAATAAAATTGTTTTTCCAAAATATGTTAAACCTACAAACGCTAAAAATAAAAAATGAAATAACTAAAGCTTAGATCAAAGGACTTAGTAGTGTAAGTCCTTTATATCCAGTTCTTCGGGCATACTCTTCTTTGGAGATCCTTCTTAGCAAAATTGGCTTTGCTTCTTTTCTTGTTCTTCAGATTGTCAGGACAATCACTTCTACAGTGATCTATTTTATGGCATTGGTAGCATTCTATCTTGGACAGATTAACCTTCTTTCTTGGCCCTCTTGACTTCTTGGAGTGTCCTTTCGTGTGAGAAGTAGAATATGCATTTGAAACCTTTTCTTATCCATTGTTGGATACTAATGAGATTCTCATCTCTTCTTGGTTGCAAACATTCCACAATTTCTCAAAGGTATGAGATTATTTCCAACTATTGAGACCTGAAGCAAAAGAACTCCAAGTAGGTGGTAATCCCAATAGTGCAGTGATTACTAACTCCTTTTCCGGTACAATTTCATCTATGGCTTGAAATTCATCTCTAATTCTAGATATCCTCACAAATAAGGAAGCCATAGTATCATCCTTTGCCATTTTTGTATTCTTTAACTCATTCTTCAAACTTGCTACTTGACCGATGTTCTTGATAGTGAATAATTTTGACAATGTTTCATACATTTCTTGAGCATGGTCTATATTGGAAATGTATGGGACAAGATTGTCCTTTATGCTTTCTATCATCAATGTCATGGTCAATATCTTTGACTCTCTATACTTCACCTTGTCTGCATCACTGGATTATTCACGAGGTTTCTTTACCTTTCCTTTGGCCAAATCCAAGACCTTGTTCTCTTCAAGAATGAGCTCAATTCTCTTCTTCCAAGATCTGTAGTTTGATGCTCCTTCCAATTTTTTCTCACTCTTTATTGTGTTAGACATTGTCCTTGAAGATAGTGAGCTTATTTTATTATTAGATCTCCTTACATGATCCCTTGATCAATCCTTTAGATTCCTTCCAATAGATACTCAAAAATGCATTTTTCCTCCTTTCACCTCAGCTCTAATACCATGTTAGAAAATCTGAAAGGCAGAAAGATTATCTTATATAGATAATTACTTGTGATTCTTTCATCATTATTTTTTTCTTTTATCTTTTAGTTCTCAAGAAATTACCAAAAAAATAACACAAGGACAATAGATGTAGGCAGACAGCCAGGGCAAAACCCCTATCTAGGGGAAAACCCAGTCAACAATTCTTCCTTCAATAGTTTCTCGAGATAATCCAAGACTCTTGACCTAGACGAAGACTTACTCCACACCAAGTTAGCCCTCAATTCTACTTGCAGATGATAACCCTTTAATAACAACTTCTACCTAGCATCATCAACACGCAGTAGTAGCTTCAACCCAGTAGCAGTAGCAGCAACAACTTTGACTAGACTAGGAAAACTTCGATCTCCCTTGATACACCTCAAAAGTGAGTGAGCGTTGTCAAAAAGTTTCAATCTTGCAGTCTTCAATCTTCCTCCAAAACCTCACACTCGTTTCTAGCTCTCCTTCTAGCCCTTTTCCAACTTCGCACTTTCTCAGCTTCCAACTTCAGATATTGAACTATGTGTGAGAGAATGAGATGCTCCAAATGAATTCAAACTGCCTTCTATATATAGCCTTCTAGTGAGGTTGAATTACCTATTTTGAGGTCGACTTGATCTTCTTGAGGCTAACTTGGTGTGGAGGAGACTAAATTCATTTTTGAATAAAAAATAATTATTTTTACATGATTCGAAAGCCCAAGAAGGGTCTCTTTTACTGTACACTGACTCTAATAACTTAGAATAAATCCTAGAAGTCCTCAGTGGGGACTTTGACCTAAAACATGATGTCCCAAGCATGAAACCCATGCTTTAATAAGTCATAACAATAATAATGAAATTATTTTATTCATTCTTTTGATAAGTACATTTTATTGTGACTCCAATATATTTATGAAGACCAAACCTAGTTAAAAATTTCAATAGACACACTGCTGAAAATGGTGCATAATATAATGGGGGACCCATGGTGGGAAACCCTTTGTTAGACCCCCTCTCCACCCCAAATTAACTTTCGACAGACCAAGGGGGTCTGAGATCAACATAAAACATTGATCTGAGCACCTTGCTATCGCACCATCCATAGGTGACGACCTTTTAATGAGGGCCTCTATAACAATGGGTAGACCCGCCCAACATAAACTTTCTTGTCAACTTTTGACACCTCTCAATTAAGAAATATATAACTCCAACAACATCGATGGGAGACGAGCGGTCCCGTTACTAAACAAATCCGACCAATGAAAACTTTCCCATCAATTGTTGCCACTGCTCTGCTTGGCCCAATAGAGCACATTAACTCAAACCTTATTTCTTAACCAAAATTCCCAAAGGTCGAGATCCTAGTAGGGTCTACCTCAGTTCATGTCACACCAATGTAGTGCTCTAATGCATTCCTGCCCATCGCATATGGTAACTAACAAGTAATGAAAAATGGGTGGTGGGTGGTCTCCCAATGAGAAGGGTTCCCACACTAGAACCTTAGCCAAACTAACCCCTTCATCTTGGATATTGCCCCTTTAAATTCTCAATGATCCAATATATGGAAGTAGGTGATGGCCCAACCACATGGTTCCATGAATTGGAACTTGGATGGATTGGCCTGACTCTCCACCAGTGTGACCATATCACATTCACAACATGTTAGAACTCACGGTAGTGAGCAGTGGGAGACAAGGTTTCATTTCTAAACCACGGTCGGATCGACCTAACTCCTGTCACTTCACCCAATACAAATGTAACCATGTCTCTAGTGGCGAGTGATGTTCCATGCCGTTTCTCTAAAAATCTGGTGGCCTGAAGGTTGAGAGCTCAATGGACCTACCTCGACACCTTTCGATGTGAGGTTCAATCAACCTGCTTCTTCGCTTGCCTCAATCTAAGGTTCCAAAGGCCTGAAGGCTGAGAGCCCAACTCTAGGGTGTTATGGTTTGAGTTTGTAGTCTTAAACTTCGAGTATCAATGAGTGGAAATGACGTGAGGGGAGATCCTACTCGCCATTTGCAGAGATACTTTGTCCAAGGGCTAGAACCATGGCCCTCATAGTGGCTTTCCATAGCCAACCACGAATAGGGGTTTGAGTTAGTCATTTTTCAGAATTTAAGAGAGAGGGCATAGTCTTAAAATCCAAGTCAACAAATGTTGCAAGTTGTATGAGAAGGCTCTATAGGCAATACAATTTTGTTGACCCTTTGTAGGCCAGTATACAAGTGCAAAGACATTCAATTGACCAATTAACTAATCATGAAAGATGCAAGGATGCATGTCTACTCAAGGGGGAGTATGATCCAATCGTTAAACAATATATTATCTCTAAACATTCAACACTACAATTTTCATCCATAGCAATGTGAGCGTATGTGAACCTACATTTTACCACATTTTTATGATCTAAGTAATTATTAGCACAACCTAGATATTCATTTAATTGTAATACATGCAAGATATATGTAATTCATGTATAGGAAAACAAACTCCATAATCCAAGTATTCAAAGATGATAATATTGTGTGAGGAATTATAGATCCTCTAGTAAAACAACATAAGTCCGCAAAATGCATATCTTATTCCATTCCTTAGGCATACCAACCAAGTGAAAGAGGACATTAGACATTGTTAACACATCAACCATAAACACAATATTGGAAAGCACAATCCAGATTCATTAAATTTCATGGACATACAAGACATCATTCCAATCTTGAGTAAATAGTGGAGTTCACTATTCAGGCATTCATAAACTAAGTATCTCAGCATTATCTAGACATTTATGTAACACTCGACATATGACATAATTTGTAATTTCCAAGCTCTACAACAGGATTAACAACACTAGATATTCATATGGCCATGGACATATCAAGAAGATGTCAACCATAGAAACACAAATATTTAAGCATTCATTCATGAATCATATAGAAGCATATATTATCAAATTAAGCATAACTTATCATTCACAAATGAACTATACATACATATTTATACTTATTTGAATGAGTTAAATAAGCTAGAAACTAGAGGAGGGACTTCAACTCTCCATCCAATCATGGGTCAGCTACACTGCAATTTTTCTTGTAGTTGACCACCCTAGAGCCAAAACCAAAAAGATTGAGGTGATGATTGTTCAAGGGAATTTTACACCAGGGGTTTGGTCATTCACCGAGCTTCATATAAACCACATAGACTTAGACAAGGAGCTGCATGGTCTCAAACACAATCACAGGGAATGACACCCAATGTTATAGAGCACAAACTCCAAGTCACAAAGCACCAACTCCAAGTTATAAGCTTGATAATCAAATCTAGTGCTGCCCAGTCAGTTATACCCATCCAGGCCTATGCAACCCCCATTCCAGGAAGTCTAACTGTCCAAGGGATTTCCTGCACAGGGTTCCCCATTAACTACTCATCCTTTTGGGCCTAGGCAACCTCCATTCCCGATAGTCTACCTATCCAAGGGATTTCCCACATGGGGTAATAATTAGAGTCTTAGAGCCAAGTATTAGTTTGGCATGTTCTAATGTAATGTTCAAGGAGTCTTATGGCCAATTGATGGTCTAGCATGCTCAATTGCACTACTCACGGAGTCTTATAGTCAAGGTATTGGTTATGACTTGTCTCCATGAAAGAAACAAAGTGTCACAGGGCTGCCATGTCCCCACAACATTCTTCCTCTTGATCTCCATGCTCCATCGTTTCACTTGTGTCACAACATTTAATTTCCATGAGATGTACTAAAAAATTCAACCCTTTTTTTTTGTTTAATTTTTCAACTTTGCTTCATTCAGACCCCAAATCTCATAAGTGTGAAACTTGTAGTCATGTTGTTGGAACCCTTTGTAGGCGGTGTTATTATGTCATGGTGCCTTTTATCTCACATCCCATTCGAGCACTCTACCTGCAATCTGATTGTTCAATCAACCAAACCACTATTAGTATTCATACATATATTCATTTCATTTCAAAGATCCAAATCATCCCAAAGTGATCTCAAGATTATTGCACATATAACGATTCTATTAGTCCATCTGATTTCAATTAGATTGAAATGAAAATATCGCAACATCATATGTACATCACATTTATTCCAAACATTTGATAATGTAGTCAAACAAATTTTATTCTAGCAGAGCAACGAGTCAGAAATGAGAAATGCATATCTTAAATTCATAAGTGATTTAGTTCTCCATTTCATTTAGCATGTGTTACAAAGTCATTGTAATCTTTTCGCACTAAAGGCTACTTGCCTTAACTGTACCCTTTCTAGGCATCCATGCAAATCATTCATTAATTTGAAACAACATATATCAAATTCAGCTGAAAATAATTCTTACCAAATTCCTTCCCTTTACCTTTTTATCTTCGCTTATTGCTTGCCTTACTTGGTTGTCATTACCAACACTTTTAGCTAAAGTCTTTTTGCAAGAGTCTAGTTGGCCTTTAGCAGACCTGTTGTTGCAATATTCAGTAGTCCCTATAATGGTCTTAGCTTGACATTTTAGCCATAACTCTATGCATTCAGTTGTTTGTAGGTTTGAATGAAACTTTATAAATATATTTTCATTATGTATCCAATTCAAGCATGTCTACATCCAAGATCCTGAACTTGTACATATTCATTTGAAAAGCATGTGTCATACATGCACATATTCCATGTTATTCATATGCTGTTAATTTTAGAGTCAACTTTCAGTTGCTATTGTTTTCATTTATCCACATAAAAAATGTCATAAGCATAAGTATAAGCACAATAATAATGGTAGTTAACAACAAGAGGTCATTCTTGCATGCTTGCCCAATGGATCCTATGTGTAGCATGGAATCCATCAAATAACTTCACTATATTACTCAAGAGACAAAACATAGCAAGTAGTATATCATTCACATAGTCATAATAGTTTTAAAAATCAAATCACTTATCTTCTTACTTTTATGGCACTCAACAAATGTCATTTCAAATGAAATGGCATCATTATATACTTTTCTCATTTTCTCATTATTCACATATTCATAGAATGTCGAACATATACCAGCTAAGCACTATTATAGTTATGGAAACTTTCTTCTTATGTTATTTTCACAGTTGTCACTTTGATATCTATTTTGTTCTTGTGGACCCATCCAAGTCCCATTGGTTGGTATATTATCATCATTTCCCCCCTATTGTCATTTATCGTATCCACAAAATTTAATCAGGGTCTTGAACTTCTAGTTGGGTTTTACTCAACTTCTCTCCATCAACTCCTTTCCTTCCCTTTCCCACAACCAAAAAACCAAACCAAGAGAAAATGAAGAAGGACAAAAAATGAAAATAAAAGAGAAACAACGACAACACATGATAGAAAACACGAAGCAGCATGGCCATGCTGAAAGTCAACAAAACAAAAAAAAAACATGTAGCCAATGACACATGAAGAATTGAAAAACATTTCGTTTCACAACACATCCAAACAAGAGCACTTAGCACATGCACAAGACTTTAATCAATCTTCCCGAACAACTATAAGATCACAAAAATCTTTCTAAATAGTTCAAGAGTACTTTTCATTATTTTAGAAAGCTTGTGGGGATGCTCCCTCATCTCTCTTCCTCTTTGAGTTACTTCTTTTGGTATTGTTGGTTGCTAGTTCATGTGTTTGGAGTTTACATGAGCTATTCTTTTGTTGTTGTTTGTTAGGGGACTCACGAATTAGGTGTTCTTCTCTTCAACCTCTACATGTCAATGACATTTTCTTCTTTCGAACCCTAGGAGGTTCCTTTCTGATCTTGTTAGCATGACACCCTTCCATATCTCAAGAGGTTGGTCCATGTTGCAATAGCCCTTGCATGTCAGACAGGTGTTATAGGAGCGTTGTGTTTAGCTTTGCTTATTCTTCTTTCTTTCTAATGAGCCTTTCATTCTCTGCTTTGTAACTCTCCAATTCATCTCTCAACATCCTAGGGGTGTCAGTTCCATTAGGGGAACCTTCCTCTTCTTGCTTAGGATGGATTAAGTACATCCTGTACTACGCCATCTTGCTATCCATTCCTCAATTTCTTGCTGCAAGTTGTATCCTCTTATGTGCTATCACACACACATGGTTGTTAGTTATATCAAGCACGACCATATTAACTTGTTACCTTGTCATGCCAACACTAAGTATGTTGATTTGAAGCATGTTGATCTGCTACTGTTCACACATCTAAAATCCATGTCAGTCACATATTCCAAGCATGTTCATAACCATATCAATAGTAGGTTTGAGATCAACATTTTACCAAGGTTAGTAGCCACGACATTTGTAAGTTTAAAGGTCAACATATATCTAAAACCCATGTCAGTCACATATGCCAAGAAATAAAAAGGGCATATCAGCAAGTTTGTAACCATATCAATAGTATGTTTGAAATCAACATTTTACCAAGGTTAGCAACCATGACATCTGTAAATTTAAAGGTCAACATGTATATAAGAATAAATTTTAATCATTTGCGTGCGAGCCTCTTTAGGTCCATTGTTGAACCTAGATTTTATTCTAACTTTCTCTTTCAAGGTCCATCTAGTCCAAGCATTGAACCACAGTAGAATACTCATCGATTATAAAAAATGATGCATATTTTATTAATAAATGATTGAATGGATGGTTTACAGAGTGAGAAGCCCTAGCTTAAATATAGCCCTAAGTGCCTCTTGGTGAATGGGCATGATCTTTGATCATGCCCTTTTCCTTAATTAAACTAATAGTTATAGGAATAATTTATTTTTATATAACATTGCCTTCCTCCCAAAAAGTTGCTTTGTCCTCAAAGCACACATAATAATGGATGTTGTTGATGAAACGCTTCAGTCTCCCAAGAAACTTCCTTTTCTGGTAAGTCCTTCCACTTGATCATTATTCTTTGATTACTTGTGATCGCAACTTCCTTTCCCTATTGGATATGATACCTTCTGGCTCTAGAATAACCCTTCCTTCATCATCTAAAGTCGGAAGTGTTGTCTGTGTTGATTGATGTTCACCAAGTGCATTTTTTAGGCAGGATACTTGGAAGATGTTGTGAACATGACTTTTATCAGGAAGGCTTAAACTGTATGCGACTTGGCTAATATTTTTGTTGATCTGATATGGTCTTGTTAGCTCTGTTATGTACTTGTGCATTTGGAAGACCAAAATACTAGCATGGCCGTGTGTTTTTAGCAAGCAGGGGCCCGCAGCAGTCCATTCCTCCTCCTCCTTCATTGTTCCTACACTCCCATAACCCCCGTTATCCCTGTTTTACTCCAAAATTTAGCATAAACCCGTTTTTTTGTTTAGCTCCCGGGTGTTGAGTTTAAACTGTCATATAACCGCTGTCATATAACCGTGCCTTCGCAAAAATCACTACTCGCAAGGTCTTTCCCCGTCACATCAGTCTAAAAACATGTGCGTTAAACCCCGCCGTTTGATCGTCCACCTCCTGATCCAATGGTATTCGTGCATCCTGCCGCTGAAACAGGCCCGCACTTTAACCCGCGGGAAAAGTGGTTTTCCCTTGGTCACATCCGCCATGCGTAGCCCTCCTATTGCGATTGCGCCCCTTTGTACGTTTACCGCCATCCTCCCATAAGCGTTGTGGGGAATACCGCCCACCACCAAACCGCCGTCCCTGCCGATTAAACCCCGCGCAGCTTCCGCCCCAAATCACCGTTGGATTTCCCCGCTCGAGATCCAACGGCCCGTGATCTCCCCGCTTTACTATCTCCCGATATCTTCTGCAAACCGATCCTTGCCATTCATCTCCTGGATCCAATGACTAATTTTTGTTCCCGTCCCGCTCATGCATCCACCATGCAGTCTTCGTGTCCCTGACCTGTACCATGTTCCTGAAGGAAGAAGGAGGCCAGAGTCCAGTACCCTGCACCATTACTCCTCAGCAACCGCATTCAAGAGCAGCATGGCCAAGAGAAAAAGGACAATCCTCAATCAGTTAAACGCCTTCAACAGTTATGGAAATTTATTCATACAACGCTCCACCTGCTCGAGGAGTACAACAAAGTACCAAAGAATGTCAAACTCATTCATTAAAGCAGCAGATCGTAACAAAGGCCCATTTTAGATAGTTAATGTGCTTGGTGGTCCATTATGACCCCTCCACGCATAGAATAGCAGATAATTTTTGTAAAAAAACTCTATATATATCCAGAAAATAGATGTAAACGGGGATGATGGTTGATGGTTGTTACTTTGATGTAAGGTTCAACTTCTGGAGATTGTAACTACTGTGATACTTGTAGCGTCTGGTCTTCATTTTCAGCTAATACAAGCTTCTTTTGCTGTTAATCACTCACTTTCCATTTCTACTCTGTTCTAGGCTGTGCCTGTTACGCATTTGTTCATGTGCTCTTGATATTTAGCATTAGAGGGGTTTTCATCCCACCTATGTGTTAGAATCTTGCATGTAACAGTGAATGTGTTGTTTCAGGTTTATGTTTACTTAGTGACAGAGAGCTTTCATCCTGTCTGTGCATTAGGAAATAGATTTGTAAACCTCTTTACTAGTTGCAGCCGGCCATCACATGGTCTTGTGCATCTGCTGGTGTGGTCAGTATTCTCCATCTTCACCTATTCCTTAAACTGTGAGTAATTGGTGGTCTAAAGCCTTGTAGGCTGGGGGTGTTCACCCATGTTTGGAGTTAAGCATAGTAGATGTGGTTATCTGGCTTGAATATGCATCATTCCTTCCATTCATCCATCTCCAATATTTTGTTGAGTTTGTAATGTTCCCGAGCATCTCTGAGATACAACCTAGGAGAGTTTCTTGGGGTGATAACATTAATTGGCGCTGTTTCCGGGGAGAGGAGATTGAAGCTCAGCTTCCTTGGGAGAACGACACAGTTCCAGATTTTGATGATAGACAAAGTCTGGGCACATTTCTGGTTGTAATCATCTATTTGGCGACTCCACTAGAGGAAGACCAACCTTTGGCGACTCCACATTACAGTTCTGGTGCAGTTTGTGAGGCATGCTCGGAGAAATCCTCAGAAATCACCAGCTGACCAGTGCCTGATCCTGAGAAGATCGTTAAGCAGAAGAAAGCTTTGCAGAAAGGAGCATCAGGATCAGGTAAGCCTTAAAAGTCCCATGTATCTCTACTAGTGAAGAAATCACCTTCAGAGATTCATAAAGCTCCTTGTTCATTCATTTCCCTTTCGGATCTCAGTCCAAAGAAGAATCCATGATGTCCATCATATTCCTCTGTCTCTGTCATCCTTTTCATTGATCCATACCACTCAGTCTACCAGTATCCTTTCATATACCCTAGTCATGGCAGGTCAGCAAGCTCTTATAAAGATAGAAAGAATCGTTGCTGCTAGGTATGGACCCTTGGTCTTGCCTGTCCCTTTGAATGCCATGCCTGCAGGAGATTATCAAGAATATATGCCTAAGTTTACTAGCACAGAAGGAATAATAGCTGAAGAGCACCTTGAGTCGTTTTATAGCTATGCTGATAACCTGGATATCAATGAAGAGGATGTGTGGATGAGGGTTTTCGTCCAAAGCCTAGATGGGGAGGCTAGAAAATGGTTCAGAGAATTACCCCCTAGGTCTATTGTAGACATTGAGGCCCTAGATGATGTGTTCCTAAAGCACTGGGGGGATAATAAAGATCTGCTCTTTTATTATACTGAATTTGGGAACTTGCAAAGGGAGAATGGTGAGTTGCTGTCTGATTTCAACAAGAGATTCAACCATTTGTACAACAGAATACCATATGAAGTGAAACCCACTCCTACTTCTGCTATGCTCACTTATGCCAATGCCTTCGATTCTTAGTTCTGCCTGTTGTTAAGAGAAAGAAGATGTACTTCTTTGGCTGATATGCAAGATGCAGCCTTTGAAGTAGAATCAAACATCATAACTGCAGAGAGGCTCGAAGATAATGCTGAAAGGAGAAGTCAGGGGGGTGAGTCCTCATCATCTTCAGATCTTAAGATCGATATATTGGCCAGGATGATAGAGGCATTAGCCTCTGAAGTTTCCAGATTAGAGGCTGAGTAGCATTCTAAGGAAGCAGGAGCTTCTAGTACCTTTGCTCTACCAAATCCAAATCCATACAAAGGAGCAAAGGAGTAGTTGCATATTTTGCAGGAAAGCAAAGATGCTAACGAAGACCAAAGGGTGAAGACCCTTTTTCAAACTATAGTCATGGAGGAAGAACTGTTTGAAGAGGAGGAGGAGGTCCATGGTTTGGAAGATAAGGGCAGTGCCCCTTTCTTAACCAGAGTTGCCTATGAAGAGTCACTATCTAAAGGCACTGCTCATGAGTTTGTTGTACCTGCAGAACAACAAGCTTATCAGAAGAAGCAGATAGCAGCAGGTCCTACCATCCTCGAAGAAGTTGAGCCTAAAGCCAGCCCTTTTTCCCATGACTATGCAGATCTGCAAATTCACCAACCTGCTATTATCCCCAGCACAGTGATCAAAAAGGGAGAGGAAATCTCCCCATCATCTTTTGTCCCTCTGTCTGCTCAAGTGACAATCCCTCACAGTTGCCCACTAGGCACTGAGGCAGGCCATAACTCAATGCCCAAGGCTGATACTGATCATCTCAGTCTTGATATTCTGATGCCTGCCCAGGTGGCCTCCACACAACTTGAAAGGGCAGCTTGCCTGATGACAGAGGAAGAGGGTGCACAGTTTTGGGACTCCTCCTTGGATGTGGACTGTTCTAAGAAAAATGAAGGAGTAGATGATGTCTCTGTGTCCCCCGCACAAGAATACATTGGTTCACCATTCATATTAGTTGTGCAGAGAAGTACACAACAACCATGGTTATTCAGCAGGTGTACAAAGTCTCCCATGAAGAACATCCAAGGATGAGAGTATACAAAAAGGGGATGAAATTTGATCCATATCTACCAGATAAGGTAAAATTCCCTAAACTCTTTGAGGTAGAGGATCAAATCAACCCAATTTTGCAGAGCTATGATGAACAGTCCCAGAGGAGGAGAAACAGTTTTGATGGTCCAGCAGATGGCCAGTGTTTGAAGATTTATGTTGTTTAAGGTTTTCAGGCCTTAATGATTGTAAGCATGTTCTTTTACAGGTTTTAGCCTAGACTTAATCAGACTCCATGCCCAATGGAATACTAGGAAATGTTTTTTAAGCTTGTTTTGTATGAAGGCATTGGTCTGTAGTTCTTGAGACCTCACAGGGAGGATCTCATCCCTAGAAGGGTCCAGTGTTAGCTCTGCTATGTACTTGCGCATTTGGAGGACCAAAATACTAGCATGGCCGTGTGTTTTTAGCAAGCAGGGGCCCGCAGCAGTCTGTTCCTCCTCCTCCTTCATTGTTCCTACACTCCCATAACCCCCGTTATCCCTGTTTTACTCCAAAATTTAGCATAAACCCATTTTTTTGTTTAACTCCCGGGCGCCGAGTTTAAACTGTCATATAACCACTGTCATATAACCGTGCCTTCGCAAAAAGCACTACTCGCAAGGTCTTTCCCTGTCACATCAGTCTAAAAACATGTGTGTTAAACCACGCCGTCTGATCATCCACCTCCCGATCCAACAGTATTCGCGCCTCCCGCCGCTGAAACAGGCCCGCGCTTTAACTCGCGGGAAAAGTGGTTTTCCCCTGGTCACATCCGCCACGCGTCACCCTCCTATTGCGATTGCGCCCCTTTGTACGTTTACCGCCATCCTCCTGTAAGCGGTGTGGGGAATACCGCCCGCCACCAAACCGCCGTCCCTGCTGATTAAACCCCACGCAACTTCCGCCCCAAATCACCGTTGGATTTCCCCGCTCGAGATCCAACGGCCCGTGATCTCCCCACTCTACTATATCCCGATATCTTCCGCAAACCGATCCCTGCCGTTCATCTCCTAGATCCAACGACTGATTTTTGTTCCTGTCCCGCCCATGCATCCACCATGCAGTCTTCGTGTCCCTGACCTGTACCATGTTCCTGAAGGAAGAAGGAGGCCAGAGTCCAATACCCTGCGCCATTACTCCTCAGCAACCGCATTCAAGAGCAGCATGGCCAAGAGAAAAAGGACGATCCTCGAGCAGTTAAACGCCTTCAGCAGTTATGGAAATTTATTCATACAGCGCTCCACCTGCTTGAGGAGTACAACAAAGTACTAAAGAATGTCAAACTCATTCATTAAAGCAGCAGATCATAGCAGAGGCCCATTTTAAATAGTTAATGTGGTTGGTGGTCCATTATGACCCCTCCACGCATAGAATAGCAGAGCATTTTTGTAAACAAACTCTATATATACCCAGAAAACAGATGTAATCGAGGATGATGGTTAATGGTTGTTGCTTTGATGTAAGGTTCAACTTCTGGAGATTGTAACTACTGTGATACTTGCAGTGTTTGGTCTTCATTTTCAGCTAATACAAGCTTCTTTTGTTGTTAATCGCTCACTTTCCATTTCTACTCTGTTCTAGGCTGTGCCTGTTACGCATTTGTTCATGTGCTCTTGATATTTAGCATTAGAGGGGCTGTCATCCCACCTCTGTGTTAGAATGTTGCATGTAACAGTGAATGTGTTGTTTCAGGTTTCTATTTACTTAGTGACAGAGAGCTGTCATCCTGTCTGTGCATTAGGAAACAGATTTGTAGACCTCTTTACTAGTTGCAGCCGGCCATCACATGGTCTTGTGCATCTGCTGGTGTGGTCAGTATTCTCCATCTTCACATATTCCTTAAACTGTGAGTAATTGGTGGTCTAAAGCCTTGTAGGCTGGGGGTGTTCACCCATGTTTGGAGTTAAGCATAGTAGAAGTGGTTATCTGGCTTGAATATGCATCATTCCTTCCATTCATCCATCTCCAATATTTTGTTGAGTTTGTAATGTTCTCGAGCATCTCTGAGATACAACCTAGGAGAGTTTCTTGGGGTGATAACAGGTCCATAAAACCTTGGTGCCAATTTATTTTTTCCTTTTTGTTTTAAGGACAACTTCTTGTATAGTTGAAGTTTGACAAATACCCGTTCTTTGACTTCAAATTCTCTCTCTATTTTGTTTTGGTCAGCTTGTTGTTGCATACGGTTTCTTGCATTATTTAGATTTTCTTTTAGAGTTTGGACGCCTTTTTGGGTTTCTTCTAATTGGTTTTTAACAACTGGTAGTTTCGTCTGGATGAGGATGATAGCAAAGTCCTTCCATTTCGGAGGTTCGTACCTGTACAGAGCTTTAAATGGAGTCATTTTAGATGACATGTGGTAAGTATAATTGCACCACCATTCAACAAGGTGTAACCACTGAACCCACTTGTTTTGTTTGTTTGTGGCATAACAACGTAGGTAGGCTTCCAAACATTTATTGACAACCTCTGTTTGACCATCTGTTTGAGGGTGCTAAGCAGAACTCATGTTGAGATACGTTCCTATATGATTGAAAAGTTCCTTCCAAAAATTACCCTTAAAATTTGGTATCTCTATAGCTCACATGACCTTGGGAAATCCATGTAATAACATTTTTGCAAAATATCTCAATGATTTGTTTTGTTGAATCTGAGTTCCTCATTGCAATAAAGTGAGCATACTTGGTGAGTCTGTCGACTACTACAAGAATTTTATCCTTGTCGTTAGACACAGGTAAACCTTCAATAAATTCCTTTGATATTTCCTCTCATTTGTGATTCGGGATGTTTAAGGGATGAAGTAGTCAAGGTGTCATAATATTCTCATTTTTATTTCTCTAGCATTTATCGCATTTGGCTACATATTTTTTAATATCCTTACTCATTCCCTTCCAAAAGAATGACTGGTGTGCGTTATAGTAGGTTTTAAAAAATCATACATGTTTGGTTGACAATGAATCATGCTACTTGTTGAGAACCTTGGCTTTAAATTGGAATCTACATTTAGATATATTCTTCCCTTGTACCATAGAATATCATTCTTCCATTCAAATTTTGAATTCTGACGATCTTTTTCATATTCACTTCGAATCTCATTAAGCAATTCAGGCACAACCACTGAAACTGCAAGTAATGATGGTTCTTCGTCTATCCTTGACAACGCATCAGCTACTACGTTACCTTTACCTTTCTTATGTAATATATCCATGTCAAAGGTAGCGATTTTTTCTATCCGTTTTTGTTGCTCTGTAGATAGCGTTTTTTTTTGGAGGAGATGTTGAAGACTATTATGATCTGTTCGTATTAAGAACTTACTTCCCAAGAGATATTGTCTCCATTTGGCTAATGCATGCATAATTGCAAGCATTTCCTTATTGTATGTAGACTTGAGACATTTTTTCTTATTGAGCTTTCTTCTTTCAAATGCAATTGGGTGACCTTTCTGCATTAGTACTGCTCCTATGTCAAAACCCGAAGCATCACATTCACTTACAAATGGTTTTGAAAAGTCTAGAGTTGCCAATACAGAGGAATTAGACATGACTTCCTTCAAGCCTTCAAAACACTGTTCTAATTCATCATTCCATCGAAATGAGTTCTTATTTAGAAGGTTCGATAGGGGTGCGGTTATATGGGCATAGTTTTTAATAAATCTTTGATAATCCCCTGTCAATCTTAAGAATCCTCTTAGCTTGAAGATATTAACTAGTTTTGGCCATTCCCTTATATCCTTGATCTTACTAGGATATACTTTTACTCCTTTGGATATTATATGTCTGAGATATTGTTACACTAAAAAATGTCACCTTGACTACTTACAGTTAGTATGGCTCAAATCAACAGTCATGCTACCCTCTTAGGCAAGTCTTATGCCTCTGTTATCCATCTCAAACTCAAAGAAGAGAGAAAGTCTTGTAAAAACTATGTTTATCTCTGGGGTCGCAGGTTCTCTCTAGCCTTACCTGCGGGGACGCTAACCATGTTCACAAAATCTGCGTCCATGGACGCTCTGTATGTTAAGGGACAGGTGCGTCCCTCTGTAAAAGGCAAAATGCGCGAGTTTTATCTTGAAAAAGTTACTTGTGGTTACTTCTAGAACATTCTAGAGGTCGGTTTGATGAAATGGATGCGCCTCCAGTTGGTTCATGTATCTCTATTAAGGGGGAACTTATCCCATCAATAAGGGAGCTATCCCACCCAAAGAGGGGGATGATCCCATTGATAGTGGACCTGAATAACCTCTTTACAGCACTATAAATAAAGGCATTGAGCCAGAAGGAGAGGAGGTTGGAGCTATACATTTTCTTTGGGTAAATGCTGCAGGATTTAGGTCTTCCATTAGAGCCTTTGTGAGGAGAGATTGTCTTCACTTGATTCTACTTGGGAGAGGGTGAGCTTTGTCAAAGTAGAGGAAAACCCTTGATGGACCCTGGGAGGAACTTGCACAACACCAAGGCCAGGTTGTAAGAGTTTCTTTGTTTCGTTATTAATACAAACTGGTTTATTTTTCTCAATAGCTTGTGTTAATGAGTTATTTCATGTGTTCCTTGGTCTGCATGTTGAATATATGTTTTATTATATGAAATGCAAGTGCTTGGTAATTGTTTGATTGTTTGTGGTTGCAGGAATTGACTTGAAGGAGGAGCTCATCCGGATCGTCAAGAACGGACTTCAACAACAGCGTTTTGGAATAAGGTAAGCCTAAACACTTGTAGTTTTCATGTTGTAAAAGGTGTATTTAGAGAAAGATCACTCCATTTTGTCTTGTTTGTCATTAGAATGTCTTAGACTTCTAGGAAGGTCAGTCGTGTCCGCACCCTTGACAATTCCGTGTGACAAATTGGCGACTCCACTGGGGAATCCATTAATGAGAGAGTCTTTTCCTTTATATGAACTTTGCTTTGAGAAAATCATTTTTATTTTCTGGTTTTTGACTGTGAGAATTAGTATTTGGGTGGCTTAGCTTTAGATTTAGTTAGATTTGGTTTTTCTTCATTTTTCCAGAAGGACGCACCCTCTGAGTACTGCACAGTGCGTCTTTGGACGCGCTGTTGCCGTCTGCACAGAGCGGGGCCGCACCTGTGACAACGGGTTGCCTGCGTCTTCCTGTAAAACTTAAGAAAATTCCATTTTTGCTTTAAATTGCTTTTAGATTTTGTTTTTCCTTAGTGTTTTCTGCCCAGATCCTTTAGTACCCTGTCAAGAATTTTCACCTGAACTAGTTTTGTGAGCTTTGAGTGTTTTAGTGGTTTTCAACGAAGTTTAGACCTAGGGTTTGATTTTTGGAAAGGCTTTGTAGTGACTTTGATAGTAGAAAGTTGTCCAGCCTTAGATCTCTCTGGTTAGTCAACCTTCTTAGAAGTCGGGCCTGTCGTAAAGTCTCCTTTTGTGAGCAACTTGCCATTTGAGTTGTTTTGGGTCAAATTTCGATTTGCTTGTTTATAAAGTATTGATTTCCATTTTACAAAAAGAACAAAAAGATTAGAATTTTGTTTTGACTAGTTTTTGGTTCTGCAATAAGCTAGTCCTTGATTTGATTGTGATCAAGTAAAACACCTTAGAAATAATCATTGTTAGTTTTGGCCTCGTTAAGATTGCTTAGAGTAAATTTGCCTTTAGTTTGCTTATGAGTGCATTTTCATAGATTTTAAGAGTTGTTAAGATTGATTTTTGGTTATATTAGATTTATTTGCTTTATTAAAAGAAAAATACAAAAACATCTTCTTTAAAAGTCTTGTTTCAAGTAGCTTTTTGTTTTTGAAAGAAGAAAAGAGTTTTTTCGTGCATGTAAAGAGAAGTTATGTTTTTATGCTTGGAAAAGAAAAACGAATTGTTTCTTTGATTGTCTTCAATTAAGAAGTTGCTTTTATAAAGATTGCATTCTCTCAACTTTTTAGTTAAGCAATTCATCGAAAAAGTAAAGTAGTGGATAAATCATTCTAGGTGCATTTTGTAGTGGTTTCGAGTCGAGTCAACACACCACTGGTTTCACTTCCATCACCTTTTGACTTAAGAAACAACCTTAAAAGTAACGCTTAAATTAAAATCAATCTAGTAATCTTTATTTTTCTAGGGCTCTGAAGCACCAACATAGCTTAGGCTAGGGTCTTGGAGTAGGTGAGTACTTAACTCTCCAAGACTACAAAACCAAACAGATAGTCTATCTTGAGTAGAACAAATCCAATTGTTTCAGTTACATTCTGGGAAAGCTCCTCTTAAAGGAGAAGCACGAGCTCGTGTCCGAACCAGTGAGGGGATCATTCCTCCCTCGTTGGGAACGACGCCAGGCAGTACGTATTACAAACGGTAAACCTCGGATTAACCATTGTCGAGGAGCCAGGGGTCACTTATCGGTAAACCTTGGATTGTTGTCAAGGAGCCGGTAAGGGGATTGGAGCTTGCTACTCTGCCCTTGCGTGCTGTCGGAGTTTAGACTGTTCCCCCAGGTGTAATTGTTGTGATTGGTAACCTTAGTGGCCATAATATCTAGGATTCTACCCAAGGTGACGGTGGAGGGAAGGTCCCACTGTACCTGGAGCAGACGTCGGTTATACTCACTTGGATTTTCTGGGGGGTTCGCTTCACTTCGAGACGGTTAAAGTGGAGGAACTTGGTCCAGTCTATTCATTAAGCAGGTTGCCGGGGTAACTGTTCCACCCACCATTTCTGTACTGAATCCTGCGAGGTTGGGCCTAATCACCAACTAGCGCTTTTGGTCCGGAAGACTACTGTTTGTGTGTGGTTTGACGCTCTAGATTATTTAGGCGTGTGCTTCAAATTTGTTTGGTTCTTTAGAAGACTTTAGGTGGTTTGATTTGAAATTTTTTACTTTGTTTTCGTGTGTTGTAGTTAAAATCTTTAATTGTGGCGGAATTACCGAGACAGTCCCGTAGACTTCGGGGCAAGTCTCCTGAGATTGTTACCGGAATAGATTTGTTAAGAAAACTCCGTAAATCGCGGGGTGAATCTCCTGAAGACATTCCGGGTCATTTAGAAGGGTTAAAGGTCCTTGTAACTCCTCCTAGTGGCAGTAGAGTAGGATCACCTGAAGAAGGAGAATCTTCCTTGGTAGTCCATCCAGATTACCAAAGTTTAGAAACAGGTTACAATCCCGAAGCTGTTACAGTTTCCGAGCTTGCTGGTAGTTTTTCATCTGCCAGTGAAACAGGCGAAGAACCTGAAATTTCCGAACCTGTTACTCCAACTCCTAGTGTTCCTGATTCACCAAGAATAGAAAGAATTATCACCGAAAATCTTCCTGTTGGATTAATTGCTATAGAAGAACTTGTTCCAGAGGAAGAAATAGGCGTTTCTGATTCTGAAGATCTAATTACCCTTGATCTAAGGGAGCGTGAATCCATCTTTTACAGTCCTCCTAGAAGTGAATCTTGGTACCTTGCATTAACCAATTTTTTAGACAACTCAGTAGGTTTTTCTACACCTCGTACTCCGGTTCCACCTAGAGGAATTCATTCTCCTGTAAATATGTCTGGTCAGTCATCTGTGTTTTCACAAAGTCCTGAATCATTTTTACATGGCGGTCCTTCTGTTCCTACTGGGTATCAATCACTTTCTGGTACCTTTGCGGGAGCATCTCCTCAACCCGTTGATCATGGGTTATTAGTTGGAAACAGTGGTAATGTACCATTGAGTATAGGTGACGTTTATATGATGTCAGGTTCAACTCCCATTAACCAACCTCAAGGTGGCCAATTACCGCCTGGGGGGCAACCTTCGTTAATGCCTGGGGGGCAACCTCAAGGTACTTCATTCGTGACTGGGGGGCAACCTCAAGGGTATCAACCCCAGCCTCAATATGTACCCCAAAGTCAACCTCAGTATCAATATCAACCTCAAGGATGGCAACCTCAAGGATGGCAACCCCAAGGGTATCAACCCCAAGGGTATCAACCTCAAGGATACCAACCTCAAGGTCAAGGTCAACCCCAGTATTCGTATTTACCTCAAGGTTATCAACCTACGGGTCAATACCCTGGTCAAGGTTATCAACCACCTCAAGGGCAATCATATGGGACTGCACCTTACAGTTATCAACCCTATCCTCAATACGGCTATGGATCTCAGTATCCTCAACCTGTTACGAGTCAATACCCTGGAATGTTAACATGGGATCCGTCACAGGGTCAACAGATGTCGCAACCAAGTATACAGTCGGTACCTCAAGCAGGACAACCTGCAGTTCCTGGTCCACCCCAGCAACCGCAACCTGTCCAGTCAAGTGTTCAGACCCCTGTAACTTCCGTAGTTACTCAGCCGCCAATTGCACCTGGTACTCCACCTCACACGGCTGCAGCAACTACCGCTTCATCTACCATGCTTACTTCTGGAGTATCGGCAGCTCCGGTTTCTACTGTCCCTGTAACCACTCCTCAGACATCTGTACCGTTGTCTGGACCCACGGTTCAAACCACAGTCCAGATGCCTGCAGGCCAACCTGGTACAAGTACGGTTGTTACTACTCAACCTCAATTTGTTCAACCTCCGTACCAGGGACAGTATCAACCTGGGCAAGCTGCCCAACAACCGGTTTACCAGTATCAACCGTATCCTGGGTACACTTATCAACAACCTCAGCAACCCCAGTACGGTCCGGTTAATCCTGGTTTTCCAGGAGGATATAATATCCCAAATGCGACTCCTGTTCCTAGTTATCCTGGATATCCTCCTCCTGGGGCTGGTATTGTGACTCAGAGTTTTAGAGATCCTAACCGGCAGTTACCGTTTATTGCGACTTTAGATTTACCCGACTTGACGCGCCTAACGAACGATCCAATTCAATATCTTCAGTTCTGGCCGCCAATGCCAAATAAGTTGCCCAGCGATATACCCAAGTTCGAAGGTAAGTCTGGAGAGGATCCGTCTAATCACGTGATGACTTACCACCTCTGGTGTGCATCAAATTCCATCTCAGATGATTCCATCCGCTTACGTCTTTTCCAGCGTACACTCATTGGTCTCGCAGCCAAGTGGTACATTGAGTTACCACGGGCCTCTTTTTACAACTTTAGCCAGTTAGCTACCTCGTTCTTAACTCATTTTCAGTTACCAGTCAGATACGATAATGGTACAGAATTATTAACTTCGCTAAAACAATCGACATCCACGTACATTTCTGATCACATCCATGAGTGGAGACGTCGAAGGAGATTAGTGAAAGTTTTTATCCCGGACCAAATCTTAGCTGAATGGTTTGTCAAATCATTATTACCAAGAATTACTGAAGATGTAGCTAAGGCCGGAGTAGTTACTGAGGAGCAAGTCATTGCTCAGGCACAATACCTTGACTTAGTTTACACTCAGTCGGGTACGTTACACGAGAAAATTCCGGATCTTCCAAAGTCAAACCAAATCGCTGCTGCTCCTTCGGGATCTCATGCCGCTGATGGTATGATTGGTATCGTGACTACGAAGAGTAAGAAGAAGTCTTCCAAGGCCTCCAATACTCCAATTATCACTTTGCCTGATTCTCCGACAGGAGAGTCTTCTCCTCCTGAACTTACCGCCGACATTCACGCTGTAGAGTCATCTACGGCCAAATCAAAAAACGGTGGAAAGAAGAAAGGAAAGAAGAAGGCTAAAGCAGACAAGGCTCCAAAGGAGAAAACGGAAAAGTCGGAAACCAATGACGAAAAACGCAAACCTCGATATCCTTGTCTTATTTGTGAAGAAGATCATTTTACGAGAGACTGCCCTCATCGGGCCGAGGTAGTGAAAATAGTCAAAGGTTCTCCCACTCCTGCTGTGTTAAAAAATCCATTTCCAGAGCAGGAGAATAAGATGATAGGTTCTTCTTCGAATGCCAGTGAAGAACCCATTTTGATGATGTCTCATGTCAGGATTGCGACTCGATCGCAAGATTATGGTAGTAAGGCTCCTGTTGATGGTAAGGAAGCAGAATCTTCTCACTCTAACCCATCAACCTCAGCTCCTGGTTCCGATCCACTACAGATCGAAAAACCTAACCCAGACTTAGTGATTAAGCCGCCCGCCAAGGGTGTACTTCGAAGGTCTGCTTTCAATCCACATGCGAGAGCAGCCCAGAATTACAACATTGTTGAAGACTTAGCTGTTTCACCTTCAGCAATGTCGGCACTCGAAGTGCTGCAATCATGTCCAGCGCAACGAAAATTGCTTTTGTCGGCTATCGGAGCTGTCGATGTTCAGGACCCGAACCTAATGATCTTTGATCTAGAAAATAGTACACCGCGTCTCCCCCATCAAATGGCTTTCCAAATTCCAGTGATAGTCAAAAACAGGCCTATTCATCGGACTGTGATTGATGAGGGAGCTTCTACGTGTATTATGTCGATTCAATGTTGGAGATCGCTTGGTTCTCCTTCGTTGAACCAATCCCCCACCATCCTTAAGGCCTTTGATGGCCGTGGGTTCCGTCCGTTTGGTATTCTACAAGAATTGCCTATAGGGGTCGAAGGTAAAACCGTTAGTCTGGATGTGGAAGTGGTTGATGCCCCTCTAGACTACAACCTTCTTTTGGGTCGAAGTTGGTCATATGCTATGACAGCGGTCGTTTCATCGGTCTTCAGAGTCATTAAGTTTCCACATAACGGTAAGATCGTGACTATTGATCAGCTGACATACTTTTCATCCGACCCAACCTCTTCAGAAACTATCCAGCATGTTGGTAAAACGACAATCCCTTATAGGGACATTGGTGTAGGTTTAGTTAAGGATTCCGGTTTACTGGGAACTTTTCCTCTCCCTCCACTCAATGCAGACCCTTCGTTTGCAACAATTCATATGATCACGTCAGAAAACATTATTTATGATGATCCTTGGTATGTTCCATCTGACTCTGAGCTAGACTCACTCGGTGATGTTATGCCGTTGAGTCCGTATGAGATTGCTTATGAAGCTCTTATGTCTTTTACCGACTTTCATTCAACCGAAACCGACCAAATGAATGTGGTCAGTGAAGAGTCACTTTTCACCTCACCCTTAGAACGGATAACGTTTCCCGAAGAAGTGTCATCTGACGAACAACTTCGCGAAATCCTAAGTGTAGATGATCTACCATGGGAAGATCTCCATCACAGATCTTCGTTTTTACCTAAGGATGATGCATTTGAAAATGATTTTTCATCTATCTTTACCGCTGAATATGTCAAAGACGCTCAGGATCCAACGAAACATTCTGATTCAGAGCTGAATTTAGGGAATATTTCTCGTACTATTCCCATTGATATTTCAGTGAAGCCCGGAATCGAGGAGAACATTCATATAGGTGCCGCATGTACTGAAGAAGAAATCCAAACTTACAAGGCCCTATTCCAAGAATTCCGCGACGTGTTTGCCTGGTCTTACGAGGAAATGCCGGGAATTGATCCTGCCATTGTTGTTCATGAAATCAAAACCTACCCGGATGCTAAACCCATTCGGCAACGGTTGCGTCAGATTCACCCTCGAAAAGCGGCTGCGATTAAAGCAGAAGTCGAAAAGCTGTTGAAAGCAGGTTTCATTTATCCGATCCCGTTAACGGATTGGGTATCGAATATTGTTCCCGTCAATAAAAAACAAGGAACAATAAGAATCTGTATCGACTATAGGGATATCAATCGAGCTTGTCCAAAAGACAACTATCCTACGCCTTATATCGATCAAATTATTGATGATTGTGCCGGAAGTGAGATGTTTTCCTTCATGGATGGTTTCTCAGGCTATAATCAAATCAATATTCTACCTGCCGATCAACCAAAAACGGCATTCATTTGTCCATGGGGGACATTTGCTTATTGCAAATTACCTTTTGGGCTTAAGAATGCCGGCGCTACTTTTCAACGGGCGATGTCTTATGCATTTCATGACATCAAGCACATTGTGCAACCCTATCTCGATGATTTGCCTGCTCATTCTTTACATCGAGCTGATCACCTTGTCCACCTACGAGCAATCTTTATGAGGTGTAGGCATTATCGAATTCGGTTGAATCCCCACAAGTGTGTTTTCTGTATAGAAACAGGTCGATTGCTGGGATTTGTTGTTTCAAAAGCCGGCATTCGCGTCGATCCCTCGAAAGTCGAGGCTATCATCAAATTGCCTCCTCCTTCGAGTTTGCGCCAACTCCAAAGTTTGCAAGGGAAAGCGAACTTTTTACGCCGATTCATCCCAAACTACGCCGAGGTCACTAAAGGTTTTACACGGTTGTTGAAACAGAACGCACAATTCTTTTGGGACGAGATTGCCCAACAATCTTTTGATGCACTTAAACACGCGTTGACCCATGCACCGTTATTGCATCCTCCCAACTACAACCAGGACTACTTCTTATACCTCGCAGCTTCGCATTCCACCATTGGAATGGTGTTAGTTCAAGAAGATGAATTCAAGCAGAGCATGTGATATATTATCTTAGTAGAACCTTAAATCCCACTGAGTTAAAATATTCGCATGTGGAGAAATTGGCCCTGGCAGCCGTTCAAGCTGTCCAGCGTTTTCGTCACTACATTCTTCTCCGCAAAACTACGTTATTTCGGATTGCAACCCTATGATTTATATTTTGACAAAACAACTGCTAGGGGGCAAGTACTCTAAATGGATTGTTATCCTGCAAGAGTTCGACTTGGAGTTCGAGAAGTCCAAGTCTAAGAAATCTTTAGTTTTTGCGGAATTGATGTGTGATTTCCCGAGTGCTGACACAGAGACTGTGGCAGAGGAGTCCATTGCGGACGAATCTTTGTTTCTTATTAGCACTTTAGATCCGTGGTATGGGGATATAATCATCTATCTCCAAACCCAAACCTTTCGGCCTGAAGCTTCCAAGGAAGACCGTCGAAAAATTCGGTTTCGATCCCAGCAATACAGAATTATTGGAGATACACTTTATCGCCGGGGGGCAGACTTAGTTTTTCGACGTTGTTTAACTCACGAAGAGGCTGAGAGAGTTTTGAATGATTGTCACTCTGGAGCATGTGGCGGTCATATGTCTGGGTATGCCACAGCTCAGAAGGTGTTGCGCGCTGGCTATTTCTGGCCGTCTATGTTTAAAGATTGTATCCTTGCCGTCAGAAAATGCCACAACTGTCAAGTGTTTGATCGAAAGATGCGCGCTCCACCTGCTCCTCTCCACCCTATAATTGCCGCTGGTCCATTCGCCAAATGGGGCATTGACTTTATTACTTGTAACCCTCACTCGGCCGGGGGGCATGCGTATATCATCCTCGCGGTTGATTATTTTACAAAATGGGCCGAGGCGATGCCTACATTCGACGCAAGCGGCAAGACAGCTGCAGTTTTCGTATTCAATCATATCATAACTAGGTTTGGTGTCCCACAAGCAATCATTACTGACCATGGGAGCCATTTTCGAAACGTCATGATGACTGAGCTTACAAGCCAGCTTGGTTTGCGCCACGATAGCTCTACTCCTTATTATCCGCAAGCCAACGGTTTGGTTGAGTCAATCAACAAAGTTCTAGTCATCATGATTCGACGGATCATTGGTATCCATCGAACGAATTGGCATAACATGTTATTTTCGGCGCTATGGGCATATCGAACTTCAGTGAAAAATTCAACAGGTTTCACCCCTTTCCAGCTAGTTTATGGCTTAGAAGCTGTGTTACCTATTGAATGCGAAATCCCATCACTTCAAATGGCTGTCGAATTACTTCCAGCTACTTCCGAAGAGGAGAAACGGTTATTATACTTGGCTAAATTAGATGAGACTCGACGTGACGCTACTTTAGCTATCGAGACTCACGCGAAACGAATGAAAGCTCAGTACGATAAAAATGTAACCCCTCGAAGTTTTTCGGAAGGAGACCTAGTACTATTATATGATCAAGCTAACGATAAGCTAGGTGCCGGAAAATTCGTTCCCATGTGGCATGGGCCCTACATTGTAAAGCGAAAGCTAGCAAAAGGGGCTTATGAGTTAGTTGATTTTGATGGGGACTCTTTGGGTAAACCCAGAAATGGACTTTACCTAAAGAGGTATTATGCTTAAAATGATGGGTATGGAGAAATTTTTAGATAGGTTAGATTTCCTTTCTAGCTAGCAAGTGTGTTAGTTTAGTCAGTGTGCTTAGCTTAGCGAGTGTGGTTTTTCGTCATTATTCTGGCTTATCTTGGTTTTACTCTTGATATTGTAGATGTCGACGCCTCTCCAAACATACATTGGATTTGCTGATGGTGCTTGTCGTAATACACGGAATATCTCTTCCGCAGCTTGGGTTATCTATTCGCCCTCTGACGAGTTAGTTTCTATGCATGGGGTAAGCCTCGGTCAAACAACGAATAACATTGCAGAATACAGTGCAGTGGTTGAATTATTATCCGAATCTATTTCATTTGGAATTCGACGTTTGATAGTGAGGTTAGATTCTGAACTTGTTGTATTACAGCTTAATAGAGTTTATGCCATTAGAAATCCTGTGTTATTAAGGTTGTTTTTGAGAGTGCGTCTCTTGGAACGTGAATTTGATTACATTGAATATCAACATATTCCAAGGTCTTTGAATACATTAGCAGATGCAATTGCTTCTCGAATGTTGGACAGACATTTACGATAATCATGCAAGTAAATTTAAAAACATTTCATCACATATGTTAAACAAGATAAGCCGGTAATAGTGATATATATAGATAGAAGTGTGTCAAAAAATATATACATCGTCTTCGATCATAGGTTTAAAACACCTTATGATCGGCAAAATGATAGTACAAAAGTCAAAAATGTCACATGTGACTACAAAAGTGACTAGTCAATCACTGGTGGTGCTCTCTGTACGACACCACTGCGCGGGCTACCTTACGCAAAAATCTCCTAAACGGTCCAGGGACCGCGACTACGAAGCGCTGAAGCCTGATAGGAATGTCGTCCATAGTAGTCTCAGGTATATCTGCCGTGAGACGCTCTAGATCATGCTCCAACTCAGCTAGTACTTCTGCTGTCGCGTCCTGTGGGGCCGGTACCGGTGCAGCTGGATGTAGTCTATCATAAGGCCGGAGGTTGGCTGGACGCTGTGGACCAACATCTGCATTTTGAAAAAGTTTACTATTAGTTTTGAGACGATATATATAAAAAATACAAAAAATACATAACTAGAAAACTTGTGAAAATAAAAGTACCTCTGTCGTCCCATTGTTCTCCCTGTGGAAGAACCATGTCCGGATCACCTCTGAAATCCATTCCGGCATACGGAAAGTCCTGTATCACAAAAAGCTGGCCCTCTAACCAGTCAAAATAACTATCTGAGAATCGAACTACTGTCGCGCCCTCGTCAGGATGCCGGGCCATCACCGCAACCCATCGTATCAGCTTTGGCTGCCGAGGACCCAAGATATCAACAGTGAGTTGCTGAGGGATCAGCATTGGAATTCTCTCCAAGGCAAAGCTCACGACTATAGGCCCATATCCAAAAGTCTTTAGTCGTCCGTTCTTTGCCTTGGTCAGTTGGCTCTTCATATGAGCCGACACAGCTTCACACCAGTTGAAAATGGTGCCTTGGTAACAGTCAATTGCCATCCGCATTTGGGATCCGGAAGCAATGTGTAAAGCGGCCGCGCCGCAAATTCTGGTAACCGTGAACGCTATGACTTTGAGTTCCGGTAGAGTGATGTGTTTTATCTCTATGCCTTTTGAATGGTGAGCCCCACGTGTGCACCAATCCTCGCGGAGACTATCAAGGGATTGGCCACCCGGCCTAGTCCCCGCAAGACTGAGTTGCTCACCTCTGTTTGGCAAGCCAGTGAGAAAGTATACATCCGAGGGCTCTATCTCGAGCTGGTGCCCTCCTATGTAAAAGCATTGTTCTTGTACGTTCCATCGCTCAACCAGCCATTCCAAGAATCTTACCTGGCCCCTCATGCCCGGTATGGTCCAATATTTGTATAATCCGCATGCTCTTAGGGCATCCAGGGAAGGTTGATGATTTATTGCAGCTTCATCTTCCTCTACATGCTCTCTTTCTCTCCAGTCTAACATGATTAATGCCCTGCATATCAAAAATAGCAATTAGAAATTGATTTGGGAATTTTTGGTGGTTTTTTGAGAGAGTTGGGGTTTTGAAATGCGCGTTTCTCGGAGGACGCACCCCGGCTTTGTAGCACAGGGCGCCCGGACGCAGCTGGCCTGAAGGCGGGCTGCGTCTTCCGACCGTTTTCCCGTATGAGAAAAAGTCGGGGGACGCAGGTCACCCGAAGGGCACCTGCGTCCGCCGAGAGGCGCATTCCAAAACCAAAACCCCCCCAAAAAATGAAACTAAAACCTAAAAATTGATTCTAAACGGATAGAAATGCAGAGTAGGATGTGTAAAATACCTGGATGAGACGGCGTTCGATTCCAACGGTCAGATTTTCCGCAGCGACCACGGGAAGTTTCTTGTCAAAAGCTCCTTTTTCAACCTCAACAGTGAAACGGTAAAAATGACATGGTAAAAGGTCTTTTTATAGGTTTTTTGGATGAATTAGTTCATTTTTTACCATGAAAAGATGTTTTTGAATGTATTTTTGCCTATTTTAAACAGGTATGAGTAATGTGTCGCTTTTGTGCAGGACAAAGGGATTTCGAGGGAAATTGTAATTTTTCACAAACAAAAATATCAGAGTCATCTTTTAAGCCCTTTTCTGACTCCTAAAACATGAAAAGATCGCCGAGTGTTTCTTTTACACTCGTTAAAACGGAATTAAAAGACGGTCCCCTTTTAGCTCTTTTCTGACCGCAAAATCAGGAAAAGATTGCCGGGTTTTTGTCGTTTCAAACTCGATAAGGAAATAAAACGACGTGTCCTTGATCGCTTTTTACTTTTCAGGTTAACGACACTATTATGAAAGTACTCCTTGGTCGCAAGATCAAGCGGTTCCCCCAGGTATTATTTTATACTTTTTCGGGCTTGAGGGACACAAATATACGAAAAAGTTCAACGTGGAGTCTCCTTTAGTTTTTTCAGACTCTCTAAAATTGAAAAACGCCGAGTTTCTCCTATACTGGGCTCGTTAAACTTTTACAGTAGAGGACCTGTTCAATTACAAACAGGAACGAACCACTCCTTCCTAGGGTTCGAATTTAAACTAGGTTGGACTCGTCCGAAGGATGAGCTTATAATCAAGCATATGTTATCCTCCTCAAGCTTGTTAAAAATAAAGAGGTACTTGCCAGAAATGGTGGGGGAAAAGAGAGAAGAATGAACCTGTTTGTCACCTTTTGTCTCAGAAGAAACTTTATTACCACTCTTGAACACGACACTTTTCATTCACCTGGGTTGGGAAATCTTTTACCTCACAGTTGACCAAACCACTTTGAAAGTCTTTAACCGGGTTCCGGGGATTAACTTTGAGTTATTCGTCACCAAGCCATCTGTTGTGTCGTTATGTGTTCAAGAGGTCTGCAAGCAAAACTTTCATCTGCAAAATACTTGTCATCCATTTGACCATCCCTGAGTCAGTCCTTACAGCAACATTTCTTCAACTTGAACAATGATTTCGTGTTGCGGGCTTGCCTGCAACGGGTCGCTTTCTATCGACATCGACACATTATCTAGAAAGATGACTTAGGAATCGACAGTACCTTGAAGTCTGCATGCATCAATGGCAGGTTTCTCGCCTTTGACGTCAGTTTACATCATTGACTTTCGATCAAAGGATTCCGTGAAGTGTTCGACATCAAAACATCTATTCACATTTCACGGGTTGTGCTTGGTACTTTGAGAACCATTGACATTACTGGTGGTTTCTCTCACGCTTGTTAACAGTTTACATCATTGACTGGTAATCAAGTGGTTTCTAACATGTTCGACATCGAATCATTTAATCACATGCTAGAATCGTACCAATTCGGGAAGTAGAAGTGAAGACCCTGGATCTAGTTTCTACCATCCAGGCTGCGAGGAGTTTTGTATTCATTATCTATGTAGACTAATCATAAACAGATGGCTGCGTCCATACTGTGTCTACAAAAGTCTATAAAAATGATGTACTGCAAGATCATTCCTGTATCAGAATAGTTAGTCCATTAGTTAAAGTTTTGAATCTGAGTATGGGAATGCCTACCTCAGTGATGATATAATCTTATCCATGTATTTTGTGTTGAAAATTGCAGGTTCCAACCAGGCCATCCACAAGACAATCCTTGAAATGATAAAGCGCTTCACCCTTCCTAGAATTACAAAACCCTATTCTATTCCAGGCTTCGCACTTTAGGGGGCAATCTGTTACACTAAAAAATGTCACCTTGACTACTTACAGTTAGTATGGCTCAAATCAACAGTCATGCTACCCTCTTAGGCAAGTCTTATGCCTCTGTTATCCATCTCAAACTCAAAGAAGAGAGAAAGTCTTGTAAAAACTATGTTTATCTCTGGGGTCGCAGGTTCTCTCTAGCCTTACCTGCGGGGACGCTGACCATGTTCACAAAATCTGCGTCCATGGACGCTCTGTATGTTAAGGGACAGGTGCGTCCCTCTGTAAAAGGCAAAATGCGCGAGTTTTATCTTGAAAAAGTTACTTGTGGTTACTTCTAGAACATTCTAGAGGTCGGTTTGATGAAATGGATGCGCCTCCAGTTGGTTCATGTATCTCTATTAAGGGGGAACTTATCCCATCAATAAGGGAGCTATCCCACCCAAAGAGGGGGATGATCCCATTGATAGTGGACCTGAATAACCTCTTTACAGCACTATAAATAAAGGCATTGAGCCAGAAGGAGAGGAGGTTGGAGCTATACATTTTCTTTGGGTAAATGCTGCAGGATTTAGGTCTTCCATTAGAGCCTTTGTGAGGAGAGATTGTCTTCACTTGATTCTACTTGGGAGAGGGTGAGCTTTGTCAAAGTAGAGGAAAACCCTTGATGGACCCTGGGAGGAACTTGCACAACACCAAGGCCAGGTTGTAAGAGTTTCTTTGTTTCGTTATTAATACAAACTGGTTTATTTTTCTCAATAGCTTGTGTTAATGAGTTATTTCATGTGTTCCTTGGTCTGCATGTTGAATATATGTTTTATTATATGAAATGCAAGTGGTTGGTAATTGTTTGATTGTTTGTGGTTGCAGGAATTGACTTGAAGGAGGAGCTCATCCGGATCGTCAAGAACGGACTTCAACAACAGCGTTTTGGAATAAGGTAAGCCTAAACACTTGTAGTTTTCATGTTGTAAAAGGTGTATTTAGAGAAAGATCACTCCATTTTGTCTTGTTTGTCATTAGAATGTCTTAGACTTCTAGGAAGGTCAGTCGTGTCCGCACCCTTGACCAATTCCGTGTGACAGATATTCTACTTCTTCCTTCCCAAAAGTGCATTTGGACTTCTTGGCATATAACTAATGCTCTTCCAATAGAGTAAGAAATTTCTCCAAATGTTGTAGGTGCTCCTTCCAAGTTTTACTGTAAATTAAAATTTCATCAAAGAACACTAATTCAAACTTCCTTAGATATGGACGGAATAGCTCGTTCATAGTAGCTTGGAATGTTGTCGGTGCATTGGTTAAATTGAAAGCCATTACTTTAAACTCGCAATGACCTTCATGTGTTTTGAATGCATTTTTTGCTAGATCTTCCAATCTTATTCTGATTTGGTAATATCCTAATCTTGGGTCCAATTTTAAGAAGTATTTAGTGCCATGCAGTTCGTCCAACATTTCATCGATAAGAGGAATTGGAAACTTGTTTTTAATTGTTATTTTGTTTAGTCCTCGATAATTGACGCATAATCTGAACGATCCATCTTTCTTTCGAACTATACAACTAGAGAAGCATACAGACTTCTACTTTTTGAGATGATGCCACACTTTAAAAGATCTTGGACTAATCTCTCAATTTCAGTTTTTTGATGATGTGGATATCGACATGGTTTGATGTTGATGGGATTTGATCCTGCTTTGACTTTTATTGTATGTTCAATACCTCATTTAGGGGGCATCTTCATCGAAAGGTCTTGGAATACTTTTTCGTGCTTTTGAATTAGCTCTTGGAATTTTGGTTCTTCTTCGTTGACTAGATTCAAAGTTAATATTTCTAATTGATGACACTGTACTACATATGCTGGAAATCCCTTCCGAATCATTTTCATCATCTGGGATGATGATACAATTTGGTTCTTAGGTGGCTAGAACCCATATAATTTGTATTTCTTCCCATCCCATTTAAATTTTATAAATTGCTTTTGATGGTTGGTAGAGTAAGTACTGAGGGTTTGTAGCCATTGGATACCTAAGACCACATCCACTCCTCCTAATGGTATTGTGTAGAACAAATATTCTAAATTAAACTCTTGAATCTACAATTTGACTTTATGTCATTTCCCTACTTTTTCAATTCTCTTACCGTCGGATACCATAACGTTCATGTTGGGCATGGGAAATGTGAAAATGTTGAGTCTCTTCTCCATGGCTGAGTCCAAAAAATTGTGGGTGCTACCGGTATCGATGAGAACCATTACATTTTTCTTCTTGATATGTCCTTTTAATTTAATGTCTAGGGCTATGATATACCTCTCATTGTCGATAATGATACTTTTGGAATGCTCTCGTCATCTAGATCTAGAGAGAATTATGGGGCATCTTCGATTTCTTCTACTTCTGATTCATTAGTTGCTTCACATTTATACAGGTTCTTGGTCTCTTTTCCTTTAGAACGCCTATCTTTAGGGTCCCACTTTTTGCCACAATGTTTGCACTTTCCCTCTTTTGTCCTTTTTGCATTTCCATGTTAGTTTTGTCTCCTACACGAAGATGTGGTGGAACCTATTTTGTATTATCCGTGTTCGCAGATTGGGGAAATCTTCGTCTCAAATATACTCTTTCATCCTTTGACCACAACATCTTTTCAAATTTCTTTTCAGCAGATTTTTCCTTTTGTCTTGCTACTTCTATCGAGGTAATGTCATGAAGCTCAAGTTTTTCTTGTCGATGGGGTTTAAGTCCCATGGTGTACAATTGAATGAGACGAGTTTCTGATAATCCAGGTACTCGTGTTGCTAAAGTCTCCCATTCTCGAGTGTATTTGTCCACATCTCCCTTTTGTTGTAATCTAGTGAGTGCTAAAAATAATTCTGCTTCCTTGACACCTTAGAACCTTTTAAAGAACGCATTTTTGAATTTCCTCCAATTGATTGCAAGTGTCGTATTTTTCCACCACATATACCAATTGTATGCTTCGCCTTCCATTTGCATGGAAGCATGCCTGATCTTTCCATCATCATTGTCAATACTGTAAATCTCGAAATATTATTCTGCTTTATTGAACCAAGCAATGTTTCATTTTTCGTTACCATCAAACTTTGATAGCTCAAGTTTTTCTCTTCATTGATATGTAGCTATCGTCAGGGTGAGGAAAGGGTGTTGACTTGAAAACGCATATTGGTGTACGGATTCTGAAGTTGCCTATTTTGAACATCTGTGTTGCTATTTCCTTGATTAAGTGTGAAGATGCCTTTGGAGACTAAAGATTCTCATGTGCGTCTGACGATTTTGATGAATCTAGAGAATTGAGATGTTGAGTAGCCTCATTATTATGGAGTATTTTATCGGGCGTAATCTTCATATTGTCACAAATATAGGTCAACATCACCATCGCTCAATCCACCTTAATTGAAAGGTTTTCCTAATCCTTTTTACATGCATTCTTGTTCTCCTCAAGTTGACTCTATTCTCTTTGTTGTATTCTGGAGCTCTTTGATTTTATCGCCCTGTCCAGTCACCTTAGTCTCAAGGTCTACTAGTCTTTTATTGAAATCGGCCATCGACATTGATGAAGCCATTGAGCGGGTCTAAGGTGAAGTATACATATCCAGCGTAACTTGACTCTAATAATATATATATATATATATATAGATTGTAATATTAATGCCGCAATCCCTGATTAAAACAAATAAGGACGTTTGTTTAGTGTTTTAGAATGACAACAGTACCTGCGGTTGGAGTGACAACAACAGGTGGAAATACCCGACAACAACAAAGGCACATAGAGGTAGAGGGTTCGATGGCAGAGAAGAGGGCAGGGAATAGGTGTGGTTCGACGATGGAGAAGAAGGTGGGGACGACTGCAGGTTTGATGACGGAGAAAAGGGCGGGGGAAATTGGCGACTATGTGTGCACTGGGGTCAAACAACAATCGAGTTCGAGGAGCAACTAGCTCTGATACATAATGCAGTAGAATACTCAGCGATTATCAACAATGATACATATTTTATTAATAAATGATTGAATGGTTGGTTTACAAAGTGAGAGGCCCTCACTTAAATACATCCCTAAGTGCCTCTTGGTGAATGGGCATGATATTTGATCATGCCCTTTGCCTTAATTAAACTAATAGTTATAGGAATAATTTATTTTTATATAACATGAACCTAGTTTTGAGCTCCAATTTCCTCTGTTTTTTAGCCCATCCAGGTCCAATGTTGAACCATGCTTTGATATCACTTTGTAACACTCCTCCCACCTCCTTGACCATCCTGATTTGTGCAAGGTGTTACTGATGACTTGACCTCCATAGTTTGTCATGCAGATGGAGTTACAAAAATTTTAATTTTTCCATTGTTGTTAAAACTCGAAACGAACACTACCTTTGTGTTCTACTCATCAAGAAATGTTCGGCGATATAAATTTTATCTCAATTCAACTCTCGTATTAAGAGTTATTCCCTTTTGAATTGTAACCAATTATATAATGCCACATCAACACAAGGCTACCATGTGGCTCCATCCTGGGATTGTGTTGCACCATGTGAGTGGACCCAATCAAACCCGGCAAATTTTAGTGTCCCCCCCATTAAATTTTGGTAGACTAGGGGGGTTTTGGGATCAACATAAATTGTTGATATGAGCGCCTTACGATTGTGTTGTTCAGAGGTGATGATGTTTTAACAAGGGCCTCCATGGCAATGGATGGACCCAACTTACCGAAACTTTCTCGTCAAAAACTGCCACTACTCAATTGAGAAACATATCACTCCAACAGTGTCAATGGGCGATGGGTGGTCCTGACACTAAATGAATGACGAGAACTATCTTGATAACTGCCAGCACCGCTCTACTAGGCCCACCCGAACACATTAACCCAAACCTCATTTCTTAACCAAATTGCTCGAAGGCTAAGAACCGAGTAGGGCCCACCAGAGTCCATGTCACACTAGAGCAATGTTCCAAC
The DNA here is from genome assembly GCA_031772625.1 of Pinus tabuliformis. Classification (NCBI taxonomy): domain Eukaryota; kingdom Viridiplantae; phylum Streptophyta; class Pinopsida; order Pinales; family Pinaceae; genus Pinus; species Pinus tabuliformis. Next base: position 702,360,117 of record CM062815.1, on the reverse strand, counting down.
ACATTCCTACCCACTGCATATGGATGCTAACAAGTAACGAAAAATGGGCAGTGGGCAGGTTCTCGCACTAGACCCTTATCCAGACTAGCCATTTCATCTTCAACATCACCCCTTTAAGTTCTTAGCAATCAAATCTGTGGTGGTAGATTATGGCCCAACCACATGGTTCTGTGAATTGGAACCTTGGTTGGATCAGAGTCACCCTCCATTAACGTGCGTGTATCAAATTCACAACATGCCAAAACTCACAATGATTGGCAGTGGGTAGCCATAGTGTTCTATTTTGAAACCACAGTCGAATCGACCTAACTCTTGTCACTTCACCCAATACAAAGTTAACCATAAAAATGACGGTGAGTGGTGTTCCACATTGCTTCTCTAAAAACCCAATGGCAAAGTTTAAGAGCCTGATGGGCCCACCCCCATTAATTTTCAGCGTTAGGACCCATCAACCCTCTTCTTCACTTGACTCATTCTAATGCTTTGAAGGTCGAGAGCCCGACTCTAGGGTGATATGGTTTGAGGCCATGCTCTTAGACTTCAAATATTAATGAATGGAAATGATGTGAGGGGAGATTTTACTCGCCAATTGTAGAGATACTTTTCCCAAGTGCCAAAACCATGGCCCTTATAGTGCCTTGCCACAACCAATAACGAACAAGAGTCCAAGTTACTCCTTCAAAAATTAAGAAAGAGGACAAAGTCTCAAAATCCAAGTCCACACAGATTGCAAGTTATACAAGAAGTCGTTACAGACAATCTAACTCTGCCTAAAATGTCCCTAGACCTCCACTGGGGGGCATCACTCACACAATACTGACGTGATAAAAAACCACATATATATTTAACGATTGTTATATTTTAAATTACAAAATTTTCAAACATATACCATAATATATACATAAATTAACCACAACATGCAATTCTATAAATTAACCATAACACTCAAACCACAAATATGCAAACCCTGTAAGAGTACAATGGAATAAGCACATAACTAGTTTTCAAATACTTATCTTTAAATTCTATGAGTTGGTTACAGTCCTTCGATGTTCCTCCCAGCCATAGACTGCGTTGCTCTAGTTATTTCAACAATCGGTCATGTTAGTTTTTGTAGCATCAAAGGTGTTTTAGTCTCGAAACTTTATGGAGAGGCTAAAACACACGAGTTCTTCATAACCCATAAATTGTTCCACCTATAAGTGTCTCAATTATATTATTAGCCTATTTTTAAATATTTTCTAAGTATAAACATAGGAAATCTGGTTAATTAATCAGTATTAATTAAGATAAAGTATGAATCATCTAGAAACTCACAAGATCGATTCTGATATGATCTTGGCCCTTGATTAAGTTTTAATTTTGGTCGTTGGAGGTCCAACAAAAGATTATAAGAAGAAGTCGATGGGTAGATGAAGAACACACCAGTGCAGACACTTGGTGATATAGGCAAATCGATTTTTCAGTAGCGGAGTGATTCAGCAGGAGGATTCGAGCCAGAGATCAAGTAGCAGGTGCAAAGGAATGAAGCAGTGTTCTAGTGGAGGTTTCCAGGGTCGAAAGAGTCAGATTGAGGAAGTGGGAGTTTTCCCAAAGGGATTGTGTAAGGATTGTGTAGGAAGCAGCAACAAAGCAATTCGATCTAGCTGGAGGAGCATTCGATTCAGTAGCTGATGGTCGGTATTTTGATCAGGAGGACCAGTGAATCAGTTCCAGAGCTAGAGAGAAGTAGAGTTGTAGATTTCAAAAGTTTCTGAAGGCAATAGCAGCAAGACTTGAGCAAGCAATGCGCAGAAGGAAGTGTGAATTTTTTAGGGGGCAGTTTCGGGCGTTGAAATCAGTTGTGGGGTGAGGATAAATCCTCTAAATAATTTTGCCAATGAATCTCTCAGATTTGATTGCCACTTTGGCATCCAAATTATTGTACTCAGATTTGTTGTTGAGGATTAATAATAAAACCCTCATCTGTTGTACTGGTTTTCCCACATTGGGTTTTTCCAGGGACAATTGTCCAAAAATAATAGTGTTAAAATTCTTGGGTGTGTGATAGAATTTCTCAGTTTCTAGCATTTTATTTTCCGTGGAATTTTTATGGTGAAAATTGCAATTGTGATTTTATTCATTGTTTGTCGTAGCAAATAAACTGCATAATTAAATTTACAATTAGGAGAATAATTTTTAGTTGTTGCAATAGATGAAATTTTCACATGGTATTAGAGCATGATTGATCAAGTAGGGAAGCTCACAGACAAAGACAAAAAATTTCTCTCTTAAGAGGGAGCAGCAAGCCAAAATTTTCTAGTGTTGCGCAGTGCAGAGTGTTGGGCAAGGCTTCGATTTTCGAGTTGCAATTGTAGGAAAAGTAGATTTGTCCAGAAAATCGATTCCAGTGGGCAGAGGGAGAAACAGTAGCTCAATGTTTTCGCTAAGCATATTTCTAGTCTAGGTACAGAGAATTTTTATCACAGTTTGCTAGAGTAGAATCCGTGGAAGAGAAATAACACAAATTTGTCTTCAGTAAATTTCAGTATGACCATGGACAAAGTTGACATTCAGGGAGCTTCAAATTTTTTGTCCAGGTTAGAGGATGAATTTGCTTGTTTATAAGGATCAACTTCACAGGGTGTCTGGTATATAGATAGTGGAGTGTTAGCTCACATGACAAGGGTTAGAGAATATTTGTCTAGCTACAAGGAGGAGCATATGTACTTCAAGATTACGATGGGAAATAGAACGAAGTGTACTCTAGTAAGGAGAGGTACCATCGATTTTCAGAAGGAGTCAGGAGCAAGTATCAGCACTATAGATGTACTACATGTATTAGGATTGGGTATGAACCTGATTTCAGTATCCGAGTTACAACATAAGGGATATGATATCTACGTTGTAGGGAAGAAAGTGTTAGTCAAACACTCGAGTTGGAAGAGGGTGAGACGTATTGGAGTTCGAAGAAACAGGTTGCAACTCGACTCTCCAATGGCATTGATAGGTAGTTACAACAGTAGTGGGGAGGAACTAAATTATCTTTGGCATAGAAGAATGAAACATCTACACCATGGAGCATTCAAGATGCTTAGGGAGATAGTAACAGGGATTTCAAAACTTGGCATGGAACACGATGATGTGTGCAGAGGATGCATGCTTGGGAAGTATGTTAAGGCAACATTCCCAAGAAGTGATAGCAGGCAGTTGGCGTGTTAGGACTTATACATTTAGATATTTGTGGCCCGATGTCCACTAGAGCTCTTAGTTGGGCCGAACACTTCGTCACCTTTATTGATGATCATTCCAGGAAAACCTGGATCTACTTCTTGAAGACCAAGGATGAGGTCTTCGATCGTTTCATGGAGTTTAAGGCTATCGTAGATAATGCAACAGGGAATAAGATCAAGGTGTTGCGCTCAAATAATGGTGAAGAGTATATTCATAGATATTTTACAGATTTTTGTGCGAAGGAAGGCATCAAAAGAGAGTGGACAACTCCTTACAATCCATAGCAGAATGGGGAAGCAGAGAGAAAAAACATAACTATAGTTGGGGTTGCAAAAGAAATGTTATATGACCAAGATTTGCCTAGGTTTCTATGGGAAAAGTCATGTAACGCAAAAGTGTATATTCAGAACAAGACTCCTCATAGAGCATTAGGGAAAAAAACGCTAGAAGGGGTCTTCACAGGGAAGAAGCTAGAAGTTAGTCACTTCAAGATCTTTGGTAACATTGCTTATTGCCACATGTCAGATGAGAAGCACACCAAATTGGATCAAACTGCAGAGAAGTGGTTTCTCGTTGGTTATAGTGAAACCACCAAGGCATACATGATCTACGTTCCTAGAAATAGGAAGATTATAGTGAGATGAGACATAAAGTTCATTGAAGATTGAGCTTTCAAAAGATCTCGTGAGATGCCTGTAGGTGATAAAAATCAACCAGGTGAAGCTCTCTTGGTCCAACCACAGGGGTAGCCAGTGGGACCACCAATGGGACAATCAAAGGGATCTAGTATAGTGACCAATACTAGCATTTTCTCAGGTGTAGGGTATCCAATGAGATCTCAGGAGATGGAGTAGCAGAGGCAAGATGAGGAGGAGCTAGTTGAATCTCATGAACCAACAGAGAAGTTCGTCAAACATTGAGAGATGTAGAGGAGCTTGTTGGAGTTCTTAGAACGAACAAGAGAGAGTGCAGGAAACCTGATAGATATCAAGCATTGGTAGCTCAGGTTGCAGAACCTTCCAGCTTTCATGAAGCCACACAACATCAAGTGTGGGTAGCTGCCATGGTAGAAGAATACAACTCTAACATGATGAATGATGTTTCAAAGGTGGTGCCAAGGCCCGAGGACAAGTCAGTGGTAGGTTCTCGATGGATCTACAAGATCAAGTATGTTGCAAATGGCAGCATGGAGAAGTACAAGGCTAGGTTTGTGGCAAAGGGGTTGCATAGAAGGAAGGGATAGATTATGAGACCTTCGCCCCAGTTTCTAGATACACTTCTATTCAGTGAGTTATATCCCTAGCAGCGCAGATGGGATGGCAAATTTACCAGATGGACATCAAGAAAACATTCTTGAATGGGGTGAGAGAGGAAGAGGTGTACATGTAACAAATAGAGGGCTTCAAGACTCATGAGAGGTGCACTCATGTGTGTGGACTAAAGAAATCTCTATACAGGCTTAAGCAGGCTCCCAGGGCATGGTATGGTCGGATTGACAACTACTTGCAGCAGATGAGATTCATCAAGAGTGACTTTGATCCAAACTCTTAATATTTGATGGTAGAGGGTGAGCCACTCATCCTAGTATTGTATGTGGATGATCTCTTCCTTACAGGTTCATCAGGGCTCATAGAAGATTGCAAGAGGAACCTAGCAGCAAAGATTTGGGGATGATGCACCATTTCCTAAGATTGGAAAGGTAGCAGAAGGACAGGCAGATTTTCCTTAGGCAATGAAGATGCGCTATAGATGTTCTGAAGAGGTTCGAAATGCAGGATTGTAGACCCATGTCTACACCCATGATCACCAACTGGAAGAAGAATGATGTGTCAGATGACAAGGATGTTGACCCCACCTTTTATAGACAACTCATCGGTTCTATCATGTATCTGGTCAACACTAGGCCAGATATTTGCTTTGCAGTCAATACCCTTAGTCAGTTTATGGTAGAACCAAAGAGAGTACATTGGGCAACAATGAGACATATTTTGAGGTATGTGCATGGCACAATCAAGTATAGGTTGAGATACACCCGAGGGGATAGCATCAGATTATGTGGATTCACAGACGCAGATTGAGTAGGCAATTTAGTGGACAGGAAAAGTATCTATGGGTACTGCTTCAACGTTGGATCAAGAATGGTTTCTTGGTGTAGAAGGAAGCAAAAGTTAGCAACATTGAGCTCTACTGAAGCAGAGTATATGGCAGCAAGCACAACAACGTGCGAAGCTATATGGATTTGGAAGTTGTTGGTAAGCTTGTTCACGTAGAGGATGGAGGCGACCAGTGTCTACTGCGATAATCAGAGTTGCATTAAGCTCTCTAAGAATCTAGTGTTTAATGACAGGTCAAAACACATAGATATTTGGTTTCATTTCATCAGAGATTGTGTGCAGCATGGAGCGGTCTAGCCACAGTGTATTCCCACAGATAAGCAAGTTACTCGCAAAAGCTCTAGGTAGAGCTAAGTTCATCTATTTTAGAGAACATATGGGTAGGATGGAGAACCCATTTTAGTAGTAAGGACAAACTATTTTGGATGCTTCTTAGTTGCAATTGTTGCAGCTGAAGCAGCAACAGATGAGAGAGAGTTACAGTCAGATGCAAAGTTGGTAGCAGTTTGGTAGTGTCAGCAGCAGCACATATGTAGCGTCAAAGTTGCGCAGTGGTTGGTGGGTAGTATCTAGACATCAGTAGCATGACAAAGAGGTGATACAAAGGCAGATTGTTGTAGCAGCAGTGGTGTAGCGCTAGAACACCTTCCTTGCTAAGAGGGAGTGTTATTTTTTGAAGCATCAGAGGTGTTCTAACCTTGAAACTTAGTGGATAGGCTAAAACACATGAGTTCTTCATAACCCAAAAATATTTTATGGAAATTTCACCTATAAGTGTCTCAATTAGATTATTAGCCTATTTTTAAATATTTCCCAAGTCTAAACTCAGGAAATTTGATTAATTAATCAATATTAATTGAGATACGGTATGAATCATCTAGAAACTCACATAGATTGACTCTGATATGGTCTTGGCCTTTGATTAAGTTTTAATCTTTGTCGTTGGAGGTCCAAAATAATATTATAAGAATAAGTCGATGGGTAGATGAACACACCAGTGCAGACACTCAGTGATCTAGGCAGATCAATTTTCCAGTAGCAGAGTGATCCAGCAGGAGGATTAGAGCTAGAGATAGAGTAGCAGGTGGCAGAGGAGTGAAGAAATATTTTGGTGGAGGTTTCCAGTGTCTGAAGAGTCAAATTGAGGGAGTGTGAGTTTGCCCAGAAGGACTACACAAGGATTGCGCAAGAAGAAACAACAGAGAAGTTCGATCTAGCTAGAGGAGCAATCAATTCAGTAGTTGGTGGACCAGTGAATTAGTTCTAGAGCCAGAGAGAAGTAAAGTTGTAGATTTCAAATGTTTTCGGAGGAAATAACAACAAGAACTACACAAAAGTTGACGCAGAAGGAAGTGTGAATCGCTGAGGGGCTAGTTTTAGGAGTTGAAATCAGTTGTGGGGTGAGGAAAAATCCTCACAATAAATTTTCCAATGATTCTCTCGGATTGGATAGCCAATTTGGCATCCAAATTATTATACTCATATTTGCTACTGCAGATTAATAATAAAACCCTCATTTGTTGCACCGGTTTTCTTGCATTGTGTTTTTTCGGGATAATTGTTCAAAAATAACGGTGTTAAAATTCTTGGGTGTGTGCTAGAATTTCTTAGTTTCCAGCATTTTTTTTTTCCACGTAATTTTTATGGTGAAAATTGCAGTTGTGATTTTATTCATTATTTTTTGTAGCAAATAAACTGCATAACTAAATTTGCAGTTAGGAGAATAATTTCTAGTTGCTGCAATAGATGAAATTTCATAGGTCACCCCAGAGCTAGGGCTATGACTCCTCTTAGTGTCAACTACTCGAGCCAGGTACATGCTTCGTACCATACATGAAAGAGCCAAGGTACCAAACCCATTAGCGTCCAACCTCCAGGCTCACACACTCCATCAGCTTGCGCCCAAGTGGTACACACCCTTCTCTGCACCCTCACTCCCTCGAGTCTTGTGCCACCACCTTCAGGGCATTTAACTGTCGGAAAAGGATGGTCTCAACTCTATGGCTCTAGGAGCTCTTGCTGCCCTCTTGGGTCTCCAAGTACCTTCTAGGCTCTCGTGTCAAACCCTAGAAACCTCCAACCACAAAGCTCACAACCCCCATCAACCTGCGCCCAAGTGGTGCACACCCTTCTCTACACCTGCAGTACCTCAAGTCTCATGCCATCACCTATAGGGTGTCTTACCGTTGGACAGGGATGGTCCTCCAGGGCTCCAAGAGTCTTACTGCCATCCTAGGTATTCACTATCTAACTGCCTGATCCCTCTTAGGGGAGAATACCCCTTTTATAGCCATGTTTCTCTCTTTTTATTATTATAATATTATAATATACATTTTCATCCAGATGCCTTTTCTTGCCATGGATTCTCAGCTTCCCAAAATCTTTTCATATGGGCCAGTCCACAACCATTATGTGTTTATTACTATGCATAAATTAAACATACTTGCCACACTTATGCTTTCCAACCTCATAGCATATAAAAGCATATACACACGGGCATCTCGGCCCCAACACATAGACACACACATACACATGGGCGCACCGCCCAAAAGCAATTCTCAGCTTACTAGCCTAATTAATTTTGCCCTAGCTCACTAGCCTAACAATCACAGTCCTCAGACCCATTACATAGACACACCAGCCTTAACCATATATATAACTTGGCTCCACTAACCTAACATGTATATTTATACAAAGGCATACAAGCCTCAATCAGTTTCAGTCTAACTAGCCTATTCCACATTCTAGCTCACTAACCTAATGTCACCTATACTTGCATATCACAAGTCAGGGGATCCTGATTGGGGTGTTACATTCCCCTCCCTCTTATTTATGCATTGTCCTCAATGCATTAAATTACAGTCAAAACATGCAAGCACTGTTGTCCCATGCAATTTATCCTCCCTTCTTTCATGTTCACAGTCAGTATATTGTAGGTGCATTGTTCATATGCTACACCGATGTCTTTATTTCAGGGCATCCTCAATTCCTTGTGCATAAACAAGATCCATAGGTTTTTATCATGCCCCACATTGAAGGGTGTGCAGCCCAACATAATAACCACTATACCTGATAAGACATGAAATCAAATAGGATTAATGCCTGCAATAATTAATTCACGGACATACTCTGCTCCAAATGAGAAAAATAAAACCATATAACACACAGTTAACAGCAAGAAATATTCTCAAGGTAAAACTTTAGTGAATAATTAAGGCACATTCTGCACGTTAGTGCCCTGTCATTGTTCTTTCTTGAACAGAGAATCCTCCATATAACACATGATTAGCAGCAAAAGGTTAACTCACAAGGTAACATGACAATCAATGAGCAAACCACATAAGGCATTTAAGTGCTTCCTCAATGAGCACTACTCTTGCATATAACATTACTGTTGTTTCCATGATTTGCAATCCTGCTTTTAGGTTGCAAAGCCTTGATGTGCTATTTTCCCAGTCCTCAATCCTGGAAATTTTGAGTAATCCAGACTAACTTAGCTATCCAAGAACTCTGTTCAAATGTTAGAAATTCATTTGAAATAGACACCTTAAAACCCTGCCCTTTTCTGTCTAAGAACATCCTTGAGTACAAGATAATCCTCTCTCCTTGATTGCAGATAGAGAGCTCCTACACACATTGTATTGTTGAAGGTAATATGCTTAATCATCATCCAAGAAATGCACTGTTACTAAGTTTAACCATGTCTTCATAGGTATGCAGCCTTCCTATGATTATAGACCTAAGGATGTGTTGATTGCCATACTATCTTGGAGAGAGCAAGACTATATGAATGCAGCTGTTAAGTAGGAATAATTTTCATTTTTGTTTCTATTTGTATGCTATTGCTTATGCTCATAATTTATGTTGTTAGTGGTACTATTACCCACCTTTTCAAAAGATTCAACAGCCTGTCAACTAGGTCATAGCCTCTTCCACAGTGTTCCACGGGGACACGTACCCTAGGGTCGCGTGCACGTACCCCTCACACCCCACGCACCCGGGATGGGGGGACGTCTGGGGAAATGTTTTCCCACATCCTCCTTTTAGGGAGATGTGGGGAGACGCAGGGGGGGACATTTCCCTAGTGTGGGGGACGCGACTCCCCAAAAGGGAGATGCATGGGCGTCCCCCCCTCAATATGGGCTATGCGTCCCCCATTAAATTTGCTTGTAAACAATGATTTACGACAGGGAAAACCTAGTATTTGACCATATTTCCCTACTAATGCTATGCAATTCATGGTAATGTTAAATTCTTAAAGTAAAAGTGACATTCTCCTTTATCTTTCATATAAAAGGATGAAAATGAAAGATAAAGGAGAATGTCACTTTTACTTAAATTTTTAACATTACCATGAAATGACTCAAGATGTTTGAGAGTGGTTTCAACCTCATTGGATTTCATATGGAGAAAGTAGAGTTTTAGATCTCACTCAAAATCCAGCAGACTTAACAGTTTTTCAGGAATTCAGGATTCGATGGATTGCAATGTTTCCATTGCATTTTCTCATGTACAAGGGTATGGAATTTGTATTTAATGAAGAGCACCAAGCCCTCTTTGTACTTTAGAGTGACTTTTAGACCCATCACTCCACTGTTTTTGAGTTTTAGTTATATCAATTTACTATTCCAGTATTCAGATTTCAGTGTCTATTATAGTCTATTTTGCTTAGTACTAATTAGATTCTAGAATGATGAATGATGAATTCTAATTTTAAATCAATTTAGAATCTAGAATTATGAATGATGAATTTAATTTTTAAATCAATGTAGATTCTAGAATGGTGAATAATGAATAATGAATATGGATTGGAGTATTTCATTATTGAATCTCGTGGTCTATGGATGAATCATGTATGTATTAGTAAGGATGATGAGTATGGATCAATGTATTTCATTATTTAATTCAATTATGTATGTATCATTGTATTTATGCTTTCATATATATATATATATATATATATATATATATATATATTAAAAAGGAAAAAAATATATACCCCGACATCCCCCGTCCCCCCTAAATTTCCCTAAAATTTGAGGGTACTCCCACACGTCCCCCTTGTGCGTCTCCCCACACCCACGTCTCCCCGTCCCGGAGTCTTGGTGGAACATTGCTCTTCCATGAATGTGCCTTATGTGTAATCTGTAGATTGATGAATCACTGTCCATGGTACAAGTTTCTGTGGGTGTCTGATGATTTTATCAAACTATAAAATGTAATACCACTTGGAATCTCAGGTAGATGAAACAATTTAGGAAGCTTTGTATTCAGTTGTGGCCACCATTCAAGTAAACTGGTCAATAATTGCTGACCAATTCACAAGACTTTACTTCTTCACACCAGACTAATTTATACTTGTCAATCTATTGTATTTTGTTCACACCCTTGTGGTCCATAATGTTCAGAGCTGCATCGTGCAACTTTACAACATAGCGCTGTAATGGTTTTCACCAGACCGACAGAATATGTATTGTTATTTCCTAGCTTTAGATTTAATTGACCATAGTTTGGACATGGCCGACCAAGATGAGGCCAAGGTTCCACTCGAGCTAGATGTTCAAGTCGGTAATCATTCATTTCCCTCTCCTAGTTTTGAATATCTTGTTGCTCAACTTATATACAATTTCCACCACTGAAATAGTCATATCCATCCACTACTTTGTTGCACCTATAACAAAAATATTGACCAAAATTATAGCAAGTCATCTTGTTGCAGCTGTCTGTTTTGGAGATAGCCATCTTGCATGATGGACATTGTTTTGCAGCACGTAGTATCTGCTTCACACTAGGCAGGTCATTAATTAAGTCCTGCTTCATTTTTCTTTGCTTTGAAACTATCTGACCTGAATTTTAGCACTCCTGAATATTCATTGAAGAATATTGGAAACACATGAAAAGTGCTACAGAATGGTTGATTTTTTTTTCATCATTGTATTGCATCAACCAGGAAACTAAAATATCAATATCTGGAGATAAAAACCCAGAAATCACCCAAAACACATGTCAATGCAATAGGAAGAAGGTGCTGAACATTGAATGTGTAAAAGTTTCCCACCAGAACATCTTTTGAAGAAGACATGCTATTGCTTAGGAACACCAATTTCTGTAGCATTCCTTGGTTTAGCTGCTTGCACTCTCTCAGAGCATCATTTATGTTCATTTGGGAAGGTAGTGCATTGCCCTAAACTGGAAATTTCTGGGACAGCTTGATTGACTGCATCAGACCGTAAAGATTAGCGCCATTCCTTATGTGAGTGAAGCAAACTTGATTTTTAACTCCATTATCTCTTGATGGATTCTTTACATGCCTTCATGTGCTCCTTCTGGGTTTCTAATAGTGATTATAAACTCACTAAATAGTAGAGATTCAGGCTTTGCCCCTCGAAAATTCTCAATCTCAAATTGTGAGCAATCCTCTAACTGTGCAGCGCAGTCTATAGAATTATCATTTCCTTCAGCTCCCTGGGACCTCTAGGAGAAGGGAGTCCCCTCACCACCCATCTCTAGTTACATCTACTTTATTTAGCTACCCCTTTATAGTCATTACATCTACTTTATTTAGCTACCCCTTTATAGTCATTACATCTACTTTATTTAGCTACCCCTTTATAGTCATTAAAATAATCTAGTAAAATCAAGAAAATCAAGAAACTCTGAAACGTAACCTTCATCAGGAGCTTCCAAAATGCTTCTTGAAATGCTTGATCCTTGACCATTGATCTTCCCATACTGTAACTCGTTCCCTTGCTTTTGAGGAAGGTATTTTCCAGAATGGTAATAAAATTACAGATTTGGAATTTTATTTTTTAGCTACTGCAACGACCTTTATTTCATACCCAAGGCTTGCTGCACATTAAATCATACTGGGGCTATGGCTTTTCTGGAAAATACTGCAACCCTGTCGAGTGAAGACTTGCAAGTTGCTGGTATAGTGGTGCCAAGCAACTGCCTTTTACACCAGCAAATAGAAAATAGATATACCCAGAAGATGCGATGAGTGGTCAGCCTGAGTTTGAATAGTTCGGTGAACCTAGCAGCATCCTGACAAAGGATCGTCTCCAGTGATCCTAGCAGGGCATGTTTCATCTTTTGATTATTCTGAGGTCCTGACATGGCATGTTTCTTCTTTTTGAAGCATAAGGGGCCAGGAGTACTTCATTCCTATTGATCCACGCTATAAAGCAATCATCCAAGTTCCTTGATAAAAAAATTCCTCTATATCCATGTGAGATGGTAGCTGCCATGATTTTGTCCTTTTAAAGTATCCTTCTTTATGTTTCATATTGCTGTAGCAGTGACAAGGACGCTGCCTAGTTTGGAACAAGCAGAATTGCTCACTGATGATGCCTTGACCAAGATTTATTTTTTTCCTCAAAGGTGAAGCCCTCTTATAGGCATGGCTATCATCTTATCCTTTTCATTTTTAAAACAGAATGATTGTTGTAAGAAGAATCTCAACCACGCCAATCCCTGCAGTGTTACTGCCTCTTAAGGAAGTGTAAGTATGAGCAACACAAACTCAAGTCTTGGAAAATCAGAAACCGTGGATGGTTGAGCTGCTTCATAACCATATTATGGGGAATCATATGACTAGCAGTATGGCATGATTCAATGAGTTTGTGGAGTAGAAGAAATTGGAGCAAAATTCTCTTACTCCCGCCTATACAAATTCATGGTATGCAGCATAGTCCTCAGGATATCTCCAATCTAATATGTTCAAGTCCATGTATGATGTAGCTGTAGATCTTCAAATCTGAATATAAACTTTGCAAAATACCATCATATCTCATACCGAAAGGGAGTGGAGATGATCTGATATTGCTCTAAGTCAATTAATAAGCTATTACAGACTCATGTGCATAGTTGTGCTTATGTTATTTTGTGCAACAGATTGATAGAATTGCGAAATACATAGGCAATGAAGCAATTAAAGAAAATATAACGGAAAACATATATAAACACAACAAGTTTAATAAAGAGTTTACCCAATACTCCTAGGTTACGTCTCCTGGTCCAGCCTTCAGTGGTGGCCTCTCTATTATGTCTTCAAAACAGAGTTTTACAACAGTGAGCTCAATTTGAGTCTCACACAACAGATATAAAATAGTAAGGTTGTACTTGGATCCCCCAAGTCTCCTTTGAGCACACAGACTCTCCTCACTGACTCTCTGCCTCTGTTGATTACAACAGTATGAGCCCAATCTGAGACTCAATACATGGCAGATATACAGAGGAGTTTGCTTGAACCTCTCAAGCCTTCTCGGAGTACACAGACTCTCTGAATCTCTCTGTCTCTGTCTTAACTTTGACTCGGTGCTGCCTTTGCTTTTTCAGGTCAGCTCCTAACTTGCCTATGTTTGCTTCTGTCAGTTTGTGGCTATAAAGCCCATCTGCTCCCTGACTGTTTGTTTCCGCTTCTCGGCTTTCCGGTTCCCTGCCTCTGTTCGTTTGAATCCCTCTTTTCGGCGTTTAACAGTCATTGCATAACGCCTCACAGGGAGGTGGCCACCTATTCCATAATGGATGAGTGTGTCAATTCCCTTGGAAATATTTGAAATGATCGTTCTTTCCGTTTATACCAAGAATGCCCGCGAAACACGACTTTCCGCTAAAGCACTGTCCATATCGGACTTCAAATCTTTAAACAATCTGCTTTAGAATCTCCTCGAATCCGGTCGTCCATCGGATCGTGTCTCCGTCGTTGATCTGGAGGCCCCAGATCCTACGATCATCGTTCATATCGGGTGGCTAAGCTGCACAATGTTTTCCCATCCGATGCGAGTGGTTTTCTCTCTCCTCCACTAGGACGCATGGTAATCGTTGTATGGCATTGGGTGGAACTTGGTTGAAACCACTAACCGCTCGAAGCCCGTCCAATATCCTACTGGTTTGGTGGAATCCCACTCCTGACGGAATTGAAACAATATCCTTTGCATTTGATAATTATTTCGGGTTCGGGTGCTTGTGGTCTCGCTTCACTGAAATGTTTCCTTGCGATATGCGATTAACGACTTGTCATGAGGATTCCCTGCGATATGCGAAACGACCCCCGCTGATTGAAATTGTCTCTACATTTTCTGATTGCAATAGCGCGCGTTACCATGGGCCGTCGGTTTGCGCGCTTGATCGACGGTCCTCGTTGATCCGCGCTGATCACAATTCGCAACTGTCATGAGGATTCCTCCGATAAGCTTGATGTTTACAAGATTTTTAATCTTTGGCATGATTTTTAGAGAGTTCATGAAAACATAGAGAGTGTTCTTGGATCCATTTGGATCACGCCTTCCCATTAAAAAAGCTTTTGGACCACCAAAAGTTGGTTTTTAAGCATCAATCAAGTGAGGATATAGCTTGCCTGCTTGCCCAATCTCTATCCATCTTGCACTGTTTGGTTTTGAACCTTTGAGTCCAATCCTGAGGTACTCAACATCCTCTCTGCAAGTAGTTCTCACCTTTCTGTCCAGAACTGTATCTTCCTGCAACTCATTGAGATATTTAGGCAACAGATCATCAATAGAAGGCAACTGACTCTGCTCTTCGGGATATTCAATTAATGAAGGTTCAAACAGTCTCAAGCTTTCTGCATTAACTACTGAATAGATGTGCATGTAAGATGATAAATCAAGGCGAAAAACATTCTCACCAATTTTCTCAAGTATCTTGAAAGGTCCATACCTTATTGGCTTCAACTTCTTACCGTCACCTTGCATTCTGTCTTTGCTGATATACAACCAGACTTGATCACCAACTTGGAAACTATGCTCAATCTGATACTTATCATGCCTTGCATTGTACTTGGCTTGGCTCTTTTCCAGTTTTTCTTGC
This sequence comes from Pinus tabuliformis, assembly GCA_031772625.1. Lineage (NCBI taxonomy): Eukaryota > Viridiplantae > Streptophyta > Pinopsida > Pinales > Pinaceae > Pinus > Pinus tabuliformis. Next base: position 702,344,962 of record CM062815.1, on the reverse strand, counting down.
ACTGCCTGGTCAATCTCTTGGATCTGTTCAATGAATTTGGTTGCTTTGTCCACATCACTGTGTCCATCAACTGCTATGTCTTTACTAAAGACAAAATCCAAAGGAGACCTTGGTGTGAAACCAAAACAGGTCTCAAAAGGAGATCTTTGTGTAGAAGAATGTTTGGCACGGTTGTAAGCATGTTTCACATAACATATATGTTCATCCCAAAGCTTGGGATTCTTGCTACAATAGCCCCTGAGCAACTGGATCACTGTCCTATTGACCACCTCTATTTGGCCATCTGTTTGTGGATGAAAGGCTATGCTCTTCTTCAGTTTGGTGTCCATCAATTCCCACAGACTTGACCAAAACTTCCCAACAAATCGGGAATCTCGATTAGATACAATGGAAGTGGGTAATCCAAAATGAACCCATACATGTTGAAAGAACAACTTTGCTGTTTGTTCAGCGGTAATCTGTTTGTTACAAGGTATTAAAATACACATTTTGCTGAACCTATCCACAATAACATATAAATAGTCATGACCTTTTCTAGATTTAGGCAATCCCTCAACAAAGTCCATGGAAACACTTTCCCGAGGATGAGAAGGAACTAATAATGGAGTGTACAAGCCTAGTTTTCTATTGTTGGGCTTGCTTTTAGCACACATGGTACACCCTCTTACATATCTAGAAATGGTTTCATGCATTCTTGGCCAATAACAAAATCTTTGCAGCTGTGCAACTGCTTTACTTACACCAAAGTGACCTGCTATTAGAGAAGTGTGTGCTTCTCAGATTATCTTTACTCTTTTAGTTTGAGGAATGCATAGATTTCCCAAATGATACAAGAGTTGGTCTTTAATATGATAATCCAATTCTTCTACTTGTTTGCCATGACTTAAAGTTGCATATAGATCTTTAAAATCTATATCTTGAGCATATTGTTCAATGTAGCTTTCATGCAATACTGAGTTATACTTAAGTATAGTAGATGCATTTATGATTGGTCTGGACAACATATCTGCAACTTTATTGTGTATGTCTTTCTTATATCTGATGACAAGATGAAACTGTTGTAGAAAATCTATCCACCTATAGTGTCTTGATTGCTGCAATTTAGTTTGTGAGTGTAAATATTAAAGTGGTTGATGATCAATATGTATAACTATCTTTTTGCCCATTAGGTAATGTTTCCACCTTTTCACACTCTGTACTAATGCATACAATTCTTTGTCATATGTGGGATAATTAACTACTGTAGAATTAAATGTCTTAGAATGATAACATATAGGTTTACCATGCTGCATCAACACTGCTCCCATGGCATAGTCACTGGCATCTGTTTCAATCTCAAATGGTCTTTGAAGATCCGGCAATGCTAGTACTGGTGCTATACTAATTTTTTCTTCTAAGGTGTTGAAGGCTTTCTGCTGTTTTCCTCCCCACTGAAACACCTTGTTCAATCCCGTTAAAGCATGTAAGGGAGCTGCAATTAAGGAAAAGTTAGCAATAAACTTTCTCCAATATTGTGCTGCTCCTAGGAAGCTTCTAACTTCTGTAGCAAATTTGGGTTTAGGCCAATTTACAATGACTGCAACCTTAGAGGTATCTATCTTCAATTCACCACCCCCTACAATCTGACCCAAATAATTTAAAGATGTTTTGCCAAATTCACATTTTGATAACTTGACATAGAGATTTTCTCTTTTCAAAACATCTAGAGTCTGCTTTACATGCTTTAAATGTTCTTCCCATGTTTTACTAAGTACAAGAATGTCATCTAGATACACAATCACAAAATCATCAATAAAAGGTCTGAGTACATCATTCATTACTCTCATGAAAGTAGCAGGAGCATTAATTAAGCCAAAAGGCATAACTAACCACTCATATAGCCCTTGCTTTGTTTTGAAAGCAGTCTTCCATGTATCTTGCTCTGCAACTCTGATTTGTTGGTAGCCACTACGCAAATCCAACTTGGAAAAGTAAACAACTTCTTTCAACTGATCTAATAGATCATCTATTCGAGGAAGGGGATAATGATTCTTGATGGTTATCTTATTTAGTGCTCGGTAATCAATGCACATTCTCCATGAGCCATCTTTATTGCTCACCAATACTATTGGAGATCCACATGGTGATGTGCTAGCTCTTATGAACCCTTCTCGAGCAGCTCCTGTACCTGCTTCTTGATCTCTACATTCTCTAAAGCAGATAACCTTTTATACTTATGGTTGTGACTGTTGTTTCATCCCCTGAGTCTGACCCCAAATCTTTCTGAATAGTTGCAGTAGTCTTCTTCTTCTTGCCATCGAACTTCTTGGGTTTCAGCTCCAAATGCAAAATCCAGCAGTGTTCATCATCATGTCCATCCTTCTTGCAGTGAGTGCATGAAGGTTTGGCCTGTTGTATAGCATTTGTCTTCCTCTCTTTCCATTTATGCTTCCTCTTTTCTTTGTTCTTGCTTGTAGTGGGTTTTGATGATCCCCCAATCTCTGGGTTCACATTCTTGCCTCTAGCCTCTAGATGTGTACCCTGAACGAAAACCTCATCTATGCTAGAGGGATTAAACATGAGAATGGTGTGCTTTAAATAGCTGTGTAGACCACCTATATACTTCAGCAAAGTTTATAAAGAAATGCCTAGAATTAAAGCTCTTTTTCTAAATTCTTGGGTTTAACTTTGTACACTTTGCCCTTTCAATTGGCGAAGAGTTTGCCAACTCATCATAGCTTGCTGCATATAAGCTAGTGGATAGAATTGTTTTTTGATGGCAGAAACAAATTCATTCCAGGTAGAACGAATTTTACCATGCTTCTTCAAATCAGCTTGTGTCCTGCCTTCCCACCATACTAAGGCAGTTCCTCCAAGACGAAGGCTAACCAACTGATCTTTTTCCTTTCTGAATCGATGTTCTACACCCTGCAATATACATCAATTTGTCTAATCCAGTTATTTAACTTTTCTGCATTTAATTCTCCATCATAAACTGGCAAATCAAACTTCACATCTAATTTAATCAAAGAAGTTTTCTTCTTTTTTCTTTTCAGGGTTATCTTTATGTGGAGAAGATGATGAGGATGATGAAGGTGATGATGGGGGAGATGGTGGAGAAAGCTTCTCTTCTTTTCCTTTGCCTTCTGGATTGGCAACTAGAAGAGGTTCCTCTGCTTTTTTATCTTGCTTGGAGCTTGAATAATCTTCATCTCTACCTTTCTTAAATTCTCTATACATCTCTTCTACCATGGCTCTCATGGTCATAAAGCTTTCCATAAATTGGCTTCCGACTCCTGTGGAGTTTTTTCTGCCATTCTCTTCTGAGAATAGACTCTTCCAATTTCTTGGTTAGCTTCAAATCAATTCTCCTTCTCCTAATTTGAGCTTTGACCTAGTTAGCATTCAACAACATCTTGCACAAGCTTGTCTAACCTTAGCAACCTAAAGCTTTGATACCACTTGATTTGATATTGATCTAAGTCAATTAATAATGTATTACAGACTCATGTGCATGGATGTGCCTATGTTATTTAGTGCAACGGATCGATAAGATTGCGAAATACACAGGCAATGAAGCAGTTAAAGAAAACATAATAGACAACACATATAAACACAACAAGTTTAATAAGTTCACCCAATACTCATGGATTACGTCCCCTGGTCCAGCTTTCAGTGGTGGCCTCTCTATTATGTCTTCAAAACAGAGTTTTACAACAGTGAGCTCAATTTAAGTCTCACACAACAGATATAAAACAGTAAGGTTGTACTTGGATCCCCCAAATCTCCTTTGAGTACACAGACTCTCCTCACTGACTCTCTGCCTCTGTTGATTACAACAGTATGAGCCCAATCTGAGACTCAATACATGGCAGATATATAGAGGAGTTTGCTTGAACCTCTCAAGCCTTCTCGGAGTACACAGACTCTCTAACTCTCTCTGTCTTTGTCCTAACTCTGACTCGGTGCTGCCTTTGCTTCTTCAGGTCAGCTCCTAACTTGCCTCTGCTTCTGTCAGTCTATGGCTTTAAAGCCCATCTACTCCTTGACTGTTCGTTTCTGCTTTTCGGCTTTCCGGTTCCCTGTCTCTATCTGTTCAAATCCCTCTTTTCGGCGTTTAACAGTTATTGCATAACGCCTCACAGGGAGGTGGCCACCTATTCCATAACGGATGAGTGTGTCAGTTCCCTTGGAAATATTTGAAACGATCTTTTTTTCGTTGATACCAAGAATGCCCATGAAACACGACTTTCCACCAAAGCACTGTCCATATCGGACTTCAAATCTTTACACAATCTGCCTTAGAATCTCCTCGAATCCGGTCGTCCATCGGATCGCGTCTCCACTATTGATCTGGAGGCCCCAGATCCTACGGTCATCGTTCATATCGGGCGGCTAAGCTGCATGATGTTTTCCCGTCCGGTGCGAGCAGTTTTCTCTCTCCTCCCTTGGGATGCGTGGCAATCGTTGTATGGCATCAGGCGGAACTCGGTTGAAACCGCTTACCACTCGAAGCCCGTCCAATATCCTGCCGGTTTTGTGGAATCCCGTTCCTGACGGAATTGAAACAATATCCTTTGCATTTGATAATTATTTCGGGTCTAGGCACTTGTGGGCTCACTTCATTGAAATGTTTCCCTGCGATATGCGATTAGCGACCCTCGTTGATTGAAATTGTCTCTGCATTTGCCAATTGCGATAGCGCACGTTACCATGGGCTGCCGGTCTGCGCGCTTGATCGACGGTCCTCATTGATCTGTGCTGATCGCAATTCGCAACTGTCATGAGGATTCCTACGATAAGCTTAATCTTCACAAGATTTTTAATCTTTGGCATAATTTTTAGAGAGTTCATGAAAACTTAGAGAGTGTTCTTGGATCCATTTGGATCAGGAGATGCTAAGATGAAGTTTTGAAATGCCTTCACAATATTGCTTGCTTCATCCTAGAAGCAATAAGTCAATTTGGAATGTGCATTTCAACTGAGTGTTGCAGTCACCAATTCAGACATCCATTCTGTAGCAACCTTGTTGATGTGTTACTTGAAGAGAATGAATCAGCATCCGTCAATAAACTAAAATGCCAACCCAGGGCTGAATTATTGGTTTGCTCAAGTTCAATATTCCTTCTGATCTTCTCAATGACTATATATGCAATTTATGGTTAAAACAACATATATTTTTGCAGAGGATTTGATGTTTAGTGCTAGCATCATGGGGATTCTGTTCATTTTGTTCTTATTGCTTCCTGTATCAGCCAGATACACTTCTCTTGTAAATGGAGAGAAGCTAACAAGTAGACAACTTTCTGGATTTAGAGAAAATCTGATACATATAGCTCGTTATTGTCTCCGTATAGTCCAGGGAATATCAGTTTCCCTGATTTCCTGCAAAGAGCATTTAGAAGAAGCAAGCAAAGGCTGCAATGCATACCGGGCCAGTTCGGTGATCAAAACTTGTAAAAAGCCACAGAAATTCGAGCTTCTGTAAATACAGGAAGTGGAGAATTCCTCATGAAGTTGGCAATCAACATGCCAACTTATCCTATTCTACAATTTCTTGACACAGGAAGTGACCTAACATGGATGCAGTGCAAGCCCTGCACTGATTTCTATAAGCAACCAACTTCAATCTATTATCCTTCGCGTTCTTCCACTTACAACAAGGTTCCATGCAAAAGCCTTCTTTGCAACGCGCTGCCAGAGTTTGAAAGCAAGAATATAGCTAGCAGTGAATACCAGTATATGTATGGCGATTTCTCAATTACTGTGGGAATTTTCTCATACGAGACCTTGACATTAACTTCCAAATCTGGAACAAAGCAAACATTCCCAAATATTGCCTTTGTATGCGGTCAAATAATGAAGGCAACGGCTTGGATCAAGGAGCCGGGATAGTGGGCTTGGGACAAGGTCCCCTCTCGTTAATTTCACAGCTCTCTGCTTCAATGCCCAGGAAGTTTTCTTACAGTCTGATAACAATCGAGGATTCCCTGTCAAAAACGAGCCTCTGATGTTTGGAGAACCTGCAAGATTGAGGGGCAAGGTGTCGAGTTCGACTCCCATTGTCCAAAACAATCTAGAATCAACCTTCTATAATCTGATGACCCTGGCGGCGTTGTTATCGATTCTGGGATGACAGTAGCATACCTCAAACTAGCCGGTTATGATGCAGTGAAGCAAGAATTGAATTCTCTAATTAAGCTTCCTATAGCAGATGGCTCTCAAATTGCGTTGAACCTATGCCATAAACCGACTGTATCGAGAGGGTCTCTGCCAAAATTTCCCATTATCACATTTCATTTTCGAGGAGCGGATTACCATTTGCCCAAAGAGAATTACATGGTTTTAGACAAGAGTGGTTTGTTGTGCCTTGGGATGTTGTCAAACTGTGGCATGTCCATATTTGGAATGTTCAACAGCAGATTTACCATATATGTATGACATGGAAAACAAGCTGCTCTCCATCAACCCTTGCTAGTGCTCTCGGGAAGCAAGATGCTGCCAGCGGTCTTGCTCGCAGCAACAATTTTCTCTATCAAAACCATATTAAGCAATGGGATAAGCTTATTCACCATTGGTTTGATACTCTAAGGGAAGAAACCCTAGAAACCTTAATAGCCAGTGGCCTTAAATACAGAGGCCCTATAGTTGCAAAATCCTGCTGCCTCCACCATCTACACTTCCAGAGTTATCTGTTGGTCCTCTTCAGAGCTTCCCTAAAACTCTTTCTGTTTTGCGGCATTGTTGAAGATTTCTAACGATCTTCTAATGGTCTTGTTCTTCAGTTATTAAATGAACTACGTTGCTATATGAAATATATTTGATAGTTTTGGGCCCTTTCCGAGTCATTTGCACACCATTTTATGTTCTGCAAGTGTTCGAAAATTGGGGAGTTTAAAGAGTTGGGCGTCTGGCGTGAATTAGAGGGGAGAAATCCATGGAGTCAAAGAGATCCCCCTGAAAAACAAGCCGTCTAGAATGGATTTTGCTGATAAAGTCATTCTCTGCTCTGTAGATTATACCCAACAGTATTCTTGCTGGTTTAAACTTATGAAGTCGGCACGAGTCTAGGCCATAGCACAAATATTATGATTGCCATAAGATGGAAGAAGCCATAGCATCTAATTATCTCTCACCAAAGCTCAAACTCTAGGTTTTGTTCCACGTTGATTCCCCTTAGAGCCCATCTTCATTGGATTATCAATATGTATGAGTTACCCATGATGCTGAAGGCATGGCTGTCAGTTTCGAAATTTTTTGAAATCATCCATCTCTGCGTTTCATGTAACATTTTCAGAGCATGCTCACGCAGCCCAATATGGCCATAGCCTGCTATCATCACATTGCACGTGAGGCTGTATCTCACTCAAGGATATTGTCAAACATATCATGCCCTGCCTCTGAGATTATAAAAGTCCAAGAAATAACACCTGATTGAGGTATTTTGTTAAACAGTTTGAAGGATTACTCTGCACATTTCACTTATGTACGCTGTTGCTTGCCTAAAACCACATCCTTCCAAGAGATTTGTCAAATAGATCACAGGCAATGTGTATTTAGCATACATATCCGCCAGAGAGTTCTCACATAAATATCTGAATCCAATGCCCTCGACTTATTTCAGCCCAGACTTTCATACCCCGCTGCAAGGCCAAAAACTCCTCATAGGCATTAACACGCAAAAGGAAAGGTGAATAGGTCAGTTGTACGCCTACCGGTTGCATTTTGGCGTTGGAATTGAAAATGCCTCCTGACATGGGAATTAATCATCTCATTCTATATGTATATAAATATGATTTGTTGGCGTGATTTGTCAAATATTTTACGTTCATCCTCTCAAGAGCCAAATACCACATATACATTCCCACCAACGTGGTTTGGTTTATATTTCTGGTTATTTTACTTGTTGCATAAGATTGTATGTTAATAGTTTCACTCCTGTCCTCCATCCTGACCCCATGCAAGTGTAGTGACAAATATGGAGTGAAATTTGCTTTTCAGCTTTGTATTCTCTGTTTAGCCCATACAACCTTAGTGTTGTAACCTAGTTGTGATACCTTGTATAACGGTCACCAACTTTCTGTGATAGGGTGTTATAGATGCTTAGTGCTTTCCTGTAAATGCTTGGTTTGATGAGGAATGCAAAATGACAAGGAAAATCTTGAAAAGGAGATGAATGTAAAGTTATATAAGCAGATTTTAAAAAAGAAAAAAGATGTGTTCTTGCAAACAAGGGGAGAAGACTTAATATATCTAGGCAAGAGTTGCCCAAATCATTTTTGGCAGGAACTTCAACCAACGAAGAAGCAAATTGAAAATAATATTACGGCGAATCAATGGTTTGATTATGCAAGACAACTCTACTAGAAAGAATAAGAGGAAGAACCTCCTCCTAGGATCAACACAACCAAAAGGCTTTTCACATTACAGGAAGTGGATATAGGAATTAAGAAGTTGAAAATAGGAAAGGCAAAGAAGTTGAAAATAGGAAAGGCAAAGGACTTGGTTGAACTTCAAGCGGAATATCTAAAGTGGGGAATGAACATTCTTGCACCACACATCATGGAAATATTCAACAACGTCATTCGACAAGGATTCCCAAGAGATTGGACAACTAGTTTAGCAGTACCCCTTTTTAAAAGTGGAGACATTAATAATCCTTCCAACTATAGAACCATTATGATCAATCCTTTGTTTGTAAAGCTCTTCAGTAGCGTGGTGGAAAATAGAATCAGTAAGTGGGCGGAAGTCAAAGAAAAGAGGGCAGAAGGTCAAGCAAGTTTTAGGCTGAAGCATTCTACAGTAGATCATGTTATCATGTTGAGACACATTATTGAAAAGGTTTGGGAGGGTAAAGAAGAAGTGGTTTGTTGCTTTGCTGACTTCAAAAAGGCATTTGATACAGCCCCTAGAGATAAGTTGTGGAGTAGAATGGAAGAACTTGAAATTCCTTTGCATTATAGAGTTGTTGTCCATAGGCTCTATGAAGAGGTAAAAGTCAAAATTAGAACTTCAGCACGTATTTCATAAAGCTTTAGAAGTGACATTGGAGTCGAGCAAGGTTGCCCTTTATCCCCTACTATTTTTGGTTTATGTATCGATAAATTGGAAGAGTGGTTAAATATGCAAGATGGCGATGGTGTTTGGTTGGGGAAGTTTGTGATAAAGCTTCTTTTATATGTTGATGACCTTGTATTGATTGCTAAATCGGCCCAAGGATTGCAGATGCACCTATATGCCCTTGAACATTTTTGTAAAGGAGTGGGGATGCAAATCAATACCAGCAAGACCAAAATAATGATTTTCTCAAATAAAAAGAAGTACAACCAGCGTACGTTCTTCTTTGAAGGCAACATTCTTGAAGAAGTAAATGAATACAAGTACCTCGGGATTGATTTCAATAACAAGCTTAATTGGGAGCACTACAAAAAGAACAAAATTTTAGGAGGGTGGAAAGCATTATATGCTCTTTAAAACAGATGTTGATTGAGTTGTCTTGACCAAATTTGATTGAGAGTTGACTGAGTTGTTTGACCAAATTTTGGAGGCCGCACATGCGGGTTTGACTGCAGACTTTAACCGCAACCACACGTGCGGATTTGACTGTAAGAGTTCACCATAGATCTGAGTTGATCGCAGGATCAATTTTGACCAGGACGAGTTGACCATAGAGTTTGACAGTTTGACCAGCATTGACTTATGTGTGTTTGACTTGTTTGACTAGCAATTGTTTGGCCATTTTTTACTTGTATTTTGAATTGTATATTGGCATAGATTTCTAAACAAACTTATGATTTGTAAACCTTGCTAAAATACAATTTCTCCTTAAGAAAAGATTGTTGGGTTTCTCTCCTAAGGTTGGGTTTCCCAGGGTAAAAATACTATGTCTATTGTGCATGGTTGTCTTTCCATGATCTTTACTGTTTCCGTTACATTTTCTATTGAGATTTTTTATATGTAATTATCAATTATATAAGTGGCATTAGAAATACTAGTTGAAAATCATTATGAAGTAATTATCATAGTAGAAAATTGTATTCTATTGCACTTGGCATAGAATTTCAACATGTTATCCGAGCTTTGTTGAAAGATCATCTGTTGAACAAGCCTAATATTTCAGTATTCAACAACTCGATCATATTTCATATCTCTTGTCAATATGGTGCTTAGTCTTAGAGTAGAAGATAGGTTGGATGGTGCTTCTAATTTCAGATCTTGGAAGACCAGGATACTCCTTTTCTTGGATGAAAATGACATTCAAAATTATGTGAAGGAAAGTGTCTCAGAACCTCAAGATGCTAAGGATAAAGCTAAGCATAAGAAGAATGAAGCAAAGGTTAAGAGGATCTTGATGGATTCCATAAAGGACCATTTGATTCCACATGTTGTTGAGTTGAATATTTCCAAAGATATGTATGACGTCTTGGTGTGATTGTTTGAAAGTAAGAACTCTAGTAGGAAATTAGTCTTAAGGCATCAACTCCGTAGTATCATGTTGACGAGATAAGATTCAATTGCCTCTTATCTTATGAGAGTCTTCCAGTTGAGAGATAAAATTAGAGCATTCAAGATACCATTGATGATACAGAGCTTGTTATAGTGACTCTTAATGGATTTCCTTCTTCATGGGATCCATTTGTGTTAGGGTATTTATGCATGAGTTGAGATGCACAATTTTGATAAACTTTGCATTAATTATGTCCAAGAGGAGGCCAGAAGACCTTAGGATGAATAAACTCAAGCCCTTGCAACTCATGCAAGGAAAGGAAAACGAAGATAAAACTTTGATAAGAAGAATACAGGTGGAAAATAAGCTCCAGTTCAAGATTAGAAGAAGAAGGATCTTTAAAAGATCAGATGTTTCAAATGTCATACTTTTGGTCACTATACCTCCCAGTTCCCTCATAAGAAAAGGAAGGGGAAGCAACATGCATCAACAACTGATGTTGATGCTAATGATGAGCATTTATCATAGAAGAAGACAACAATATATAAACTTGATGAGATTACAAATGGACTTTGAAAAGAATATTTCTTTGTCTCCACTCTTACATGCACTATTACAGACAATAGTGATATTTGGTTGGTGAATAGTGGTTCTTCTAGGCACATGACAGGTTCACAAGATTCTCTCACATATTTGTCAGAGAAGGATTCTACATTGCAGGTGGAACTTGGAGATAATTCCATGTATGCAATGAAAGGAGTTGGGACAATATCAATTCAGCTAGAGTCTAGAGATTCTCTACACATGAGAGATGTATCGTTTGTATCAGGATTAAAGAAGAATGTGCTCTCTATTTCAACATTGGAAGATAAAGGTTGCAAAGTTGCATTTGTTGATGGTCAGGGTCTTGTATGGCCTAAGGGCTTGAGCATAGACTTAGTAGGAGTGATTGGTATTTAAGAGCGAGGAATGTATAGATTGTTAGGATGTGTTGAAGCCCCGAAATCGGGTCTACAACAAGGGGGATACCTGCCCGGTCCGGACCTTGGTTGGTAGCTCCTTTTCCGTTTGGTATAGCAGGTCCGACTGGGGATATGGGACCAGTTTCCCAATTTGTGTGTGTGTGAGAAAGATTGATATTTCTGTTTCTAACAATTTCTAAATGGAATACTTCTACTCTAATTCTAATCTAATAACAAGGAAATTATATTCTAATGACAGAAATATGTAAATCTACACTAACCCCGGGTGTGATCTTTCTTCTATGCGATCTAAAATGATTTCAAACAACAACTGGTAATAAAGATCATTCAGCTGTTATGAGAAAAGAATTCAATAAAGATGATCCACTTCGTATAAAAAGTTAGACGAAACAGTTGTGAAAAACATATCGCATAATGAGCTATTCATACACTAAGCATAAATAAATAGCTATCACCGTACAAAAGTGCCAAATGATAACTCAGGCATTCATACATTAATATATAAATAACTGAACTGGAAATCACTTTAACACAAGGTAGAAATAGTTAAGAGATAGAAATACCATTTATAACTAGTCCTACTCATGAGCTTCAAGTGATAACGATTTATTTCTCCTTGATCAAATATCTACTAAGAGTACAAAAGTGCAACATCAGTAGCAGATATCAAATGCAAACATCAATAAATCATGTTCCATTCATTCATCAAAACCTCCTCAGAGGGTACAGAAGTGCATGTTCTGGGATAAGTTTTTGATAAATTTCAGGACCCTTCTCTAAATGCATGAGAAGGGTTTAAATACTACTAACTAATTCTAAAAATAAATTATTACAAAAATATAGGATGCGGTTTAAATGACCGTCCTCTTTTCAGGAAAATAAAACAAAATTAAAGCTAAAATTGAATCTAAAATTAAACTACTTCTATATTTGGTCCTTAAAATCTCACGCATGCAGCATTTGTTTGAGAAGAGTCGGCTGGTTGACTTCCGCTTTTAGCTGAGCTGAGAAAACAGAATCGACAAGAGTTGGCGCCATTTTTTCGGCCGAATTGATGATACACTTAACAGTCATCCATTGGCTATGTGGCTTTACCAAGTATGCCCAGTAATAATCCCAGTTTAACTTGGTTAACCTTTGGATTGCTTTTGCCTTTTCTTGAGCTCTCTGTTTCCAATCTGCCTGTAGTTGCTGTGCGTTAGGTAAATATCTTGGAGTGGTCTTTGCGATCAAATTTGCCCTGTGCAAATTTTCATTTACACAATCAATAATACTGCTTGCTGTCGTGGCTGCTCCTTCTGTTGCTTGTTCTGCCTCCCTGATTTTCTCGTCCCATTTGTTAAAGAGAATTTCTTTGTGGTTTTCATTGATCCTTGGTGCACCTGCTCTTTTTCCCTCGTCTTTTTCTTGCCAAGCCAAATATTCAGTCACCCGTTTATCAATTAGATCATAGTCACTTCATAAATCTACCACTTGATTAGTGGTCTTATCACTTATTTCACAATAATAGTTCCACTGCGATATCTTTTGGCCCAACGCTTCTTGCTGCTGTAGTAATTGTTCATTCAAGGAAATGGACTCTGTGATAAATTTTGTAAGTTTAGGATTGTCCTTGTGCATCTCCTGTAAATCCTGTAACTGCTTTCCTTTCTCATCCAAACTTTTTTGATATCCTATCTGCATTTGCTGGAAGTCCTGCTGTAACCTTTCAAGCTGTTTCTGTGCTTCATTGTTAGCATTAGCTTGTTGCAACTGTTGTTGCAAAACTTGTATCTGGTCTTCCTTTTCTTTTAGCAATTGTTGTACCTCAGATGCTTTATTGATAGTTGCAGAGGCATATGCTCCTGCGATCTGAGATAGTTTGGTGAGATTCTCAGTGGGATTGCTAGTGGGATCTTGCCACAAGACGTCTAATTGTTCTGCGTCTTGAGAGAGCACGTTCTCCAATTTCCTTTTCTTCCTCTGTCTTCTTACTACTGCTTTGTGCTGTGGGCTATAAAATATATCCAGAGGAGGAATTTCTTCTATTTTGAGCATAAGCTCAGAGGATGGGGCAATAGGAATATGCTCCATATCTGAGACATCACTGACTGTTCTTGTGACTACTTCTTTTGCTACCTGTGCATTGTTCAAAGGTGTTTTTATGGTTTGTCCTTCAAGATTGATCAAGTCGTTGAAGGTTTCCCATTCTTTGTCTAGTTCGGTTGTGACTGGTGGTGGTTGAATGATGAGAGGGGGAGGATCTCTTTGCGGAGAGGCAAAAACCTGTTGCTGTAGAAGTTCCGTTGACTAGGCAGTATCCTTTACTGACCCTTCGCTCTTATCCTGTTCATTTCCGAATCTTTTAGAATGTTCAGATGTTTCTTTTCCAGACTTGGATTTAGATCTGTTTATGCTTGAACTTCGACTAAGACTAACACTTGGAGTTGGTTCCCTTGCGGGTTTTAGGCGTAGTTTCTCCAAAGGAATACTGGCTAACATTCTTTCCCTGAATATTTTGAACTTTTGAAATTCTTCTGGAGAGAATTGCAATTGGGCTGCATGTAGAATTTCTTCAAGTGTGCTTTTCTGTTGGAATATATCATCGAATAAATCCTTTTCTCCAGAGAACACCTTTATCTTGACTGCAATAGTGAAATTCTTGGCAACATCATGAGGGTCAAATGGTCTTCCCGAAAATTTGAATAACTATAGACACGTTATATTATTTACTTCTGTGAATGCATGGCCTACATCAAAAAGTGAAAAGGCCCCACAGGCTACAGGAAACTATGGCCATATAGCCTTATTTTTGTCTTTCAGATCTTTAGTTAGACCGCCTTCTCCACAGGTTTGATAGGCAATCTCTCGAGCCAAGAGTTTATCAGGGATATACAAAGGTAGGACATGAGGGGGAGCAGAACTTCCAAATACCCTGACATAAGTAAACAATTCCTCCCCGAACCATCTCGCGACAGGGAGGATGTCTACCTCTGCTTCAGGCGAGCATCTCGGAGGATCTTTATCATACAACATTTTGTACAAGGGCAGCATAATTCCATGACAAATCTGGTAGAAGTATGGAGTGAACTGAGAGTCCCACAACTCTTTATGATAGACATGGATGGTAAGGGGTCTTGAGTTGTCCACTTCCAACCCATAACAAGAAACTTAGAAACATAACATATCACATCCATTACATATGCAGATAGGTAAAAAGGAGGATAGATTCTTTGAGAGACAGTTCTTTTAGATCTGTAACTTACAATGGCCGTGACTAGGTTATCAGACAATATTTTAGCCCAATCTACAATAGTGGCATTTGTGGCGGCATCTAATAATGGTAGCCATTCTGATGAAAATTTGTTGATATCTGGCATTCCAAACAATCTACAGAGCATGGCAGCAGCAAAGCAATATGGGGAGGTGAGAGAACCAGTACTGTACATACCGTGTTTATCTTTCTTCAGCGGTTCGTCTCTCCTCGACCAGTCTTTGGTGGTTTCTGCCAGGTCCTGATTTTCTTTCGCAAATTTCTCCATAAACTGCTTGTTATAAGTTGCACGTGGCTCCGAAAAATGATACATGAGCTTTAAATCCTGTGCAGCGAATGAGCCAATAAGTCCTTGACCCTGAGTTTTAAACTGTCTGTTTCTGATCTCAACGTTGTCCAGTATCCACTTCACCATGTCTGTATATGGGAGAATTTTAGGTCTTGCACTATCCGGTGTAGAAATGAGTAGGCTAGCTCTATAAGGGATGCTTCAGAAGAACCATTTGAGCCCACGGTAGCAGTAACTTCCATTACTATGGGATTCTCCTCTTCGAGCAGATTATACATGCCTTCCCACGTAGCAATTCCTGCGTCTCTGTTACAGGCCGTGTCTGTATACAAGGGCGCCATTTCCTTTTCCTCAGAGCTCGGAGCTTTGCTTTTCTTTCCCAATTCAACCTGCGTATTTCTTTGTATTGGCCTCTGTTCTCCGTTCCTGCAATTCACAAGTGAAGTGAAAATGAATGACAAGGAAGGGTGATGGGAAAGTTTTAAATGCTGCAGACACATCAAGTATACCACCTTACGTGAAATGATTCTTTCGATAAGAAGGAACCCATATTCCATTATAACTGGAAACTACCTCATTTATTAGCATTAAAGCGCATAACCAGGTGTCAGCTTATGGAAAATACTTTTCTTGAATAATGCGCCCGAAAGATATGCGATGAAGCTATTTTGCGATTTGCTTTGCAACATCGCAGATCGCAACATGACAACATCACAAAATCGCAAAATCATAACATCACAAGGTTGATCGCTCATGACATCGCATTATCGCTGTATCGTGAAATCACAATATCGCAGATCGCAGGAATGTTATGTATGACAATCTTTGTTAACCTATTTTCTGCGAAATGCGATCTTGTGATCGGCGTCATCGCATATCGGCAAATTTTAAAGTGTTTCATTGTAAATTTTGCTGTATGCGATGCGATATTTCATTATCGCACATCGCAATCTCGCAATGTTTAAAATTTAGCTCATAAGAAGGTATCCCGTTATCTTTTTGCGATGCGATATTCCTAAGGAAAGATTTATGTTTTACCTTATCATAGCACTTAGATTTTTTAGATTTTCCAAGGGAGTTTCCTAAGCTTATGATGGTAAGTTTATTCGAAAAGGAAATTTAAACACTACGTTGATTTTTTAGATTTTTGAACTAAGGGTCCCCACTTATTTAGGATTAGGAATAACCCTAAATAAGAAGGGGGGTTGTTGTTGGCCACAACAATTGGCGATTCACTTGGAAGAACCAGTTATCTCTACTACTTTTTGAATTTTCAAAACTTCCAAAACAGAAAATTTTCCAGAAAGTTAAACGTTATTATAGAAAGATAAAGTACATTATACTTTAACCTATCAATGACATTTTGTTTCAACCATTTTCATCTTTGATTATTTGCTGCCTCAAGCTAGTCCTTGTATTTACATCAGTCATTACTTGGCTTGTAAAGATAAAACAAAGTCTTCTCTGTAAACCAGTTTTAAATATGCTCATTTGTCGTAGGTAGAGCCTCTGCTGCCAGCAGGCGTTTATAGCCTCGACAGGGTTACCCGTTACCCAACAATGATCCTGTATCCTACTTAAAGAAATCTACAATTCCCAAAGAAAAATCCTCATCCACACTTATTACTTTGATTTTCTTTTTATTCTTAAAGAACAATGTCTTGGTTTGGTAGCCAATTCATGACACAATCATTCACTGATTTATAACTTTGCTAAACAAGCTGGCTTGTGATGAGACCCCTTGCCTTTTGATTGCAACAATCTTGAGTCATTGCCCTGTTGTGGTATGCAGTATTGGCAAAGTCAGCAAGTTAAAATACCTGTGATTATGATAAGTCGGCTCGTGATGAGACCTCTCACTCTTTAAGATAAAGTGTATCCTTGGATTGTTCCTCTAAAAGTTGTGATTTCCTTAGTAGGGAGGAAGTCATTGTTTCCTTAAGATAGCTCTGGACGACAATAGTAGAGTTTTTGGAAATAGCTGTTCTACAAAGAATCTTTATTTTGTTATTGATACTTTTCATTGCACTGATATAAAACAATTTCTCACTAAAGGTTGTTTTCATCAAATTTATGAAGTTGAAACTAGTATCATATCTAGGCTAGAGTTTTTAACTGTATATTTCAATAATAAAGATCAATTTTCCAAAAGATTTTCTATTTATACAAGTGAAAGATCAAAATTTGAAAGAGAATTAGTGTCTTTTTCCTAAATGCCTATTGTAACCATTCACAACTGGTTTTATTATGAAAAGAAAAACAACTACTCTACAAAATAGAAGAATGATCTTCTATGGAAAATATTTCTTGAGAATTTGACCATTAACAGATAGAGAATCTCTTTTCCCTGTTAAATCTTGTAGCATGAAGGTAGACGGGCCTACGACTTCTATGATCTGAAAAGGACCAAGCCACATTCTTTGAAATTTTGTATGTTTTCCCTTTTCCTCATGTGCCTTGTCCCATTTTAAAACTAGATCTCCCATCTGAAAATCTTTTCTGGATACCATATTGGAATCAAAAGAGGCTTTCACCAATGCTTGATGATGAGCGTGATTTACCTTAGCCCGTTCTCGTTGTTCTTCTAATTTAATTAATTCCAGCTGCCTAAGTTGTAAAGAAGAAGTTGATGCTAAGTCAATATATTGAACCAAGGCTAAAGAGGGAATTGCCAGATGTGTTGGAAGAATTACTTCTTTCCCATAAAATAAGTTAAAGGGAGAAGTTCCGATAGAGGCTTTTTGCATTATTCGGTCTGCCCATAAAGCATATATTAAAGACTTATGCCAATTCTTATGATTTTGGTCAATGGTTCGCTTGATAATCCTGATTAGGTTTTTATTTGTAGACTCAGCTAACCCATTCCCTTGTGGATAATAATTGGCAGAATATTTAAGTTTGAAACCTCTTTTGAGTGCAAACTCAGTCATTGTGTTTCCAGAAAAGTATGATGCATTATCAAACATTAAAGCGGAAGGCAATCCAAACCTGGTGATTATGAACTGATCTATGAATTCAATGATGTTTTCAACATTAGCCATCTTGAGTGGAACTGCTTCTACCCATTTGGTAAAGTAATCTGTTGCTGTAAGGATGTATCTATGCTATTTAGAAGAGTGAGGAACGATCTCACCTATTATGTCCAATCCCCACTGATCGAAAGGTTGTTCAATGGTAACTGGTTGCAGTGGCAAGGCTAGTTTCTTTTGTCTTCCAACAGTGGTTTGACAGACTTGGCATTTCCTTACGTAGTTATGTGCATCTTTGAATAATGTGGGCCAGTAATAGCCTACGCGCAAAATCTTGTGAGCAGTTGCAACTCCAGCGTAGTGTCCACCTGCTGGCCCATTGTGGAGTTCCTGCAAGACTTTTTCAGCTTCAGCTTTCTCAAGACATCTAAGAAGAACAAAATCATAATTTATTCTAAAAAGAACATCATTTAGGAGTTGATATTGTTTGGCTTTTAACCTCAGGGCTCTTTTCTTGGTGTGATCAAGATTTTGAGGAGCATATCCATTCTTTAAATAATAAATAATATCAGCGTATAATGACTCAACATCGTTTAGGCTTACCTCGTATACTTGTACCTCTTCAGATGGATTTTCGGGCATTAGCGATGCTCCTGCCAACATTTTGCAAAAGCCTTGACCTTTTACAATACTTGCCGGTTTGATTTCAACATCATATTCCTGTAAGGCAGTAACCCAATTGGCCCTTTTCTCACCCACATCCTTCTGTACTAGAAGATTTTTTACTGCTGGAAACGGTACTATGATATTGGTATGTGTTTTGAGTAAGAAAGGTCTGAAATATTTAATTGCTTTAAAAACAGCATAAGCTTGTTTTTCCACATCTGAATAATTCAATTCAGCACCTTGTAAATTGGAACTGAAAAAAGCAATTGGGGCTTCCGCCTTCTCTTGATTTGCTTGAGTGAGTATCGCAACATATGATTTATCTGAGGCAAAAGTGTACAAAATAAAAGGATCGGAAAAATTCGGAGTTTCTAACGATGGAGCATTGATAATGGCTTGTTTGATCAGATTGAATGCCTCGTGTTCATCTTGGCCCCATTTAAAGTTTGCGTTCTTTTTAATCATGGCTTGCAAAGGAGACACGATCCTTGAAAAGTCTGGAACGAATCTCTTTACAAAGTTGATCTGGCCAAGGAAAGATTGCATGGCTTTCTTGTTGTGAGGTAGGGGTACTGTGGAAATTTCTTTGATTCTGTCAGGATCTATGTGAATTCCAGATTTTGACACTATGAATCCTAGAAGCTTTCCATCACTCAATGCGAAAAAGGATTTTTTCGGGTTAAGCGAAATCCCATACCTTAAACAACGTTGGAAGATTTGTTTTAAATCCCTGAGATGGTTGCTTCATTTCTTGGAATAAACAATTATATCATCCAAATAGATTACCGCTGACTTATTAACTAACCCTTTGAATGCAATGTCCATGGCTCTCTGAAATGTGGTGCCCATGTTAATCAAACCAAATGGCATCTTTTGATATGCGTATGTGCCCCACATAGTTTTGAATGTCGTTTTTAATTGATCGTCGGGGTGTACCAGCACTTGGTTGTATCCTGAGAATCCATCCAAGAATGACATTAATTCTGAGCCCACAACTGCCTGCAGTATTTGTTCCATGGGAGGTAAAGGAAAATTATCCTTTTGGCAGGCCTTGTTAAGGTTTCGAAAGTCAATGCAGATTCTGATATCTCCGTTTTTCTTTCTAATAGGTACCATATTGGAAACCCATTTAGATGTCTAATGGGAAAGATTATTTTGGCTTTCATTAACTTATTAAGCTTAGTTTTGATCTGATTTTCTAAATTTGGATGGATCTTTCTTAACTTTTGTTGGACAAGTTTTTCATTATCGATCATTGGGATAGTATGTTGGATGATGGAGGTGTCGTATGTTTTGAGTTCATCGTAATTCCAGGTAAAAACACCTTTGTATTGTTTCAAGAGACAAATATATACTAATTTCTCTTTAGGGGCTAGGCCAAGGCCTAGGTTGATGTTCTGTGGTTTAGCATCAGTTCCTAGATTTACTAATTCATAATTCAAAGTTGAACTTTGGAGTTTTGAATTGATAGATCTTTTGAATTGATCTTTCAAATCATGAAGGTCTTCTAATTTGACTACTGATTTAGGTATAGCATTGTTAGTACTATCCTGTTGCAATTGTTGGTCATGTTCGTCTTCGTCAATTATTTGATTGGTGTAGGATCCTTCAAATGTGAGAAAACTCACGATATCAGGATCGTCATTGAAAATCCTCCAATTGGTGATGTTATCAGGGATAGATGGTCTAAAAATTAACTCAATTGAAAATCGGTCAGGGCTAAAATCTTCTGAAGGAATGAGCTTGGAAGCTACGTTGGCTAAGAGGTCTGCGCTAGCATTTTGGAGTCTGGGAATTGATGAAATATTAAATGCTATAAAATGTTCAGTCAGATCTTGAACTAAAGATTGGTAATGCTTTAAATGACCTGATAAACAGTGTATAGTATTACGTACCTGTCTGATTACAATTTCAGAATCTCCGAAAACTTGCAGGTATTTGACGTCTAATCCGATTGCCTTGTACAACCCTTGGACTAGAGCTTCGTATTCTGCGGTATTGTTGGTGCACTCAAATTCGAGTCTGCAAGTTAGCATGGTCTTATCTCCCTCTGGGCTTACTAATACGCATCCTGCTCCTGCTCCTTCGTTAGACTTAGAACCATCAAAAAATAGTTTCCAAAACAAAGATTTATTTACAGGACTATCTATAAAATTAATGCATTTAGAACTATCTGTTCGAGAGAAATTTTCTACTTGAGATAAAATAGAATGTTCTAAGTAAGGTGAAGAATGAGCATTAAAATTTCCTAGGAAAGAATCTACTGAATAGTTGCCAATAATGTTAGAATTGTATGCTACTGGTTCGTTTTCTCCCTCGAGTTCTGTTACTATGTATTTCTGATGTCGCTCGCGTTCAACTTTTATTTGATTGGGTTTACCATTATAAGGCAGCCACATGTGCGACCAGTCAGTTGCAAAGTATCCATGAAGTTTTTCTGACCAATCTCTGCTAAGAATTAAGCCATAAAATTCAGGAATATCAGCAACTAAAATATCGATAACTTGACATACCTTTGGATTGGATGACAGCATTATGGTAACCTGATTTAACTCACCAATCACTTCGACTTGCGATCAATCTAGCTGAACTATACGCACAGCGAATTTCTGTGGTTGAACATTCAATTTCACGCAAATTGATCTTGGTAAAATATTCGATGAAGCTCCAGAGTCGACTAGGCAATTATGCACATTTTTATTGAAAATTTCATAAGTAAGGAGAAATAGGGGAGTATGCGATCTCGATCTTCCTCCAATTAATGCGATATCGTTGGGATCAACTTTATTCATCGTACTAGTTGGAGGTCTTCCCATATCATGAGAAGCTTGAGAGATTACAGCAGTTGGTAAAGGTGCAACTGGCACATCATGTAATTCTTTCAAAAGTACTTTTTGCTGGTGTTTTAGCTTGCTCAATTAAAAAAGAGTAATATTGGCCCTAGTCTTTTTCATATCTTCTACGATGTTATACTCCATTTCATCCGAAACGATTAGCGTTTTAGATGGAGTAGATGTGTCTGTTTGGACTGGGCTGGTTTGAGTCGATTTAGGTGATGTTTTCTTGGCTGCGACTTTATCCTTAGTCATCGAGCTTGCGCTCTTTGGCTTAGGTGTAGGTTGAGGAGGATCGAGCTAATTTCTGCTACGAGTACTAACCGCGAATGCCTCTTGATCCTCTTCATTTGGGAGGATGAAATCCCACATACCTTGTAACTCTACAACTTCTTCTTCCTCGGTATGTTCTTCAGTAATGTTTTCCTCTTCTTCTTCTTCTGATTCAGCATTTGAAATAGGGTTAGGGGGTTTGGAATCGGTTGAAGGATTTCTTTTAAAAGGCCTGTATGGCTTTTTAGAAGAAGTTTCTGCTACCTGTTTCTTGATGTCGACCATTTCGTTAGACATGGTCTTCAAAAAAATTTGTAATCCTTCTAAATCGAATGGATCCTTCGGTTGTTTTTTCTTGGGATCTTCTTTGAACAAGACCTTCTTAGATTTTTGTTCTTCCATTGCATTTTTCTTTTCTAGGGCCATAATACGTTTCTCTACCGCTATTGCTTCTTTCATGTTTTCAACTAAGGTTGGTTTGTTAGCCTTATCAACAAAGATTGCTAAGTTTGATGGTAAAGCAGTAATGTACCATTCACTTCGCACTTCTTCGCTAGGCTGAGAAGCAGTAGGAATTTTGTTTAAGATTTTATTGAAACGTAAATTGAAATCTTTGATGGGTTCTCTTGACTCTTCCCTAAGGTTAGACAAGTCGTTGATTAGTGTCGCTGTAGACCTGTCATCACCAAACTCGGTCAGAAATTGTTCTTGGAAGATGTCCCAACTAGTAATAGATCCAGATGGTAACGAGAAATACCATGATCCGGCTGTTCCTTGCAGAGTATAAGGAAAAAGTTGAACAACAGCATCCTCATTAACAACTCCATTGAGATTTATGGACAACATAAAGTTATTTATATGTTCTTCTGCTAGCATGCCTGCTTCAGGATTAAACTTGGGCAACCATTTTTCAGGATGGGCCAGTATCTGACTCAAGGGTGCAGGCATTAAGACTGCCCCTGGGTTATTCCATGGAGATTGGGCCATCGCTGAACTACTAATAGAGGAAAGTGAAGAAGATGATCCCTGCGGTTGAGAAGATGAGGATATTATGACTCCAGATGTTTGAGACGGAGTTGAGGAAGTTGCAATAGGCTGATGGACGATGATCTGAAGTGGAGGAGTGGATGGTTGACTTCGCTGTGAAGAGGTTGAGATGGATGATGATGATGAAAGAGTCTCACTATCAGATCCTTTAGGAGACTTCCTTGCTCTCTTTCTAGTAGGTAGAGGTAATTCAGTTGGCGGAACACCAAACTTTTCGCTCTTTAACCTGGTAAGAGGATGAGCAGGATTATATTGCGAAGTCACGCTGCCTTGAGATTTATCAGATTTTTGAGGAGATATTGAAAATCGCTGGAGTTTGTGAATAAAAGATTCAACTTCAAGAGGTTCAATAGTAGATTGTTCTGAAATGTCAGGGTTTGTAGCAGCGGCTGTTGCTCCAACGACTTTTGACTCTGGATTTAAAGATAATGGAGAAGTCGGGGGAGATGATGAGGGCGATTTACTCTCAGAATGGTATGTAGATTTAGATTTTCTTGCCATTCACAGTTCGAGGCCCTCCTTCTAGCACCAAATATGTTGAAGCCCCGAAAATCGGGTCTACAACAAGGGGGATACCCGCCCGGTCCGGACCTTGGTTGGCAGCTCCTTTTCTGTTTGGTATAGCGGGTCCGACTGGGGATGTGGGACCAGTTTCCCAATTTGTGTGTGTGTGAGAAAGATTGATATTTATGTTTCTAACAATTTCTAAATGGAACACTTCTACTCTAATTCTAATCTAATAATAAGGAAATTATATTCTAATGACAGAAATATGTAAATCTACACTAACCCGGGGTGTGATCTTTCTTCTATGTGATCTAAAATGATTTCAAACAACAACTGGTAATAAAGATCATTCAGATGTTATGAGAAAAGAATTCAATAAAGATGAACCACTTCGTATTAAAAGTTAGACGAAACAGTTGTGAAAAACATATCGCATAATGAGATATTCATACACTAAGCATAAATAAATAGCTATCACCGTACAAAAGTGCCAAATGATAACTCAGGCATTCATACATTAATATATAAATAACTGAACTGGAAATCACTTTAATACAAGGCAGAAATAGTTAAGAGATAGAAATACCATTTATAATTAGTCCTACTCATGAGCTTCAAGTGATAATGATTTATTTCTCCTTGATCAAATATCTACTAAGAGTACAAAAGTGCAACATCAGTAGCAGATATCAAATGCAAACATCAATAAATCATGTTCCATTCATTCATCAAAACCTCCTCAGAGGGTACAGAAGTGCATGTTCTGGGGATAAGTTTTTGATCAATTTTAGGACCCTTCTCTAAATGCATGAGAAGGGTTCAAATACTACTAACTAATTCTAAAAATAAATTATTACAAAAATATAGGATGCGGTTTAAATGACTGTCCTCTTTTCAGGAAAATAAAACAAAATTAAAGCTAAAATTGAATCTAAAATTAAACTACTTCTGTATTTGGTCCTTAAAATCGCACGCATGCAGCATTTGTTTGAGAAGAGTCGGCTGGCTGACTTCCACTTTTAGCTGAGCTGAGAAAACAGAATCGACAAGAGTTTGCACCATTTTTTCGGCCGAATTGATGATACACTTAACAGTCATCCATTGGCTATGTGGCTTTACCAAGTATGCCTAGTAATAATCCCAGTTTAACTTGGTTAACCTTTGGATTGCTTTTGCCTTTTCTTGAGCTCTCTGTTTCCAATCTGCCTGTAGTTGCTGTGCGTTAGGTAAATATCCTAGAGTGGTCTCTGTGATCGAATTTGCCCTGTGCAAATTTTCATTTACACAATACATAATACTGCTTGCTGCCGTGGCTGCTCCTTCTGCTGCTTGTTCTGCCTCCCTGATTTTCTCGTCCCATTTGTTAAAGAGAATTTCTTTGTGGTTTTCATTGATCCTTGGTGCACCTGCTCTTTTTCCCTCGTCTTTTTCTTGCCAAGCCAAATATTCAGTCACCCGTTTATCAATTAGATCATAGTCACTTCGTAAATCTACCACTTGATTAGTGGTCTTATCACTTATTTCACAATAATAGTTCCACTGCGATATCTTTTGGCCCAATGCTTCTTGCTGCTGTAGTAATTGTTCATTCAAGGAAATGGACTCTGTGATAAATTCTATAAGTTTAGGATTGTCCTTGTGCATCTCCTGTAAATCCTGTAACTGCTTTCCTTTCTCATCCAAACTTTTTTGATATCCTATCTGCATTTGCTGGAAGTCCTGCTGTAACCTTTCAAGCTATTTCTGTGCTTCATTGTTAGCATTAGCTTGTTGCAAAACTTGTATCTGGTCTTCCTTTTCTTTTAGCAATTACTGTACCTCAGATGCTTTATCGATAGTTGCAGAGGCATATGCTCCTGCGATCTGAGATAGTTTGGTGAGATTCTCAGTGGGATTGCTAGTGGGATCTTGCCACATGACGTCTAATTGTTCTACGTCTTGAGAGGCACGTTCTCCAATTTCCTTTTCTTCCTCTGTCTTTTTACTACTGCTTTGTGCTATGGGCTATAAAATATATCCAGAGGAGGAATTTCTTCTATTTTGAGCATAAGCTCAGAGGATGGGGCAATAGGAATATGCTCCATATCTGAGACATCATTGACTGTTCTTGTGACTACTTCTTTTGCTACCTGTGCATTGTTCAAAGGTGTTTTTATGGTTTGTCCTTCAAGATTGATCAAGTCGTTGAAGGTTTCCCATTCTTTGTCTAGTTCGGTTGTGACTAGCGGTGGCTGAATGACGAGAGGGGGAGGATCTCTTTGCGGAGAGGCAAAAACCTGTTGCTGTAGAAGTTCCATTGACTGGGCAGTATCCTTTACTGACCCTTCGCTCTTATCCTGTTCATTTCCGGATCTTTTAGAATGTTCAGATGTTTCTTTTCTAGACTTGGATTTAGATCCATTTGTGCTTGAACTTCCACTAAGACTAACACTTGGAGTTGGTTCCCTTGCGGGTTTTAGGCGTAGTTTCTCCAAAGGAATATTGGCTAACCTTCTTTCCCTGTATATTCTAAACTTTTGAAATTCTTTTGGAGAGAATTGCAATTGGGCTGCATGCAGAATTTCTTCAAGTGTGCTTTTCTGTTGGAATATATCATCGAATAAATCCTTTTCTCCAGAGAACACCTTTATCTTGACTGCAGTAGTGAAATTCTTGGCAACATCATGAGGGTCAAATGGTCTTCCCGAAAATTTGAATAATTGTAGACACGTTATATTATTTACTTCTGTGAATGCATGGCCTACATCAAAAAGCGAAAAGGCCCCACAGGCTACAGGAAACTGTGGCCATATAGCCTTATTTTTGTCTTTCAAATCTTTAGTTAGACCGCCTTCTCCACAGGTTTGATGGGCAATCTCTCGAGCCAAGAGTTTATCAGGGTTATACAAAGGTAGGACATGAGGGGGAACAGAACTTCCAAATACCCTGACATAAGTAAACAATTCCTCCCCGAACCATCTCGCGACAAGGAGGATGTCTACCTCTGCTTCAGGCGAGCATCTCGGAGGATCTTTATCATACAACATTCTGTACAAGGGTAGCATAATTCCATGACAAATCTAGTAGAAGTATGGAGTGAACTGAGAGTCCCACAACTCTTTATGATAGACATGGATGGGTAAGGGGTCTTGAGTTGTCCACTTCCAACCCATAACAAGAAACTTAGAAACATAACATATCGCATCCATTACATATGCAGATAGGTAAAACTGAGGATAGATTCTTTGAGAGACAGTTCTTTTAGATTTTTAACTTACAATGGCCGTGACTAGGTTATCAGACAGTATTTTAGCCCAATCTACAATAGTGGCATTTGTGGCGGCATCTAATACTGGTAGCCATTTTGATGAAAATTTGTTGATATCTGGCATTCCAAACAATCTACAGAGCATGGCAGCAGCAAAGCAATATGGGGAGGTGAGAGAACTAGTACTATACATACCGTGTTTATCTTTCTTCAGCGGTTCATCTCTCCTCGTACAGTCTTTGATGGTTTCTGCCAGGTCCTGATTTTCTTTCGCAAATTTCTCCATAAACTGCTTGTTATAAGTTGCCTGTGGCTCCGGCAAATGATACATGAGCTTTAAATCCTGTGCAGCGAATGAGCCAATAAGTCCTTGACCCTGAGTTTTAAACTGTCTGTTTCTGATCTCAACGTTGTCCAGTATCCACTTCACCATGTCTGTATATGGGAGAATTTTAGGTCTTGCTGCTATCTGGTGTAGAAATGAGCAGGCTAGCTCTGTAAGGGATGCTTCAGAAGAACCATTTGAGCCCGCGGTAGCAGTAACTTCCATTACTCTGGGATTCTCCTCTTCGAGCAGATTATACATGCCTTCCCACGTAGCAATTCCTGCGTCTCTGTTACAGGCTGTGTCTGTATACAAGGGCGCCATTTCCTTTTCCTCAGAGCTCGGAGCTTTGCTTTTCTTTCCCATTTCAACCTGCGTATTGCTTTGTATTGGCCTCTGTTCTCCGTTCCTGCAATTCACAAGTGAAGTGAAAATGAATGACAAGGAAGGGTGATGGGAAAGTTTTAAATGCCGTAGACACATCAAGTATACCACCTTACGTGAAATGATTCTTTCGATAAGCACAAACCCATATTCCATTATAACTGGAAACTACCTCATTTATTAGCATTAAAGCGCATAACCAGGTGTCAGCTTATGGAAAATACTTTTCTTGAATAACACGCCCGAAAGATATGCGATGAAGCGATTTTGCAATTTTCTTCGCAACATCACAGATCGCAACATCACAACATCGCAAAATCGCAAAATCATAACATCGCATTATCGCTGTATCGCTGTATCGCGAAATCGCAAAATCATAACATCGCATTATCGCTGTATGACAATCTTTGTTAACCTATTTTCTACGAAATGCGATCTTACAATCGGTGTCATCGCATATCGGCAAATTTTAAAGTGTTTTGTTGTAAATTTTGCTGTATGTGATGCGATATTTCATTATCGCACATTGAAATCTCGCAATGTTTAAAATTAAGCTCATAAGGAGGTATCCCGTTATCTTTTTGCGATGCGATATTCCTAAGGAAAGATTTATGTTTTACCTTATCATAACACTTAGATTTTTTAGATTTTCCAAGGGAGTTTCCTAAGCTTATGATGGTAAGTTTATTTGAAAAGGAAATTTAAACACTACTTTGATTTTTTATATTTTTGAACTAAGGGTCCCCACTTATTTAGGATTAGGAATAACCCTAAATAAGAAGGGGGGTTGTTGCTGGCCACAACAGGATGTCAAGCTTAGGAATTGGTACATCACAATATTTGTTTATGTGAGCTATGGAATCAAAGATTTTCTCACCTACATTACAAGGATTTTCCAACATTGAGGAAGATGGTTATAGGTATTCTACATCTCTAGGCAGAGTTTGAGGGTGTTTGCAAGGGTTTTCCACTTGGAAAGAATGGCAAGGGATTTTTTGCAAGCAGTGATAGGAGATCAAATGGAAGCTTGGATCTATTACATTTATTTGTATGCAGACTGATGAAAATATCATCTTTGAGTGGTTTCATACACTATGCGACATTCATTAACGATTTCTTGTGGAAGACATGGATCTACATTCTAGGACAACATCAGATTGTGGTTATTTGGGATGTCACTTTTGATGAGAAGGTAGCCTCTAGGAGGTCTAGAGAGTCTCATATGGAGATTGATAGTGAGGAGTAGGAGGCTCCAAAGGATGTGGATCGATCTAGTACCATTATTCATCCTTCAGACTATCACGAGGAGTCTGTAGAGCCAGCAAAGCCAGTTGACCTGCCTAGAAATATTGCAGTGACGTGGAAGACATTGACATGGCTTTGTGACACCCTGTAGGATGTAGAGAGGCATGTAGATCCCAAGGGTACTTTCAGGGAGAGCAAAAAACCATAGAGATTCTCATGTTATATAACATTGATGAGCCACATCATTAATTATGAGCCTTACAGTTATGAGGAGGAAGTAGGCCAATGGGTTTGCAAGGATGCCATTTGTTTGTTTTTTTAGCAACGGACATGTGTTCTAGTTTCGACTTGTGACAAAGAGGCTAAGAACGTGAGATCTTCAAAAATTAGAAAACGTTTCGTGAGATATGCTTGTGAAGTGCCTTAATTAAATTAATTAACCATCATTTAAATTTTTCCTAAGTCTAACTTAGGAAAATTGGTTAATTAATAACAATTAATTAAGGAAAGGTGAGAATGCTCTAGAAACTCACACAGATTGAGTTTGATATGATCTTAGTTGTTGATGGGGATCTAATCATGATCATTGGTTCACCAACGAGATATTATAATAGTAGGACGATGGGGATGGGGAAGACACATTAGGAGAGCAAGTTCCTTGGAAGATCGAGTTATCTAGCTGCAGAGGTCGAGCAAGGAAAAAGACTTTGAGCCAAAAGGGATGCAAAGGCTAGAGGGAGCAGAGACAGTGATTTCGATGGATTTTTCTAGTGCCAGAGACTCAACAGTAAGAAGGATGAGTTTTCCTCTGTGAGGTTGCGCAGGCAGCTCCAGAGGGAATCAATTTAGCTAGAGAGGGTTGATTCAGTTGTTGGTTGCTAGGGGAAATTCCAAAAGGCCAAGTGAGTCATCATCAAAGGATGATTTGGGCATAATGACAACATCAGAGCAGTTCCACAGGAAGTGAGAGTTTGTAATCCGTAGAGGGAGCCCAAAGGTTGATGCAGGGGTTTCACGTTGCCCACTTTTGGAGATGGATCAGTGTTGGGTGAGACAAAAAATTGTCTCACTAGTTTTTGTCCAGATTATTTTGCTGAGGACTACTAGTTTGAGCATCCAAATATTGTATTCAGATTTCACTGCTGCATATAATAATAGAACCCTCATCTACTGTAACAATTTTCCCACATTGGGTTTTTCCAAGGACTTTTGTCCAAAAATAATGTTGTCCATTTTATTGTGTGTGTGTGCTCTATTTTATCAGTTCTAGTTTTGTCTCCATAATGTATTTTATTTTTGGTGAAAACTGCAGTGGTGATTTTATTTGTTGTTTTATGTAATAGCAAACAAACTACACATAATATTATTAAGTTAGAAGAATAGTTTCCAGTAGCTGTAATAGTGAAAATTTCACATGGTATCAGAGAAGAGTTGAAGACAAATCAATGGCTTAGTAACAGGGAGAAATTTTGCAGCTTCAAAGGGAGTCTTTAGGAAAAAAAATTGGATCTACGCAGAGGCTAGCCATGAGTGTAAGTTAGCAGAGGTAGGGGTTCAATTTTCATTTTGCTGATATTAGAAAATGCAAAAAGCCTTAGTTGTAGTGATTTGCAAGAAGTGGTGTTTCTGAGAAGCAGTTCTGGTGAGCATATCAGTTAGATCGTTGAGAAAATCTGGGCACAGTGATTTTGCAACAAGTTTTGTAGGAGTAGATCATTGTTAGATAGAAGAGAAAAAGCACACACATAAAGGAATTTTCTAGAGTTTCCCTGAGGGTTTCCAGATCCAGTTTTCTAGAGGAAATATGAGATTTACATAGAATAAGGCAGTAGCAGGACAAATTTGTGCATTCCAAGAGGGAGTGCGAGTAGTAGAGCAGGACACCGAGCAAGAAAAGGAGGATATTCCATTTTTTTTCCCATATCTGAGTTTCGCAGAAATGGCCTCAGCAGGACTTCAAGATCAAGATAGGCTTGAAGGAGCCTCTAACTATTGTATCTGGAAAGCTAGAATGACTTTCTTTCTAAATGAGCATGGTTTGAAGTCTTATGCAAAAGGAGTTATAGCCATACCTACAAATCCGCAACAACTATAGAATTACAATAAGGAGATGGCCAAAGTGAAGAGAGTGATCCTCGATGGAGTTCGAGATCCTATAGTATCACATTTAGTTGCAAAGAATATGGCCAAAGAAATGTGGGATGTAGTCGCAACACTTTCTAGAATCCTTTCGAGAACTAGAAGATGTTCTCGAAAGAGAAGCAGA
Source organism: Pinus tabuliformis (assembly GCA_031772625.1). Lineage (NCBI taxonomy): Eukaryota > Viridiplantae > Streptophyta > Pinopsida > Pinales > Pinaceae > Pinus > Pinus tabuliformis. The sequence goes on along the minus strand of CM062815.1, from coordinate 702,314,248 downwards.
GGACCACTAGGATGCATAAGGGTGGAGTCACTCCTTATCTCACTAGAATTCAGAATGTGTAAGATGAGCTTGCAGTAGTTGGAAACACCTCACGAGAGTGAACTACTACGTTCGAATCTCAACAGTTTCACCAAGGAGTGGGAAACTTTCGCCCAAGGTATCACTGGACAATATCAACTACCTGGATGGGATCAATTGGGGAGTGATTTCACTCAGGAAGAGATGAGGCTTTCTCTTGTCGAGAGTACTATTGGTAGCAACAATAGCAAAGGACCAAAGAGTGTGAAAGATGAGGAGAATGTAGCACTTGCGTCGAAAGGGAAGGCTAAGAAAGGTCACAGTTAGGGACAAAGCTCAAAGGGATAAGAAAAGAAGAAGAAAGACCTATCGAAGATTAATTGCTTCAGATGTGGTGAATTTTGTCACTGTAGTACCAAGTGTCCCAAGAAGAAGAAGGACAAGAAGGAGAAGCACGAGCATGCAACAAATTTGGCAGAGATTGATAATTTGTCCAACAAGTTGGAGGACGAATTCACTTTATATTCAGTTATACCTCCAGGAGAGTGGTGGGGAAATATTGAGCTCTAGTTCCTAGAGTTGCAAACATTTGAGCAGGGTCCGAGGAGGACTGCATCAAATAGGTGTTTCCCCTTGAATAATTACCTTATCAATAAAGTCCCACATTTTTTTTTGAGTAGTAGATGGATCATGATGTTCAACATGGCACAACTAGATCTTGAGGGATAGTTGCAGAACTAGTTTCAACTAGTTATTAAGGGGTGTAGAAATAGTCAGGGTGTAGACAAATACTCAATAGACAACGCAAAGGCTAGTTGTAGTTAGAGACTCAAGAGACAAATGCAAAGTCAGTATAGGGACACAATTGATTTAGAGTTTTCAGTTGCAACAACAACAACATGAGACTGTAACTATATAGGGTGGTACAATGCAATGTCAGTAACAACATAGATGCAATATGGTTCAATTACAGGGCTGACAGGTGAATCGAAGTATTCACAGTAGCTTGGTGGGCAGTGAGAGGTGGTCATAGTTGTTAGAAATTAACAACGTGAGGGAAGATGTTATGGGAGAGAACACCTTCCTCGTTAAGAGGGAGTGTTAGTATTTGTAGCATCAGAGAGGTGTTATAGTCTCGATTTATGTCAAAGAGGATAAGAACGTGATATATTCGAAACCCAGAAAATGTTTCTTAAGATAAGCTTGCGAAAAACCTTAATTAAATTAATTAACCATCATTTAAATTTTTTCTAACTTAGGAAATTTGGTTAATTAATAATAATTAATTAAGGAAATGTGAGAATGCTCTAGAAACTCACACAAATTGAGTTTGAGATGATCCTAGCCATTGATGGCGATCTAATCATGACCGTTGGTTCACCAATGAGTGATTATAACAGTAGACGCTAGGCATGGAGAAGACACATAAGGAGAGCGAGTTCCTTGGTAGATCGAGCTATCCAGCTGCCGAGGTTGAGCAGGGAAGAAGAGTTCAACCCAGAAGGGATACAAAGGCTAGAGGGAGTAGAGAAAATGATTCCGGTGGACTTTTCCAGTGTCAGAGAGTCAGCACCAAGAGGCCCAAGTTTTCCTCAGTGAGGTTAAGTAAAGACTGCAAAGGAAACTTCAGAGGGAGTTTGATTTAGTTGGTGAGAGGGTTGATTCAGTTGCTAGTGGCTGAAAAAATTCCAGAAGGCCAAGGGAGTCATCTTCAGAGGATGAGTTGGGAAGAACGAAAACATCATAATAGTTTCATAGGTAGTGCGAGTTTGACGTGCGTAGAGGTAGCGCAAAGGCTAATGCAGGGGTTTCGAGCAGCCTAGTTTGTGTTAGCTTTGGAGCTAGATCAATGTCAGGTGAGATAAAAAATTTGTTTCACTAATTTTTGTCCATATTATTTTGCTGAGGATTTCCAGTTTGAGCATTCGAATAATGTACTCTGATTTCACTACTACATATAATAATAAAACCCTCATCTGTTGCACCATTTTTCCCACATTGGGTTTTTCCAGGGACTTTTGTCCAAAAATAACGTTGTCAATTTTATTGTGTGTGCGCTCTATTTTCTCAATTCCAATTTTGTTTTCGTAGTGCATTTTTTTTTGGTGAAAATTGCAATAGTAATTTTTTGTTTTTGTTTTCCATAATAGCAAATAAACTGCACATAATATTATTTGATTAGAAGAATAATTTCTAGTAGCTGCAATAGTGAAAATTCCACACCGTGATGGAGGAATATCAGTCCATCATGAAGAATGATGTGTGGGAGATAATTTAGAGACCAGAGAGGAAGTCAACAGTGACTTCCAAGTGGATCTATAAGACCAAGCTTGCAACAGATGGTTGCATAGAGAAGTACAAAGCAAGGTTTGTGGGGAGAGGGTTATCCCAAAAAGAGGGAGAGAACTATGAGGAAATTTTTTCTCTAGTCGTTAGGTACACTTCTATGAGAACTATTGTTTATGTTGTTTCAGTTATGGGTTAGATTTTATATCAGATGGATGTAAAGACCGCATTCCTCAATGGTATGACTAAGGAGGAAGTGTACATAGAGAAACCTCAGGGCTTTTTGGTACATGGGAAGGGGTCCCATGTTTGCAGATTGAATAAGGCTTTATACAGACTCAAGAAGGCACCCAGGGTATGGTATTCTAGGATTAATGGATACTTGATGAGTTTGGGCTTCACCAAGAGTGATGTAGATCCTAACCTATACTTCATGGTTGTTGATGGTGATCCTGTGATCTTGGTTTTGTATGTTGATGATCTATTCCTTACTAGGGCAGAGAGGCTCATTATTGGGTGCAAGAGGGGTTTTTCATCAGAGTTCGAGAAGTAGAAAGTCCTTGAAATATTGTAACTGTTAATGAGAGCAAATTGATCTACAAAAGACATAAGATTTCTCTACCAAATTTTTTCGGAAAGAAAAAAATGAATAAAAACACAACCACACAGAGAACAATCACACATAGATCGGTCACACATAGAAATTTATCTAGGGAATCCAACTGGGAAAAACTCCTCTTTTTTGTATTATCAACTAAGCAATCTGATCTATTCAAGCCTGAAGCCCCTACAATACTGATAAACTCCTCTCAAGGATTGACCAACACTTAGCCAAATAAACCTACAAGGAAGCTCCTATTTCCTTGCGCAATTTAGCCCCTAAAAAATCGGAATTTATCCTATTTCTTTGTGCAATTCCCAAGAAAATTGCTCTGCTCACTTCTCAAGCTCTACACACAAAATATGTGTACCATAATAAATGCAATGTTTTCCTTCAATCAACCTCAATAGACAATTCAAATTGCATGACCCACTAGGGATACTTTTAGTAGCTGCAACTATTTAACTGAGAGTAAATTGAGTTAATTGAAAGTCAACTACTCAACTAAACTCAAAACTATCTCTATTTTAGAACTAGAAATCAATTAACTGGAAGACACAAGAGTTAACTCCACTAGATAGCTAAATTTAGCCATCAACTAGTCCACAACTCACTGAAAGCCATCTAACTCGAATTAACTAACAATAATTCAGTGATAGGCCACATCACACATGTTAACTGAAATCTAACTCAAGCAACTATGAGACTAAATTTGAATTAGCATCTTTGACTAAGGCACAATTCAAAGAAGCCATTCCTTACTACATTTTCAACACCCCCTCTTAGCGAGGAAGGGATTCTTGGAAGAACCTCATCCACCTGAATCTGTCTTCAGTTGTACCAAGTTCTTGGTTGCTGCAGCTGCTCCCTCTGAACTAGAAAGAGCCATGTACCCTATGTATCTAGGTGTCTGCTTCTTGGTGATGGGAGAATCGACTCTCTTTTGACCTCGCTTAACCAAATAATTTTGCCACTTGACTTGAAATCTCCCTATACTGGAAGTTTCTGACTGAGTGGTTGTCTCCACTCGCCATGGGCTACGGTCCTCGTCATCATCGTGCTAGTCATCCTGACTACCAACTAGCTTAGACTCAAACTGAGATACTGGCTGAGGCTCAATCTCAAGAGCTCTATCTTGCTCTTGCTTAACCACAACATCTCTACTTTGGGAACTCTTTGCCTTGCTGCTCAAGGTTGCACATGCATCGACCTCCAATTTGTAGAGGCTCACGATCCTAACACCAATCTGCTTGACCTGTCCTGAAGCAGAATGCTTGAGGTAGGCCTTCCCTGTGCTGAATACAACATCATACCCTTTGTCTTCAATGGTTGCTACTAAGATAATGTTTTTATTCAATACTGGGACATACATCACATTCTTGAGATGGAGAAGGGAACTAAACTCCCTCTTAAAGGTCATTGTACCAACTCCTTTGGTCAAATATCTACCATCATCTCCATGCTCGATATGGAATTGCATGTCTTTCTCCTCCAAAATATTGAAGAGATCTCTATTCCCTATCATGTGGAATGAACCCCCTGATTCAATGTACCACACTCTGCCTCAAACTGAGCTTGCCATGCAAGCTATCAAAGAGAAATCCAATTCGAACTTAGAAAATAGTGCTTCTCCTCCTCCTCCTGTTGCATATGAAAATAATTGATCTTGCTAAGATCCTTCTTTTCCTTGCCTCCATTCTGATTAGACCTGTTTTTACCTTGGTCCTTCTCACCCTTAGATTTCTTCCCTTTTCCAGCTAAAGCAAGGTTCTCCTCATCTTTCATACCAGATGAGACTTCATCCCTTGTGTTCCTCCTTATCTCTTCCCACAAAAGATCTGACCATAATCTCTCTCAATTAGGGAGCTTATCTCTGCCATTCACTACATATTGGAAACCATGCCAGGATTTAGGAAGTCCATGAAGAGCAAGGCTCATAATATCGACTAGTGGAACTATCTCTCCAACACCTCCAAGTTCATCCCTCACTTGAGCAAACCTGGGTAGATATGCAACAATGGACTCTATTTTTCCCATTCAAATGTTCCTCATTTTTTTCTTAAAAGTGAGCTTTCTAGCATCACTAATACTCTCAAACAGATCAGTAAGGGCCTTCTACCTTCCCATGAAAATATGGAATAATATGGTCTCTAACTTCTTATAGGATCATGCTCCTAGCTTTGACATTGTCCTTCCTCCATTGAGTTAGTTGTTGTGCATGTGATGCATGAGGTTGAGGAATATCAGTCTTGATGTATTTCAAAACCCCATTATCACCTAACACAACCTCCATTCTGTCATTCAGAGCAGATAAATTTGATGTCCCTTCTAAGGCACGCTCTATCCTCAAACCATAGACTAACATGATTCCTACACTTGTAGAATTACTGCACCAATGATTCTCTCTTCAATGCGCTTTGAATATGATCAAGGAACTTAGTTTCTATCTTGTTTTTAGCTCTGATACCGTGTATAAAATTCTTGAAATATTGCAATTTTTAATGGGAGCAAACTGATCTACAAAAGACATGGGATATCTCTACCAAAATTATGTGAAAAGAAAACAATGAATAGAAACACAATCACACATAGAAATTTATCTGGGGAACCCAACTGGGAAAAATCGTTCTTGCTTGTATTATCAACTGAGAAACCTGATCAATTACAAAGAATATGATTTAATTAGAAGCCCCTGCAATACTGATGAACTCCTCTCAAGAATTTCCCAACACTTCACCAAATAAACCTGCAAGACAACTCCTATTTTCTTGTGGAATTTAGCCCCTAAAAAAAAGGAATTTCTCCTATTTCCTTGCGCAATTCGCAAGATAATTGTTAGGTCCTTATAATACTAGTGTAGCCCCCTTATTGTTATTGTTGTTCCTTTACATTATTATTGTTATGGAGGCTCAGATTATATTGTGACCCCTCAGACTCCTATATATATCAAGTAGGTATTGTCATTTGAATCATCCAAGAATTGTTCATTTATGTGATGTAAATGACATTTCCCCCTCAAAGAGACTAAGTCGTTGATCTATTTTTTCTTCTGTTTATGATATGGTTGCATAACATTTAGTATCAAAGCTTTGGATTATAGGGTTTTGCTTCTTCAAACAAGGCATATTGGAATCTTCACTATAATTTATTTTCTACGAAGCTTCAGAAGCTGAAATTTCGACCACAACAAACTAAAATCCTAGTGAGATTCATTTAGAAATTTTAGATCTTGGTTCGTTATATTTTCAGAGATATGGTCCAAGTAAGTTAGGGTTTTTGCAAGCTCTAGAATTCAGTCTCAAACAAATAACCTAGGGAAAATCGTCATAACTTTCTCATCGAATATTGGATTTAAATTTCATAAGTGACCAAAAGCGAACAAATTCTAGTTTCTTTTGTATCAATTTCAGGGCCGAATGCTGAAACAATGACATTTGGAATCTCATACAAGTTTGTTTTACTGAACTTGTCCATAATCAGGTCATCATGAGAGATTTGACATAATTTTATCTCAAAGAATCCAATCTTGGTCAGACTTGTGGAATTAGAAATACTACGTAGAGGACTATCAAAGGACAAAATTTTAGACCTTTGGAGGCTGAAATTACAAAGATACAACAGTTTCAAGATCAAGCTCCTAAAAGCAAGAAAAATGTGTGTATTTTTTTTTTTTTTAAATTTTGCATAATATAAGTTTGAAGTGATTCAAAGGGAATAGTGAAGCATAAATATCATTGTTTGATTCCATAATGTCTAAAAAAATGGATATACCTAGGAAGAAACCACAAAGCTCTACTATGACACATGAAGAAGAGGAAGAAATGCAACATGATATGTCAAAATTACGAGACCAAGTGCAACAAATTTCGCTCTTACAAAAAGTAACAAAAAATGAATTGGAATCTATAATGAATGTTAAGACAGATGGTATAAAAAGGGAAATGGGAGTTTTGAATGATGGTTTAAAAGCATACATGGAAGCAATATGAGTGTCAAGATAGAAGGGTTGTAGGAAGGTTTGGCAAAGTTTCTAGAAGAAAGACTTCCCAGTGGTGACAAGGTAATCCATGAAAATCACGATGAGGAAAAAAGGAATATGAATTATGATTTTAGAGACTCCAATGTTGGGTTTAAGACCCACCACATTCCAAAGATGTACATGAGGAAGTTTGATGGTCACTTACTAATAATGTTAATTTAGATTTTTTAATATTAGATCATATTATTGGTGGGCTCCAGTATTGTAGCAATAATGCTACAACTCCTGGAGCTTCCTTCTCTAATTTTATCAACCCGGTAGTTCGTAACAAACTTGGAAGCGACGGTGCTGTATGCATAAGTACTAGCTCTTGTCGCAGCTGTCACTTGGTCAGCTGGCACAAGTCCGCTAGGGCTCAAGCCAACTTCTATATGTTCACAAAAGAAGCTTTCTAAATGATGAACGAAGGCTATCTCAAAGGAAATTAACCTACTTTTCAAGAATGAACTGAAAGCCAACCAAACATGGAAACCCTAGTAAACCCTAATCTGACCAGCTTAATCCTTACAGTGCAACGATGGGAATGCAACTCCTAACAATGATGCCATTACTTCTAGTGATATGAGATGCATTAATTTAAACTACTTCCATTGAAGAGAACATGTTTTTATATTTTTGCTCAAGTGGTTGGAGTTATTATGATTGTGCTTCTTACTGGGTCTTGACTGTGCAGGGGTAGTTCAAAAGGAAGGAAGGCTTGGGAAAGGTCAGGAGGACTCGGAGAGGTTCCAGGGGATCCCTAACATCATTCCACAGAAGTCCACACCGTTCAGGTGCTTAGCAACCGTGTTTGCAGGCTTCTACAGGATGTCTGCAGGGGATCCTACAGGAAGCTCGGGATTTCTACAGGAAGTCTGCTAACTTCTACAGGATGTTCTGCAGTCGGAGTTTTGGGTGATGGAGGAGTGAAGGAGTTGTATGGGTGGATAGGTAGGTTGAAAGGGGAGCTTGTGATGGCTCAGGGACAGAGAGATGAGATGAAGAGAGGGTGTATGACGCTGGTTGGTCGATAGAAGGGTAGAGGCAATGGAAGGCCGCAATGATGAGGCAACGTGGATAATAGAAGAGTTGGTGGGCAAAGGATCTAGCTGCGAGGTAAGGAGATGGCTTAGGGACGACTGGGGAGGATAAGGAAGTGTTGAAGTGGTGCTGCGCAGTGTAAATGGAACAAATCACCTCTGTCTTGCACAAAACCGAGAATTCATCAACCTATTCTAACTGTGTTATTAAACCAATGAACATCAATGTAAATTTTAGAGAGAAATCATGCATGGTGCTGGAACAAAGAAGTATTGCTCAAGATCGGAATGCATGGATACTTCTACAACTGAAATGATTGCGTTAAAGCTTGCATGAACATATAAGGCTGCGTTTTTTTTGGTGGTTGGCATGGTCTACACCCCCAATCTCTAAACAGAGGTGGCAATGAGTGCACTATCAACCTTTTCTTGGAGCTCTGATGAATTCTAATCCTCCTACTCTAATCTAAGCTGCTGAAAGCACTTTATCCATGAACTAATCCTACTTAATCACATCAAGAAAATTGAATCAACAGACTGTGTTTTCCAAATGCATGTCAAGGCAAAGAAATGAAGTGCTGAAAGGAAAGACAAGTAACAATACAAAGAAAAAGGAGGTCTATTGCTCTCAGGTTGGGCCCTAACCTGAGAGCTATAGCTCCTCTAAGAACTCAGAATTGAATCCAAATCTGCTTGCCTTTTTATTAAAAGATCATAATCATGAGTCTAACAACATGCCAAAATTGGCTTACAAAGAGCAAAAACAGGGCTATATCTCGTGATTCAAAATCTACAACAAAGGTTCAAGAGTCTTTTTCGAAGGCTACAGCCTCAATATTTATACTTGATGAGGGCCAAGCTAGCCTCCTCAATTAGTGGAGCTTGGCTGTCCAACTAAAAGTAAACTGTTGTTCCTGTAGAATCCGTTGGCTGCCTTCTAGCTCGGTGGTCATAGCTGTTGGAGCTCGGAGTTGGGGTGGAGATCACGAGGAAGGTCATTCAAGGCTGTGGACAACCTCCCTATAAACCCGCAATGCCACCTTGGCTGTCTCCTTGTCTCCATCTGCGTGGTCTTTGCTCCATTTAATGTCAAAAAACCTGAAATCATCATGTATTAGTCACATAGGCATAATGCCTGCCGTTCTTCCTACAAATAACACGAATATACTAAGAAATGATGCATAAGTGATAAAAAATGAAGGGTTGAGCAAGGTAAGTAGGCCAAATGAGCCCAAAATGTTACCAAAATTTGGGGCTCATCATCACCCCCCAGCTAAAATATTTGCTCATCCTTGAGCAACTAGTCCAACTCTTCATCCTTCATTTCCTTTACTGCTACCCTTACATCCCAAGCCTCTGTAGTAGTGTCCTCCTTGCTGATATGAAACCCAGCTTTCCTGTTCACCTCTTCCCACTGTTCACTGTCATCCTTCTGTGTGCTGCCTTCCATCAATCCTAGCAGCAGTGGTGGGCTGATTTTAAGACCAATCCAGCTGGCCTGGAGGTTTTGCATGGATTTCTTATAAAGGGTTACCCGTACCAGAGCTTCCCTCATCTGAGTTGGGGTATGGTACTCTCGGATTTTCAGACTGTGTGCCAATGTATTCCATCTGCGTGTGCATGCTTGGACAGCGTTTTCCCCCAACAATCTCTCCATATCTTCAAAATGTGCTATGGCTTGGGCTTGTTGATCCATATATCTTAATGAAGCTGTAGGATCAGTGGACAAGTGTTGGTGTGCTGAGATGAGTGCAACTGGATCCTCTGGTTCTGCTCGAATGAGCAATGGCTCGTTCAGTTCTCGGTTCATGACCGATTTTGCTTCTGCTGCTCTTTGATCCTCATGGTTCAACCATGAGGCAAACGCCATTAATTGCATATCTCCCAAGGCAGTATTGGGATCCCATGAAACTACATTAGGCAAGGCCAAATTATGGAGGTAGAACTCCGCTAATTTGGCCTTATCCTCTGACGAACTAGTACTGCACAATTCAGAAAATTGCTGTGGGTCTTGGAGCTGAGAAATACCTCTTTGTGCCAAGGTATTTATTTGGAACTGCAGCCATTGGTCTTTCAGGTACAGGCCATAGGATTTGGCCGGTTGTCTGCACTGTATTGCCTCCATGGCCCAACTGGCCATGCAGGCCAATTGTGCCTCTTTCTGCTGCAGCTGTTGTTTTAGAGCTTGCACTTCAATTTGTGCTTGCTGTTCTGCTTCCTGTAGATGTGTCATTGGCTCCCCAAGACCGGTGTACAGTTCCTTTTCTCCTTGCTGTTCTGCTGTGGTGTCATTGGAGGGTGTACCTGTTCCCGTCCTCAGCTCCTGTAGCTGCAATCTAAGCTTTGCGTTTTCTTCCTGTAGGTACACTCTTTGGCAATTGGCCACGTGTTTAGCCATGGCTAATTCACTCCTGGCCTCCTTGAGTTGCTCTTATAGAGGACCTATGTCCGCCACACCCTTTGACTTAGCTATCTTCATCCACGTGTGTGTACAGACTCTTTCTTCCTCCAATGCAAAAAACAGTGGCACAGTAAATTTCTGAGGTATTAATTTTGCCAGCCTCTAAAAAGGTGTAATATGAACTTAGACTTGGCTGAGGGCTGGGCTCTGGTATATGTTCCTTCTCCCCTTCCTTTGGTGGCTCTACTTCACCCTCCCTTGGTGGTGATAAGGATGCTTCTCCTTCCATTCTCTCAGTTTCTTTAAGTCTGGCTAAGGTTTCTTGTAGAGCATCTTCAACTTCCTGTAGCCGAGCTTTTTCAGTCAATTGGTCTAACTTTTCTTGCCACGTAGTTTTCTTCGGGCTCCCCCTCTCATAGGTGACTGATATCCTCGAGGGGGACCTTTCCTTGGGCGAAGTAGGGGCATCTTCAATAATGATCGGGCTGCTGGACGGAGGCTGTGGCTTGCCCGTCTTTATTCTGACACTTCTTCGAGCTTTAAAATATAGAGAGGTCTCCCTCTTCCTCTTCTCCTTTGTCTTAGGAGGTGTGCTAAGGGCGGCCAACACAGCTGCTGCCTCCCTTGCTAGAATGTCAGCTTTCTTCTGCTTGGGTTTCACTTTTTCAGGGCTTCCTGTAGAAGACCCTGTTTTAGTCAATTTCGGGCTTCCTGTAGAAGACCCTTTTTCAGTTAATTTCGGGCTTCCTGTAGAAGCCGGTTTCAGTTTTCCTGTAGAAACAGGTGTCACCGCCTTGGTTTGCTTTGCTTCATGAGTTTTGCTTTTTGACTTGGTTGCGGTCACTATCGAGGCACTTTTGCTGATGTGGACCTTCTCAGCCTTGTCCACTCTGCCTTGCAACCTTTTCTCTCTTGCTGTCAAGATGGGTGTGTCATCTCTCTCTTTGGCATCATTTTTCTTGTGCTTCTTCTTTTGCTCTTTCTTCTGCACTTTGGTCGTGGGTTTCTGACCTTTTTCCTTCTTCCCTGCGGGCACTGAATCCTTCTCCTCACTGCTAGATGAACCGAGCTCTTCGGTCAGCATCTTTATGTCTCCATACTTTGTCAAATTTCTGAAGGCTTCCCATGAGAGAGGAACCTTGTATGTGTTAAGCGCATCCTCCACAAGGAGTTTGATCAGTCCATGGTGGGCTACCTGGTCTGGTGTGCCTTCTTTCAACTTTGTGGCACACTCAATTAGAGACTGTAGCAGGGAATAGGGGAGACTGAGCTTGTTTTCTACAGGTAGATCCATCTGGTACCTTAATTCAGTGAGTAACCGAAAGTGGTACCCGTATACAATGCTAAAACGGCCTTCGCAGGTGATGTACTTCATAATATGCAGGCTAACTTCATTCCACGGTGGCAGTAAACTGGTTCTATGAACCCCATTTTTGTCTTCTGAGAATTCCTCCTCTGGTGGAAAGAATTCTTTCTTAGCCTGTTGGCTCAATTTCCTTTCTTCCTTATCCCATGGCAATCCCATTGGGAGCTCCGTAACTCAGCTGATGAATTGTGGGGTGAGTTTGAGGCTTAAACCCCTGAAGTTAACGGTGGCCAATGTTTTGGATTTCGGCCTCAGAGCTTGCAAAAACTCTTCTGCTACTTCGTCGTCATAGCCCTGCAATTTGTCACAGAAGGATATCCATTGCGCTCGTGTGAAGAGCTCCACCACCTCAGGATTTTCTCTTAACTTTGTTGAATCAGTGGGTTCCCTTCTGATGAACCCACCCGGCATGGTGAAAAATTGCTGCTTTAGCTAAAGGTGGCGAATGCGGAAGAAATTTGGCCTACTGGGACAGAGCGTAGAATTACGCTTCTGTCATGCATATAATCCACGAAGCTTATCTCCTGAGGACCTTAACACAGTTTAATTACACTGACATCCTGTAGGACGACAGTTTATCACAGTAGACAACATTTGCAACAATTTTCTACGACCAGACTTTAGACGACGATTCTGCCACCCTCAAAAACCAATTGCATGGAGAGTTCAGGTTTACCTTTTTAATCCACCACCTTTTGACGTGAGGAACCCGACTTCCTGTAGAAACAGCTTTCCTGTAGGAGTAGCGCGCGATTTCTGGGGGATACTGTAGTGGGTCTGCGCTCTTGGTGTTGCTTCACAGGCGTACTGATGGCCAAAGACTCAGAGTATCGAGCTGCAGAGAGATCCGGATGATCACTCGAGTCTCAAATGGTGAATGATAAATGCATGGGGTGGCAATCTAGCCGATTAGATTTGAATCGGCGGAATCCATGGCGTGGGGGTGAGCTATCCCTGCCGGACCGTTGGACGACGTCATCCCATCATTTGCCTGCGAGTTCCCTTACTGCCGCATCATTCCCCGCAGATCCGCCGCCATCTCTTCTGTTAAACTCGTTTTTCCCGACGGGATTGCTCTCACGTGTGTACTGCCCGTCTCTTTTGCCACAACCGCCACCCAAATATCCGACTAGACCATTAACTGGTCGACGTGGCTAGTCGAATGGCCATACAACCGCTCAACCCATTCACTTCACACTTTGCAAACATTTTCAAAGTAAAATTCATGCAATTCGACGGAAGAAAGGGTCAAGGCACTTACCTGTGCGGCCGCAACACGATTTTTCGGTTCTTGGACGACGATGGGTAGATTTATTTGCTGCTGGTGAATTTGCACAAGCCCGGAGGTTCATATTCACAGGCCGCCGACGATGGATTTGATGCTTCGGCTGCATGCGCCCGCATTTTCGTTGCATATGGCAAGCGCTGTGAATGGTGTGCACTCTAGCGTGCTTAACTGTTACGGGACTCCTGCAGGATGTCCTGTAACAGTTTCTTCCTCCTCGGGTGCATGCTGCACGACGAAGGCAATGGCCTCACGATCCTGCTCACAGAGCTCATGGATGGCTGGGATGGATACGGTATGACATCTCAGTGTTTTTTCATCTTAAAAATTGCTTTCTCTTGATAACTCACTGATCTGCTTTGATGGTGCAGGTAGCTTCATTGCATGTCGACAAGGATGGTAGAGAGAGGTGACAACAGTGTATAAGGGTGCCAACAGTAGCTTGCATGCGTCCAAACCAATCCTTGGTCGTTAGATCTCCTCATAAAATGAATTCTGGGCCGTCCCGAACTTCTACAGGAAGTTTCCTGTAGAAATACAGAACTTCCTGTAGAAAGTTTGCGTTTCCTGTAGAAAATCTGCACCTTCCTGTAGAAAGTCTGCATCTTCCTGTAGAAGACTCAAGCCGTGATGAAATTGTGCACATACCTTGGAGAAAATGAGTATTCTTGGAGGAGGTGTTGGTGAGGTCTCCTGGCAGCATGATAAGGATCCTTGGCTTTGAGTTGAGAGGTCTCCTCTCCTCCATAGAACACCTGCAACCTGCATGCATTTTCACATTATGAACTTGCTGTCCTTGCCTTTTTTTGCTTATTGTTTTTTTTTTTTTTTTTTTGAAAGATAGCAGGGGCGCCTCAATGAGGTTTTCACCCTTGCCATCTGCCTTAAGCGCCTCAGAGAGGTTTTCACTCAAGGATCTTGTTTCAAATCTCTTTTTTTTTTTTTTTGAAAGACAATAGGGGCGCCTCAATGAGGTTTTCACCCCTACCACCTGCCTTGGGCGCCTCAGAAAGGTTTTCACCCAAGGATCTTTATTATTTATTATTATTATTATTATTATTAGTTCTTTTTAGGTCTTTCAGGGTATGCCCAAAGCAGAGGCAGAACCCTTCTCTATGACCAACACTGATTTCTCCATAGTCTTGATGAACTCTTGTCTTGAGAGAGGTTTCCTGTAGATCTTCAATCGATGCCCATTGACAAGCATGGGGATGGCTTCCTCATCAATGGTCCGAATAAGAACAGATCCATTGTCATGACACTTTTCCACTGCATATGGTCCCAACCATCTGGTTCTCAGCTTCCCCTTGAAATCTTTGTACCTGGAATCATACAACAGTGCCCAATCTCCTGGCTGGAATTGCTTGTCATTGAGGTGTTGGTCATGCCACACCTTTCTCTGAAGTTGAACCACTTCCGAGTGAAGGAGGGCCTTCATTCGGTGCTCATCCAGTCCATTCAGCTGCAATAACCTTTCTTGTTGTGCATGGCTGAGATCTAGGTCCAGCTGAGCTGCCATCCTCAAAGTGTTGTATTCAAATTCGATGGACAGCAAAGCTTTCTTCCCATAGACCAGCTCATAAGGGGTGAAGCTGGTTGTGGTCTTCCAGGTGGTGTTGTAAGCCCATGTGGCCTCAACCAGGCAATCTGCCCAGTCCTTTCTGCTGCTGCTCACCACCTTAGTCAAGATCCCTTCCAATGCTCTATTGGTGACTTCCACCTGCCCATTTTCTTGAGGGTGATAGGGGGTGGAAGTCCTATGCTTGATCTTGTGATGAGCTAGTAGGTCCTCAATTAAATTGGATGTGAACTGGCTTCCTTGATCGGTGACTAGCTCTCTGGGGTAGCCAAACTTGTAGAAGATGTTTTCCCTCAAGAACTCAGCCACTTTTTCTTCTGTTGCTGCTTTGATTGCCTTAGTTTCTGCCCACTTTGTCAGGTAGTCAGTGCATACAATGATGTAAGACCTTTGCCTTGAAGGAGGGTTGATTGGACCCACAAAGTCCATACCCCACTTCTCAAATGGCTCAAGAGTCACTTGAGGTTGGAGAGGCATCTCATCCCTTTGAGTCGGTTTCCCCATTCTTTGGCATTGGTCACATTGGTTGATATATCTTCTGACATCTTGATGAAGTGTGGGCCAATAGTAGCCTGCCTGCAGGATTTTGAAGGCAGTTCTCTTCGCTGCAAAATGTCCTCCATAAGGCCCATCATGACAGGTGAGGAGGATATCAAAGACTTCCTCCTCCCTTACACAACGCCTTAAGATCTGATCAGGGCCAAGCTTGAACAGATTGCCCCCGATCCAAGTAAATGAGGCACTTTTTCTGATGATTCTGCTCTTCTCTCTTGAGGATAGATGCGGAGGGAACTGTGCTGAAACAAGGTAGTTTTCTATATCAGCAAACCATGGAGAGAGTACTGAGATAGCAAACAGATGTTCATCGGGCATCTGGTCATCCACTGTTCCATCCTCATCTGCAGACAAATCCAATCTAGATAAAAAGTCAGCAACAACATTTTCTTTACCTGGTTTGTCAACAATGGTCAAATCAAACTGCTGCAACAAAAGTAACCATCTAATAATACGAGCATTCACATCTGGTTTATTCATTAAATATCTAATTGCAGCATGGTCAGTATGTACAAATGTTTGATAGCCAGTGATATAATGTCGGAACTTGTTCAGTGCATGGACCACAGCCAAGAATTCTTTCTCGGTTACAGTGTAATTGAGTTCAACTTTGGACAAGTTTTTTCTAACAAAGTAAATGGCATATGGAATTTTTGTTCAAATTGTCCTAAAGCTGCTCCTATGGCTTTGTTCGAGGCATCAGTGTGGATGTGGAAAGGTAGGGCCCAGTTTGGACCTCTCAAGATTGGGGCTGACACCAACTTGTCCTTTAATTCATTCAAAGCCCTCTGACAATCGTTAGTCCATTTAAACTCCACATCTTTTGCCAACAAGCCAAACAATGGCGAGGCTAGCTTGCTGAAGTCTTTAATGAATCTCCTGTAATACCCTGCTAATCCTAAGAAACTCCGAACATCCCTTACCTTTTGGGGAGGTGGAACCTTCTTGATGAGAGCAATTTTGTTAGGATCCACTTGTAACCCTTGGCAAGAAATGGTATGGCCTAGCACGGTCCCTTCAGTCATCAGGAATTCACATTTTTCAGGACTAAGGGACAGGTTCATCTCAATGCATTTGGTTAGGACCTTTCCCAGATTGGACAATGCTTCCTGGAAGTTGGACCCATAAGGAGTGAAGTCATCCATATAGATTCCCACCGCATCATGGACCAGCTCCGAGAAGATGCTCAAGACGACTCTTTGGAAGGTAGCAGGAGCATTGCATAGCCTAAAGGGGAGAACTCGGTAGGCAAAGGTACCCCAAGGACAAGTGAAGGTGGTCTTATCTTGGTCTTCCGGGCTGATTTGGATTTGGTTGTACCCACTAAACCCGTCCAGGAACGAGAAGAACTTCTTTCCTGCCAGTCCATCCAACACTTGATCTATGAAAGGTAGAGGGAAATGGTCTTTCTTGGTAGCTTTGTTCAGTTCTCGGTAGTCCACACAGATTCTCCATTTCCCATTTTTCTTGGGAACCAACACCAGAGGGGACACCCATTCACTATCTGAGATGGGGTAAATGAATCCGGCGTCCAGCAATTTTTGCAATTCTTCCTTGACAATGTCCTTAAGGGCTGGATTCATTCTCCTCTGAGGTTGCCGGACCGGCTTACAATCCTCTTTGATGTATATGTGATGGGTACAGACCGAAGGATGGACTCCTTTCATCTCCTTATAGCTCCAAGCAAAAGCATCTAGATGGCTGGCCAACAGGCTACACAGCTCCTTTTCCTGGGAAGGAGATAGGGAGGAGCTGATCTTTAACATTCTCTCAGGGCCGAACTCCACATTCTTGACTCTGGGAGTGACAGGGTTGGTGGCACAAAGGTCCACTAAGGTGCTGGCTTGGGCATCCTCCACCAATTTCTCTAAGGGTAGTGCACTGGAAGGTGGATTCTGGATCAAGGTCTCGATCAAGTCATCCTCGGTTGGGGGGTCTCTTCTAGTGGTATCTAGGGTGCACAAAGGTGTTGAGTACACCTCATCCTCTTCTCCTTCCTCCAACCATAGTGGTAAGTCATGCTCTAAGGAGGGTTGGGCAGGAGGGTATAGGACTAGCTGCTTGGACATAGGACCATTTTTGATGGTCATGTTTCCTGCACGGCAACTTATGTAAGCATCTGCAGTGGCTAACCAAGGCCTTCCCAAAATAAGAGGATATCCAGTAAGTTTTGCCTTGGGTTGCAGAACCAAGAAATCTGCAGGGTATTCCCAAGAGTCGACAGAGACCAAGACATCCTCCACAATCCCTTCGGGAGTCACAGTGGAGCAATCTGCTAGTTGCAGGACTATCGAGGTCTTTCTCAAGGAACCCTGAAGATTGAGTTTGAGCATGGTATCCCTGGTCATCACATTAATGGCATCCCCCAAATCAATCAAGGTGTGAGGTATGATGGTGCCATTGATGTGGACATCTACTACAGGACTCCCAGGATCTAGATACTTTGGGCAGATGACTTGTCCTAACATAAGGTCAGACAGTTGTCCTAAGACATTGATGGTTGAAGCATCTCTCTTTCGCCTGCCTGGGTGTTTGAAACACTTTTCCTTAACCAGTTTGTTGTATATTGGCACATCCTTGATGGCTTGGAGAAGTGGTATTTTCACACACAACTGCTTGAGCTCTCCCAGAAGCTCATCCTCCTCTGGGTTGGGTTGTGTGGTGGCTGTTAGTCTCTCAGGAAAGGGTGGAATAGCCTTTGGTCCACTTTCCTGTTTGTCCTCCTCGTCCTCTGGGGGAGGAGGTTGGCGATCCGGAAGAGTCTTTCCAGATCGAAGATTGATCTCCTGGATCTCCACAGCATAGGTAGGGCATGATGTTTCCCCAGTGTATACCTGCTGGGCCTGTCTATTATTGGGGTTCGGGTTCGGTTGAGCAGGCATTTGAGGTTGCCTTGGAGGAGCAAGAGGTAATGGTTGAGGTTGAACTGGCGGTGGAGGCAAAATGGCGGGAGGAGTGTTGTACTGGGGCCTCCACCCCGACTGAGGTGCATTCCACTGAGGCTGTGGCTGGGCATGTGAGTGATATGAATGAGTAGTGGGTTGAGTAGGGTACTGAGGTGGGTAAGACCAGGAAGGATGAGCAGGGGGACCCCAGGAAGGCATAGGAGTCGATTGGTTGGGGCTGTAATAAGCTTGGGGTGCCCCTTGCATCCCCTGCTGGTAAGGTCTAGGTCCTTGTGGCCTCCTTTGGTTGAGGAAATAGAGAGGTTCAGTGGGAGCTTCTGTCCCTTGGTACATGGCTTTAAGCCCAGGTAAGGTTGGACATTGATTTGTGGGATGGTCCTCCTCACAAACGAAACACACTTCAACCGAATGCAATGGGCATTCGTTCTTACGGTGTCTCCTTGTACATCTAGGGCAGAAGATAGCCAAGGCTCTCTCAGCTTCTTCCTTCTTCTGCTGGATCCTGAATGTGTCCAGTTGCATGGCAATGGTCTGTCTCACCTCACTCTTAAGATCTTCTAATTGATTTGCAAACTCATGCTTGGAGAAAGGGACACCAGCTGAGAGGAGGTTTCCTCTACCTCGTTTCCGGGCTGCCCTGGAGTGGTTTCTAAACACAGTCTTGATGTCCTCATAAGGCAGTTGGTAAATATCTCCCCCAGCTAACATGTGAAGGGTATCTAAGAGGTCTTCAGGGACTCCTCGGGGCAGGACCAACTTGAGGGATTCAGGGTCAAGTGTGCACCTGGCCCGCTTATAGCTAAGTTGGAACCTCTCCTCATAATCCTCTAAGGACTCATCACTTCCCATGGTCATCCGAAAGATCTCTCCCTTGGTTTCCTTGGACCTACAGTAGTCCCGGTACTTGGTATTGAAAGCTTGCTGCATCTGAGCCCAAGTGGTGATACTATTCCCAGGTAAGCCCATGAACCAGCGTAATGCTGCATCCTTAAGAGTTGAAGGGAAGAGTTTCAGCTTCTGCTCATCTTCAGTATAGTCATAGGTTCTACAAAGGACAGCAAACTCAAACAGGAAGGTATCAGGATCTTCAGTAGTCAGTCCATGGAAGTGAGGTAAAGCGGAGGGGATAATGTTCTTCATTTTCATATCTCCATTGGTTTCTCGGATGGGGAAGGCACCTTCTATTCTCTCATCTTCTCCCCTATTGTCAGCCATAGCTTCAGATGGGAAGGTCTCTAATTCTTCTTCTGCTATAGGATCTTTGTATATCTTAGGAGGTTCACCTATAGGTTCTTCTGGATCACTGTCACCGAAGAAGAGAGAAGGGTGACTCAGTGATGTGGTGGGGGTGTTGGGTAAGAATTTGCCTGTTTTATCTCGATTCCTACGAGGCATGAAATGGAAAGACTTTTTTGATTGCTTTTGTTTTTTTCTTTGGTACCTGCAAAACTGAAACAGATTGATCTACAACTAACTATCTTACTGAAATAAAGATGCAGAATTGAATTGAAAGCAGGAAAGAACTAATCTACTTTTCTCAAATGAAATTGCAGGAATGGAAATGCTAGTCTACGCTTGCAGAATTGAAATACTATTCTATGCTTGCAAAATTGAAATTGCGGAATTGAAATGCTAATCTATGAAAGCAGGAAATGTCTATGTTACTTTTGCAGAATGGAAATGAAATAAACTACTTGGCAGAAGGCAAGAGTAGGAAAATAGAAGAAAAGCAACAATTACTAATACTCTGACGCTTCCCCGGCAACGGCGCCAAAAAGATGGTGGGCTCCAGTATTGTAGCAATAATGCTACAACTCCTGGAGCTTCCTTCTCTAATTTTATCAACCCGGTAGTTCGTAACAAACTTGGAAGCGACGGTGCTGTATGCACAAGTACTAGCTCTTGTCGCAGTTGTCACTTGGTCAGCTGGCACAAGTCCGCTAGGGCTCAAGCCAACTTCTATATGTTCTCAGAAGAAGCTTTCTAAATGATGAACGAAGGCTATCTCAAAGGAAATTAACCTACTTTGCAAGAATGAACTGAAAGCCAACCAAACATGGAAACCCTAGTAAACCCTAATCTGACCAGCTTAATCCTTACAGTGCAACAATGGGAATGCAACTCCTAACAATGATGCCATTACTTCTAGTGATATGAGATGCATGAATTTAAACTACTTCCATTGAAGAGAACATGTTTTTATATTTTTTCTTAAGTGGTTGGAGTTATTATGATTGTGCTTCTTACTGGGTCTTGACTGTGCAGGGGTAGTTCAAAGGGAAGGAAGGCTTGGGAAAGGTCAGGAGGACTCGGAGAGGTTCCAGGGGATCCCTAACATCATTCCACAGAAGTCCACAACGTTCAGGTGCTTGGCAACCGTGTTTGCAGGCTTCTACAGGATGTCTGCAGGGGATCCTACAGGAAGCTCGGGATTTCTACAGGAAGTCTGCTAACTTCTACAGGATGTTCTGCAGTCGGAGTTTTGGGTGATGGAGGAGTGAAGGAGCTGTATGGGTGGATAGGTAGGATGAAAGGGGAGCTTGTGATGGCTCAGGGACAGAGAGATGAGATGGAGAGAGGGTGTATGACGCTGGTTGGTCGATAGAAGGGTAGAGGCAATGGAAGGCCGCAATGATGAGGCAACGTGGATAATAGAAGAGTTGGTGGGCAAAGGATCTAGGTGCGAGGTAAGGAGATGGCTTAGGGATGACTGGGGAGGATAAGGAAGTGTTGAAGTGGTGCTGCGCAGTGTAAATGGAACAAATCACCTCTGTCTTGCACAAAACCGAGAATTCATCAACCTATTCTAACTGTGTTATTAAACCAATGAACAACAATGTAAATTTTAGAGAGAAATCGTGCATGGTGCTGGAACAAAGAAGTATTGCTCAAGATCAGAATGCATGGATACTTCTACAACTGAAATGATTGCGTTAAAGCTTGCATGAACATATAAGACTGCGTTTTTTGGTGGTTGGCACGGTCTACACCCCCAATCTCTAAACAGAGGTGGCAGTGAGTGCACTATCAACCTTTTCTTGGAGCTCTGATGAATTCTAATCCTCCTACTCTAATCTAAGCTGCTGAAAGCACTTTATCCATGAACTAATCCTACTTAATCACATCGAGAAAATTGAATCAGCAGACTGTGTTTTCCAAATGCATGTCAAGGCAAAGAAATGAAGTGCTGAAAGGAAAGACAAGTAACAATACAAAGAAAAAGGAGGTCTATTTCTCTCAGGTTGGGCCCTAACCTGAGAGCTATAGCTCCTCTAAGAACTCAGAATTGAATCCAAATCTGCCTACCTTTTTATTAAAAGATCATAATCATGAGTCTAACAACATGCCAAAATTGGCTTACAAAGAGCAAAAACAGGGCTATATCTCGCGATTCAAAATCTACAACAAAGGTTCAAGAGTCTTTTTCGAAGGCTACAGCCTCAATATTTATACATGATGAGGGCCAAGCTGGCCTCCTCAATTAGTGGAGCTTGGCTGTCCAACTAAAAGTAAACTGCTGTTCTTGTAGAATCCGTTGGCTGCCTTCTAGCTCGGTGGTCATAGCTGTTGGAGCTCGGAGTTGGGGTGGAGATCACGAGGAAGGTCATTCAAGGCTGTGGACAACCTCCCTATAAACCCGCAATGCCACCTTGGCTGTCTCCTTGTCTCCATCTGTGTGGTCTTTGCTCCATTTAATGTCAAAAAACCTGAAATCATCATGTATTAGTCACATAGGCATAATGCCTGCCCTTCTTCCTACAAATAACACGAATATACTAAGAAATGATGCATAAGTGATAAAAAATGAAGGGTTGAGCAAGGTAAGTAGGCCAAATGAGCCCAAAATGTTACCAAAATTTGGGGCTCATCAATTATAATAATATTATTAACATTAACCTAAATATCATCATAATCGAAACATTCCCTTAAGCAAAATATGTATATATCTATATTACTAAAATAATTATTAATTTAACCTCTCTAAATTTTAGGTTTTGCATGTTGGCCATTTCCTATTCTACTCCATCCATTACCTATTTATTAGACATTACCTTGAGATCAGTCTTTCACATCCTTGTACTTCTTGATGATGAACCTTAGTAGCTGGTTCGAAATGTCAGATAATAAAAAAAATTGCGATGGATCCGGAAACCATATTACAACATGGATACTACGGATGGAGAAATTCTTTGATCTACATGACGTGTTGCATGCACAAAAGGTACGCATTACATATTTATATTTAGAACAAAATCAGTTTATGTGGCATCGATGACTTTGTTATCACAAATCAATTTTCACTTGGATAATTTTTGTAGAAGAGTTGGTAGCACATTATGAGGATAGAAATAACAATACCTTATTTAGCCAAATGATAAATCTCAAACAAAAGGGTTCAATGGCGGAGCACATTGAGGACTTCAAAAAATTGAATATCAAGGTATATGTTATTCTAGAGGAGCATAAGATTGATGTCTTCATAGGGACATTAAAGGATACCATCCAACACGAGGTTCACCTTTGGGAACCTGATTCATTAGAAAAGACATTCAAGGTGGCAAGAAAAGTTGAAAGAAAAATTATGACAACAAGGAAGTCTACCACTCACAACTATAAATATGGAAGTGTTGATGCTCCTAGCTTCCCACAACCTACAAGGTTGACACAAAAAAAGTAGAGGAAAAGAGAGCAAAAGGGCTTTGTTACAGTTGCAATAGAAAATACACTAAAGGTCATAAGTGTGTTGAAAACAAATTATTTTACATAGATTGTGAAGATGAGGAAGAAAAGGAACAAGAAACATAAAAATAAGAGGATATATACCAGTAACCAAACCCAGAGAAGAAGAAATGAATCCGACCATATCTTATAATCCATTGGCGGGAATTACGACTCCTAAAATTCTTCAGATATAAGGATATATCAAGAAAAAAAAATATAATAGTGTTGATTGATTCATGTAGTATCCATAATTTTATTCATTGTAAGATAGCCAAAGAATCGAATTGTTTTCTATATCCAACACCAGAGTGTCAAGTGATGGTTGCAAATGGAGGAACTATAAATTGATCTATAAAGTGCCATAATATCAGGCTAACCATGGAGAATATGTATTGAATAGTCCAATGTTTTCCATTCCAATGAGTGGTGTTGATGTTGTACTAGAAGTCCAATGATTACAATCTTTGGGGACGCTAACTTTTAATTTTCAAGAAATTTTCTTGAAATTTTTATGGGAAGGAAAGGAAATGTAATTAAGAGGTATCACAGGGAAACTGGGGAAGATAATCAACTCTCATGGCATGACAAATCTTTTGAAGAGAGAACAACAGGGCGTAATTGCACAATTATGCTCACTAGAGTTTCAAACATTGAAATAATCCATTTCTCTAGATCTCCAAAAAGAAATGGACAATCACTCCAAGGTATTTGAGACTCCCAAAGGCCTCCCACCTATTCGTGATCATGATCATGCTATTCACTTAATTCCAAGAAGTGTTCATCTAAACAACAAGACTTACAAATATCCCAATGCCCAAAAGAGTGAAATTGAACATATGGTTGAAGAAATGCTAGAGTTTGGTATAATTCAACCTAGCCAAAGTTATTTTTCTATTGCAATAGTATTGATGCATAAGAAGGATGGATCATGATATATGTTTCCAGATTATAGGGAGCTTAAAAAGCTCACTATTAAAGATAAATTTCCCATTCCTATCATTGATGAATTGTTGGAAGAATTACACGGAGAAATTTACTTCACCAACTTGGATCTTCACTCATGATCTTATCAGATTAGAATGAAGACTAAAGACATTTCAAAAACAACATTCATAACTCATGAACGTCATTATGAATTTTTTGTTCATCCCTTTTGGCCTTACTAATGCACCTTCTAGATTTCAAGTTTTGATGAATTCCATTTTCAAACCCTTAGAAAATAAAAGTTAGTATTTTTTGATGATCTACTAATCTACAAAAAGTCTTGGAAGGATCATGTTCAACAAGTTGACAAAGTGCTCAAACTATTGGAGGAGAAATAATTATATGCAAAAACCTCCAAATGTTTCTTTGGAGTACAAGAGGTGGAATATTTGGGTCATATTGTATCTCATGAGGGTGTTAAAGTAGACCTTAACAAAATTAAATCTATTAAGGAATGGAAAATCCCCACAACCCTAAAGTATCTTCGAGGATTTCTCGAGTTGACAGGGTATTATCGTAAGTTTATTAAGAATTATGGGAGAATAACAACGACTATAGCAAAATTACCGAAGAAAGATGCATTTTCTTGGACTCCCTAAGAAACTAAGGCCTTTGAACATCTTAAAGAGGCAATGTGCCAAGCACTGGTCTTAGCTACACCAGACTTCACAAAAACCTTTATTGTGGAATGTGATGACTCAAGAAATGGAATTGGTGTTGTTTTAATGCAAGAAGGAAGACCCATCAATTTTGAAAGTCATCTAATAAAGGGAAAGTATTTACACAAACCTATTTATGAGAAGGAAATGTTGGAAATACCACATGCACTAAAGAAATGGTGACCTTACCTAATGGGAAGGAACTTCAAGGTAAAAATCGATCATGATAGTCTTAAATAATTTTTGGAACAAATATTTCTTCAAAAGAGCAGCAAAAATGGGTCATAAGATGTTGGGTTATGACTTTGAAATCATCTACAAAAAAGGGAAACAAAATGTTGTTGCAGATGCACTCTCAAGAAAAGATGAGGATGTGAAAGCATTGCTTTGTTCCATTTCTATTATCCAACTTGATTGGATAATTGAAGCAAGGGAGGAATGGAAGAATGAAAAAGATGTGTGGGCACTCATTCAAAGCTTGCAACATGATCTCAGTACATTTGATACATTTATTTGGAAAAATAATTCATTATGGTACAAAGATTGCTTATAACTATGTAAAAATTCCCAACTCAAACAAAAGATTCTTTTGGAATTGCACACCTCCCCCTTAGGAGGGTACTCAGGATTTTTAAAAACTTACCACAAGGTCAAGAAGGAATTTTTTTGGGATGGCCTTAAATCTAACATTAAGAAGTTTGTGGCAAAATGTTTGGTTTTCCAACAAAATAAAGTTGATACGTTTAAGACCCCAGATGTGTTACAACCTTTAGCCATTCCAAGTTAGCGTTGGGAGGAGGTCTCAATGGATTTTATCACAAGTTTACCTAAGTCCGAAGGAAAGATGTCATCATAGTGGTAGTTGATAGACTTACCAAGTATGCACACATTTTCTCATTATCTTATCCTTTTAAAGCTCGTATAGTTGCTATTGCATTTATGGAAACAATTCAAACTCTACATGGAAACCCAAAGATTATAGTAAGTGACATAGATCCCATTTTCATTGGAAATTTTTGGATGGAATTATTTTCTTATCTTAATACTCAATTAGCTCTTAGATCATCTTATCATTCTCAATTTGACGGAAAAATTGAGATAGTGAACAAATGTTTGGAAGGATATCTTTGTTGCTTTGTATTTGATAAACAAACAAAATGGGTCAAGTGCTTACCTATGGCTGAATGGTAGCAAAAATGACCATGTTTATGGCACTTTATGGTTATAATCCACCGTCCATCTCATCATATTTAAGAGAAAAATCTAAGGTTCAAGCAGTCGAAGATCACATTGAGCATCAACAACAAGTTCTCCAACTCCTAAAAGATAACCTCGCACTATCACAAAATCGAATGAAACAACATGCATATCAACATCATAGTGAAAGAAGTTTTGACGTAAGTGATTGGGTATTTTTATAGCTATAACCATCTAAACAAATGTCCCTCAAGCAAGCTAATAAGGATAATAAATTATCACCAAAGTATAAGATGAGGATGTGGAAGCATTTCTTTGTTCCATTTCTATTATCCAACTTGATTGGATAATTGAAGCAAGGGAGGAATGGAAGAATGATGAAGATGTGTGGGCACTCATTCAAAGCTTGCAACACAATCTCAATACATCTGATACATTTATCTGGAAAAATTATTCATTATGGTACAAAAATTTCTTATAACTATGTAAAAATTCCCAACTCAAACAAAAGATTCTTTTGGAATTGCACACCTCCCCCTTAGCAGGGTACCCAAAATTTTTAAAAACTTACCATAGGGTCAAGAATGATTTTTTTTGGGATGGCCTTAAATCTAATATTAAGAAGTTTGTGGCAGAATGTTTGGTTTGCCAACAAAATAAAGTTGAGATGTTTAAAACCCCAGGTGTGTTACAACCTTTAGCCATTCCATGTCAGTGTTGGGAGGAGGTCTCAATGGATTTTATCACAAGTTTATTAAGTCCGAAGGAAAGATGTCATAATAGTGGTAGTTGATAGACTTACCAGGTATGCACACTTTTTCTCATTATCTTATCCTTTTAAACCTAGTATAGTTGCTACTGCATTTATGGAAACAATTCAAACTCTACATGGAAATCCAAAGATTATTGCAAGTGACATAGATCCCATTTTCATTGGAAATTTTTGGACGAAATTATTTTCTTATCTTAATACTCAATTAGCTCATAGATCATCTTATCATCCTCAATTTGATGGGCAAACTGAGATAGTGAACAAATGTTTGCAAGGATATCTTTGTTGTTTTGTATTTGATAAACAAACAAAATGGGTTAAGTGCTTACCTATGGCTGAATGGTGGAAAAGATGACCCTGTTTATGGCACTTTATGGATATAATCCATTGTCCATCTCATCATCTTTAAGAGAAAAATATAAGGTTCAAGCAGTGGAGGATCACATTGAGTATCAACAACAAGTTCTCCAACTCCTAAAAGATAACCTCGCACTATCACAAAATCGAATGAAACAACATGCATATCAACATCATAGTGAAAGAAGTTTTGACGTAAGTGACTGGGTATTTTTATAGCTATAACCAGCCAAACAAATGTCCCTCAAGCAAGCTAAGAAGGATAATAAATTATCACCAAGTTACTATGGTCCTTACAAAGTGTTGCAAAATATTGGTACTATGGCATACAAATTGGAGTTGCCTGCATCTTCCTGATGCACCCAATTTTCCACATTTCATTCTTAAAGAAGGTTATCGGTGATAAGCTCTCAGTTCAAATAATGTTCCCAAAACTTGATGAAGAAGGAAAAATCATATTGGAGCCTGAAGCAGTCATGGAAACAAGAACCCAAGATCTATGAAATAGATCAATTTCAAAGTATCTCATTAAGAGGAAGAACTTCCCACTGAAGATTCCACATTAGAGGATGATAATTTTATACAGAAGCATCCATAACTACTCAAGCATCGAGGAAAACACTTTTTTTGAAGGTGAGGGGCATTTTAGGTCCCTATAATACTAGTGTAGTCCCATTATTGTTATTATTGTGCCCCATAGAAACCCACTATTGTTATTGTTGTGCCCTTATATTATTATTGTTATGTAGGCTCAGATTATATTATGACTCCTTAGACTCATCTATATATCAAGGAGGTCTTGTCATTTGTATCATCCAAGAATTGTTTGTTTATGTGATGTAAAGGAGGTTACCCCCTCGAAGAGACCAATTTTTAAGTCGTCGATCTATTTTTTATTTTGTTTGTGATCTGGTGGCATAACAAGAATTGCTCTACTTGCTTGTCAAGCTCTACACACAAAAACCTATGTACCATAATAAATACAATTTGTGCCTTCATTCAATCTCAATAGGAAATTCAAATTGCATGACCTACTAGGGCTAATTTTAGTAGTTGCAACTAGTTAACTGAGAATAAGATGAGTTAACTGAAAATAAACTACTCAACTAAACTCAAAAATATCTCTATTCTAGAAATAGAGATCAGTTAACTGACAGACACTAGAGTTAACTCCACTAAATAACTAATTTTAGCCATCAACTAGTCCACAACTCACTGAAAGCCATCTAACTCGAATTTACTGACAATAAATTAGTGATAGGCCACATCACACATGTTAAATGAAAGCTAACTCAAGCAACTATGGGATTGAATTTGAATTAGCATCTTTGACTAAGGCACAAGTCAAAAAAACCATTCCTTGCTACATTTTCAACATGAGATGAAGGATCTTGTTTATTGCATTATTTCTTGGGATTGGAAGTGTGGTAGAGACTTGGTGAGATCTTCATAGGACAAGAAAAGTACACAATTTAGATTTTGAGGAGATTTTATATGATGGACTGAAAGTCCATGGATACACCCATAGAGACAAATCTGAAGAAGTTGAGTGATTCCACTTTAGATTCAGATTTAGTGGATCCCACAATGTACATGAAGTTGATTGCATCCTTGATGTACTTGGTTAACACCAGGTCAAATATTTGTTTTGCAGTGAACACCCTAAGCTAGTTTATGGTTGAGTTGAGGCATGTACATTGGGTTGTATCGAAGCATGTGTTGAGGTACCTACATGGTATAATTGGATATGGTATAAGATATGTCTCTGGTGGTGAAGTGAGGCTACAGGGATATACTAATTCTGATTGGGTTGAGAGTGCAGTGGATAGAAAGAGAACCTTCGGGTGATACCTTAACTTGGGATCAATCATGATATCCTGGTTTAGTAGGAAGAAAAATTATGTCACACTCAGTACAACAGAACCAGAGTATATCATAGTCATTTCCACAAGTCAAGAAGTAGTGCAACTTCAAAAGTTGGTTGCAGGGCTCTTTGATCAGGTGCTGGAGATGACCTTGATATATTGTGATAATCAAAGTTGTGTCAAGCTTTTGGAGAATCTATTTTTTCTTGATAGGTCAAATCACATTGAGATCGTATATCACTTCATTCAAGACATTGCACAAAAGGGAGCAATGAATCTCTAGTATATATCCACAAACGAGTAGATTGTAGACATTCCCACCAAGCCTTTTCCTAGGGGGAAGTTTGTATACTTTAGAGACAAGCTTGGCAGGATGCATAATGTCTCCCTTGCTGAGAGGGAGTGTTGATGTTTTTGTAGCATTGGGCAAACATTCTCCCACAGGGTCATGCTGATTTGAGTAGGGGAGAATGATACATTCACCCATGGGGCCATGCTTGTTTGGCTAGGGGTGAATGGTCCAAAGACATTCTTTCTCCCATGAGGCCATGTTAATTTGGCTAAGGGAGATTGGTGCACGATGCTCGCATTGTGCTTCGAGATGGAGTGGAGTGATCTATTTTTTATAGAGTGGGTTTGAATTGCTTATTGATTTGGGGTTTTCACCCAACTGTGAGGTAAACTATTCTAGTCTAATGTTGATTTGTGATGTAGGCTCCATTAGGGAAGGGGTTTCTTGTGATGAGGAGCTACCTTAATGGGTCTACACTAAACATTAGAGCTCTATATAAATAGACAAGCATGTGAGAGGAAAATAATCAACATAGCAAGCTCAATTGATCTTTTATTGCGGAGGATAAATTTTCAGCTAAGGAGAAACCTATTTTGGAGAATCTTCTTCATCATTGTTTTTGTTCTTCTTGAGGTTGCATGTTTGAATGAGTTGACTGAATTTGACTAAGAGTTGACTAAGCTATCTTGACCAAATATGACTGAGAGTTGATTGAGCTATTTGAGTGAGTTTTGGAGGTCACATGTGTGGGTTTGACCACAACCGCATGTGCAGATTTAACTATAGGTCTGGGTTGACTAGGACCAAATCTAACTAGGCCAAGTGGATTGCAGAGTTTGGCAGTTTAACCATCATTTACTTTCGAGTGTTTGACCGGTTTGACCAACATTGACCAACAAATGTTTGGCTAGGTATGACTAGTATTTTCCCTTGTATGTTGGCACTAGTTTCTAGACAATTTTTTGATTTTTAAAGCCTTGCTAAAAGACAATTTCTCCTCAAGGAAAGATTTCTGGGTTTTTCTCCCAATGTTGGGTTTCCTAGGGTAAAAATATTGTCTCTATTGTGCATGGTTGTCTTTCTCTGATCTTTATTGTTTCTGCTGCATTTATTGTTGAGATTTTATGTGTGTAATTATTCAATAATATGAATGACATTAGAAATGTTGGTTGAAAATCATTAGGAAGTAACTATTAGAACAAGAAATTGTATTTTGCTGCACTTGCCATAGAATTTCAACAAAAAATATATTAATGGAGTGAAGGAGTTTTTAAAATTAAAGTAGGGACATATATATAGTGGTGGGTGGCGGAGGAGAGTAGGAAATTCCCTTTAATAGTTTTCTTTTTTAAGGAAATGAAACATCTCAAAAAAATAAGGTAATATGTATCTCTACTCTTTGTACCTTATATAAATTTTCAATAAACCACTAAAGTCTCTCAATAAATAATATGAAAAATAAATCACTAAAATCTCTCCATAAATAATGAAATTGACAAAAAAAATTTCATAATAAAAAAATTTAAAAATAAAATAAATTTTAATTCCAAGTTATATTTAAAATTAAAAAAAATAAAAATATTTAACACTATACCATATAATTACTAAATAAACCTTATCATCACTTAAATTAACCAACGCATTTACAGTTGTTGAAAGTCTTTAATCTTTTAAAGTGGTTGTTTTTGGTAGTCATTTTTCCTTTCATTCTGTATATTAAATGTGCTTTAATTAATTAAGTTTTTACTATATTTTAGTATATTGAATAAGTTTTTAATATTTTTAGTATATGGAATAGATAAATGTAACACGAGCACAAAATTACTATAAAACGCATTGGTTGTGTGAAGATTAAATTCACATTCTATTATAATATGATGAGTGTATATAAATTTATTTAAACATTTAGAATACTATATAAGTGATTATTGTTTTTCATAAAGTCTGAAGTTGGTATGGTGGAAGCACTAAAATTGAATGAATGGCTTTTGGAGTTTTATACGATGGGTTTTGAATTAAAAAACTCAAATATATTGTGGAAGTTGCAAACTTTATTATTTAAGTTCAGTTGCAAATTTTATTATTTAAGTTGAGAACTTAAATAAAGAGTCTATAAGTTTTATGGTGAAAAGTTCAGATCCAAATTCTACTTTATTGTACAATTTGTAGCATTTTTTTGTTCATATTTTTTATTAATGATAATTATGTTAAAACATAAAAACTTATCTTTTTCTCAATAGGTTTTGCATATTATACATAAAAAGTTATCTTTTTCTCAATAGGTTTTGCATATTATAACAATTGTGTTGATTTATAACAATCGTATTGAAAACCAATATAACTAAACACTTAAAAGAGATTAAATTCTTAATGTTTTGCATATTATAACAATTGTGTTGGTTTATAAAAATCGTGTTGAAAACCAATATAAGTGAACACTTAAAAGAGATTAGATTCTCATTGAATTAAGAGAATGATTATATAGACACCAATAAAAATTGAATAATAAAAAATACCTACCATACATTTTATTATTTATTTATTTATGATTATTATCAATATTACATATGTTGTTTAACTTTTCTCTTCATTTAGAGCAACAATCCACGGGAACTATTGAAAATTGTAAGATGAGACTTTTCTCTATTACTTTATTTATTTAAAAAAAAAAATCTAATTTAATTTTTAAATTTAATTTTTAAATTTTTTATATTTATAAAATTAGCATATTTTAATTTTAAATTAAATTTAATATTTGTAAGTGTTTAAAGTTTTGTTTTTATTTTATTTTTGATTATTTTTTCATTGTTTATGGGGTTTAAGATTGAGGATGAATAGGTGCATTGTTAAGGCACTCTATGTTAAAGGGTAGAAAAATGCTCTTTAATTATTAAATTTAATAATGCTTATTGGGCTTAATAATAAACATGATAAGGTGTTCTATTAATACACTCTATGGTGTAAAACTTATTGGTTGAGAAAATACAATCATGCTAAGGGCTAGTGTAGTCCATGAAGGGTGTCATCCATGGGTGATTGTGAGGACTTAGATGCCCTCTCGATGATTTTAATGGCTATGGATTAGATGTCTGTGAGTGGCTTCTATAGGTTAAACATGTCAATCATCCCTTGACACACATAACTTAATATGAACACAACTACTTTAATAAATGTGATTGTACTAATATAAACCCATATTATGAACTCAAATACTATAAACCCTAACTATAAACTATAATAAAAACCTTAATATTATAAACTCAAATATAACTAGCAATTGCACCAAATGTTGCAAAGGAAACGTCGTAAGGCATAATTTCAAGAAGAATCCTACCATATACAACATCATTGAAAATAAAAATTAGTAAACAAAATGTCATTCAGAACTAGAAGATAAAATCACATACATATGGTGTTTCAAGTTCCAATAGAAAATATTGATAGATTTTGAAAAAATACAAGTAGTAGATGGCATTCGATAAGCTAAATAAAATATCATTAAATCATGAAAAATATGATGGCTAACAATATAAAATCTACAATTTTGATGGGAAACTCTAGTGCAGTGCAGTTGATGATGTTCAATATCTTTAATGTTTCCTCTTAGAACATCATCTCTGAAATTGCCCCCTCAACTCTTCATTGTATACATCTCATGGTGGCCAAAATTCTATACGACATGTATCTTTGATCTTAGACAAATATCAGCCCAAAGTATTTATTATTCATCAAATTTTGTACAACATGTATCTTTGATCTTAGACAAATATCAGCCCAAAGTATTTATTATTCATCATATAGACTGAATACTAAATCTGAATTTTTACAAAAGTAACGAATCATCTTCTTCCTCATACAAAGCATTATTTCAACAAGTAGATTTGAATCTTAAATCTTTAAGTACAGACATTAAAGTCAATCCTTCCATAATTTGTCACCAAATCAATCAATTGCTTTTGGACTTCCTTTTAGCACCCTTTGATCCCTAGTTTAAGTTTGAGGCTGTGACCTTGCAACGAAACCACTAAGAGTTTATCTAGGATTTATTTTTTATTTATTTTATTTATTTATTTAATTTTTTTTGTTTTTGATTTTATGGCTTGTTATTAACCATTATTTCGAACAAGGATTTTAATTTATGCTCAGAATTGATGATGTGAAACTTACACTTCTTTTGTTCTCTGTTGAAGTTTTACCATTAGGGTCTTGATTCTTTCGCTTTTACCTAAGCCCTAAGTTTGAGGCTGTGACCTTGGAACGAAACCACTAAGAGTTTATCTAGGATTCATTTTTTTCTGATTTTGTGGCTTGTTGTTGACCATTATTTCGGACAAGGATTTTAATTTATGCTCAGAATTGATGATTTGAAACTTAAACTTCTTTTGTTCTCTGTTGAAGTTTTACCATCAAGGTCTTGATTCTTTCGCTTTTAACTAAGCCCTCTGATATATCCAGTTTCCAGAAACTTAAACACGTCTTTCTTAGATCAAAATCTATGGTCTGATACAAGATCAAAAAAATACTGCACAACCCACAAAAGCAAGATTGTCAATAAGGGAACCATAGACAATTTGAACTCACTTAGATTATTGAAATTAAGTTTCCCTATTGTCCCTTCACAACAAGAGAATGCACTCATTGGGACTTCGAATTGTGACAAAACTCCACCAGTTATAGGAAATACAACATATGTTCTAAACCATTAGGCACACTTAAACTTTGTATAAAATTTGATTTTACATATGAAGTAATGAAGATCTCCCCCTCATTCTAGATTTGAACCTGTAACCTCTTAGGAGGTAACATATGTTCTAAACCATTAGGCACACTTAAACTCCGTATAAAACTTGATTTTACATATGAAGTAATGAAGATCTCCCTCAGTCTAGATTTGAACCTATAACCTCTTAGTAGGTAACATATGTTCTAAACCATTAGGCACACTTAAACTCTGTATAAAATTTGATTTTGATTTTGAAGTCACAATCGAATAAACCATCCAATTGGTATATCCCCTTCTTTATAAAATAAATTGAAGCCCAGGGAAAAATATTTATGAGAATATTCATTTATATATTATCATTTAGACAATAACTTTCTATTTTAAAAATATTGGAACAATTGTAATCTGAGCTTTTTAAAAGTTTAAAATAAATTGGAAGTGATAGATTGAATGCATAATTTGATTGCATGAATTTATTAAAGTCCCAATATTTCCATTATTATTTTTTTAATTTGGATATCTCCTTTAATTATTTAGCATAATCCATGCGAGCTTCTCTAAAACTTAAGATAATTTGGTAATTTGGAAATGATAGATTTCATGCCTAAATTGTAGTAATCTCCAAAGACCTTACCACCTCCACTAAATCTTTAAAATAATTTGGTAATTTAGAAGTAATAAATTCAATGCCCAACTTAATTGTAATAATCTCTAAGGGCCTTACCACCTCCACTAAATTTTGAGAATTTGGAAACCATTGTTTTATTCTTTTCCATAATCAATGGTTTGATTTAAGATGGATCCTAATTTTCATTGACACAATTGATTTAAGATCTTAATTTTCATTGACTTGATTTATCTATTAATTATTTTTTTCCATATATTTTTATATTAATTTATTAATTTACCTTTTATATATTTTTTAATTATAATTTTTTTTTATTCATTTCGAATTATCTTGAATATTATTTTTTCCCTTTTCAATATTTCATAATTTCAAATTTTAATTTTCTATCCTGCAAAATTTTAATTTCAAAATAAATTTTCTACCAATAAAAAAGAAAACCAGAGGGGAATGGAAAATATAGAGAAAACAATCCAAAAAGCAAACAAGAGAGGAATGGAATAAAAAAAATAGAAATAAAATCAAATTTAGGAAAACAAAGTCATTATTTGAAATCAAAGTCAAAGAGGGAAAAATTTTTGTTGGTAGTGTGTTTGGAAATTTAAAATAATCTCTCTAAACAGGAGATTATCCCAATACAGAGTGAATCTAAAAGGATAATAAAGTTTCATAGAGATATCTCTATATAGAGATGCATGGGAATTCTCTTCTACACGATGTATATCTATATCCCCATATCCATGTAACACAAAATTTCAACATGACAATATACTTAAAGATAAAAGGAATGAAGCTTTTATTGATGCCTAAAAAATTATAGCAAACTATAATATTAAAGAAACAAATTCTTGTATAAAGAGAAAATAAAGAAAATGAAATCCATATCCAAAAAATTTTCCTGTGTCACCTAAGACCAATGATCAAATTTGAACATGTCAGAGCCCTCTAGCATGTCGTAGAAGTAGGAAGAAAATTTTACTATTCAAAAAAAATTTAAAATTTGAATTTTGCCATTTAAATTTTTTTTATAATAATATTATAAATTTTTTTAAGAAGGGCTGTTAAGTTGTTAACATGTCCATTTTTTTTTTAAATTTCATTTTTTTTCTAAAATCTAGATTTTGAGAATTCCAATTTTCCAGTCTCAATCGCAAATTACAATGATTGAACTTGTGAATTTCCTTTCTCAACTAATGTTAAATCCCATTTCAGAAACAACAGTTTCCAAATTCAGAGTTGCTCCCCTTTCAAAAACAACAATTTTCTTTTGAATTGCTTTTTCTAGTTGTAACTGTGCATATGATGCAAAGTAGCAGTTGTGAGGCTGCTCCTCAGAGATGGAATTTGACGGGCATTTTCCCGTCATAAGACATTTTGACCGTATTTGACTGTTCGAATGTGTTGCAGCCCGTTTTCCCTGACGTGCTTGTAACCTTGTAACACGTATTTTTGACGTTTAATCTTTTTTAGAAAACGTTCTTACACCCAATTTATTCGCCACTGGAATAAAAACAACTACAAAGATACCTTTCTTGGCATTCAAGAAAATCAGTGGGTTGAGCATGTGGCTCTAATTCTAAAACGAAAGAAACTCGTGCTGGTGGAAGGTGTGCATTTTCCAAACGGGCCTACTCTAAGCAAGGACCGCAGCTTTCTTATTTATGCATCCTGTGTGGCAAGGTTGGTATTCATGGCTAGCTCTTTAATTTTTTGGCCAATAAATCCGGTTATGGTTGGTTTTATTGCAAAATTTTTTTAATTAAAAATTTAAATTTTTAATAAATATTATTATGTTTATTTTGGATTTATATAATATTTATATTAAAAAAATACTTTAAATTTAAGTTTTAATATAATTGTTTAAATCAATTTGACCCATAGCTAAATTGATTCACTGTCAAAATCCTGGCTGTACACATCAAGGTCGATATTGAGGTATTCCAGCGTGAAGATCGAAAGTGCCAGTGAGAAGCCAGATTGCCAATTTAAATGGATTTTATGATTCAGATTCCAAGTTATAATTTTTATTATGATTGTAAATATTGTGTATTCAATTGACATGGCACAATGTTAATCTTTGATGTTTAGAATTCAAAATTCTTAAATAAGTTAAAAAAGTTAGGCAATAAAAGCGCAGCTTTGTTCTTATGAAATCGATACTTTTGAATTATTTTTTGGATTTTGTATTAGCAATGTAGTGAAGGATTCAATATGGATCAGAATACATAATTAGTCTTTTTTTTATCCTATGAAGACTGGTTAAAAAATGATGTGGAAGAAATATGGCTGGACAATATAATATTGCTATATGTCTATTCTAAGCATATGGTAATACACTTATGATATACTTCAAAAAAGAGTAACGATATTTAATGTAATGAGGATTTAGCGTATAATATTTGATAAGACAGGAATTATAGTCTTTTCAATATACTCTATCTCTATGTTACAAATGTGATGTCGTATTACTATAATTTGTTTATTTGTAGCGGATGGAAGTTAACTTCTATCTAACTTAACCAATTAAACTAAGATTTTGTAATTCTGAGTAAAATATTCTTGATTTTGCCTTTCTACAATAGAATATTTGAAACATATACCTTGACATCTATGCTCAAAGGTGTCAACAGTTAGAATTGTATTTTCTTATAAAAACTGCTAAGTTTTGTTGAGTAAAGACTGTTTTGACTTTTGATATATTGTTTCTATTGTTGGGTGATTATATTATAACAATTTTATAAACTCTCAAGATTTAACAAGTCTTTTGTGTGTTATGGCCATTTTGGTTTTTTTCTTTATAATATATATATATATATATATATATATATATATATATATATATATATGTTATTAAAGAGTAATTTTTTAATCAAACTTTTAAGAACATCACTTTTAAAGGGCAAAATTTTAAACATAACGTTTCTTGATAGGCAGCATAAGTAACCAAAACGTCAAAAAAAATTGTGTGGCAGGTAAAGAAAAATCCAAATTCCAACCCTGGTTGTGTCCACCTTTGCATCCCATTTTGCGTCTAATGTTACATTCAATTTTGAACCATTTTTTACGTCCACTTTTGCATTTATTTTTGCAAAAAGTTTTGCATCACTTTTTGCATCCAACATTGCATCCCAATTTACATCCAATTTTGTGTTATTTTTATGACCAATTTTGCACCATTTTTTTGTGTCTAATTATGTGTCAAATGTTGCACCATTATTTACATCCACTTTTTCATCCAATTTTATGTCTTTTTTGGTCTCTATACTACTAAAAAATGGCTAATTAGTTACTAAAAAAAACTAAAATGTGCATATAAATGACCATTTTTCAGTTGGTGACCATTAGTGGCTAATGTACAATATCTTATTATGCGACCAACTTTTAGTCATATTTAGATTAATCATTAATTGGTTGTCTCACTTTTATCATCTAGTAGTATATTTAGTCATAAATTTAGTCATTAACTTAGCCATTAATTGTCACAATTAATTACCAAATACACAAAAAATATACTACTACATGATCGCCTCAAAAAACCAATTAATGACCGAAGAAATATGACCAAAATGTTGGTCACATTATAAGATACTATAAATTAGTTACTATTAGTCATATATATGCAAATTTTAGGCATCAATTGAAACCAATTAATAACCAAAGAAACATGACTAAATCTTGGTTGTGTTATAAGATACTTTAAATTAGCTACTAATAGTCATATATATGTAAATTTTAGTCGTCACTTGTAATCTCAAATTTATCATTTACAACAACCATTTATCTTTTTTTGGTAGTTTCATATTCATTATATAAATGATTGATTTGGTAGTTTATATTCATTTCATTTACTTTCATTAATAATCATTATAAATGACTAATTTAGTCATTGTATATTCATTTTATTTGCGTTCATGATTAATCAATATAAACTACTAATTTAATAGTTTTAGATTGATTTTATATGTTCAATATTAATCAACAAAAATTAATTAATATGATTTTGTGATTAAATTAAAAAAATGGCATACAATATGCATGTTCATATAATATGAAAATACAAAGTTACATATTTTAATCACAATACTAAATAATAACTAGTACAACTATAAATAATTTAAACCACATAAATTATATTATATGAAATGTCAAGTATTACAATATGAGTTTTCAACTTAATATTGGTTGGACTACAATTTACATGTGAAATATTGTTTCTTCACTTCAAAACATTATCATTATGTTTCCAAGGCATTGCAGGTGGATTCACCAACTCTAAAAATTTGACCATCATTTTGTATGTGTGTGTCTCATGTAGGATATTAGCTTTAAGGGTATCACTAGACCAGTTTTCATCTCTCTCTCTTTCTGCATTTTTCACTCTAGTGTTATTGTTCTCCTATTTTTTCAATTCTTGCGTCAATGCAAAAGATACATCATCACCTATGGAACTTTGATACCCATGGAAGGTCCTTATCCTCCTCCAAGACAAAAGATACATCGTCACTGTTACCAAAAGACATGAAAAGAAAATCAAAGTTCAATTACCTTCTATCCATCCAATGGAGTCTGATTTCAAATGAATTCAAACCCATAGTTGTATGCTTAAATTTAAATTTTAGAATTCCCTCCCAGTCCTAAATAAGGCACCTTAATTTCATATCATCTTTACAAATTTCCTGAACACCACAATATTCATCCACTTGTATAACGTTCCAACTCAATTGAGCCAATGTAGAAAATTGGAATCAATACACCCACAACAATCTGAAATCAAACACCAAACTAAGCTAGGTAGTTATGTTAATTTGATGGAAAGTATGGCCATATTCATATGATGGTAATTGTTTCTCCCTATTTAGTCTAGGAAATCTCCATGTGTATTAAAAAATATGGAATAACATTGTCCATTAATTAAATGGCCTCTCTTATCTATAGAAACTAATTGGAGACTTAGTTGCATGCAGGGTTATATTTACATTCATAATGATTCTTCACGAGTGCACATACAGATGTCATAAGAAAAACTATGGAATCCTACGCGACTTTTTACTTTTTACTTACAATATTCATCTTCTTTTGCGTTGTTTCCATATAAGTCTTTCTTTGCAAATAATATGACTTTAACATGCATTTACTTCAATCCTAAATTGTTGAAAACTATAATAAATTGGATATTCTTTTGAGATATTTATAGGACAATTATTTCTTGCACTTACTTATACCTATAATATTTCCATTAGTACTTCTAGACACTTAAGGTATGAGGTGTAAATCACAAGATGAGATTCACCATACCCATCCAGTGAAATGCAAATAAATGAAATTTATTGAACACGTGACATTTACAACAATCACTAGTTCTAAATGTTGTGTAAGAGAATGAAAGCATTGATTACCTTGGAAAGTTGAGATGTAAATTTTGCAAATGACATCTCAAGCCTAGTTCACAAAGAAGTATCAAACATGTACCAAGCCTACAACTACTATGTCAAGGTGAAAATTCTTAATCCAGATTTATGCAGGAATGCAATAAAGTACATAAATAACCATAAATACAGAGATGCAACAGAAATAATACTTCATTTCATTAATTTAAAATACTGAAATATGCTTACAGACAAAAATGGAAATAATACTAGCTCGGGTGATGGTAGCTTATCTCTAAGAAGAGATGTGGTGGTTACATGCCTTTGAACTATGTTACAATGAGGATCAAAGGCTTATTTATTATTGAGAAACAATGGAAAACCCTAAAATCCAAAAACCTAACCCTAGGAGATGAAGCGCTAAACTATGGGCCCCGTTTGGGTAAATTGGTACATCAACTTCCCAGGGTCGTAACTTTGGCATATGATCTCCGTTTGACGTGCACAACACCTCGTTAGAAATATCTATCTGAGGACTACAACTTTTGCATGAGAAAAATTAGTGTATGCCCCATGTTGCATCCATTTTTCCCGAAAAACGTCGTTTAGGGCCTCAAAACGGCTCCGGAAGTTCAAGACCTGAAAAACTGCCAAAAATAGTAAATTGTGCTACAATTAAGGAAACTGAAAAACTGAAAGAGATAGTTGTGGGGGTCCAAGTGGGACAAGTGGGTGGCCACCAAAATCCACCTGGATCAATTCTAGATATGAATTATGATGTCCAACATATTGGAAAGATGTGAAAACTACATCTAATGTCATGCAAAATGAGTGTTACTTGTTAACAACCTTCTAGATATTTAGTTATATTTATATAACCAATATGATGTTGAAAAATATGAACAAAATGACAAGATCAACTATCCCAAAATAAAAAATTGTGTCCCAATCAAGGCACTGCTCTCCATTGTTTCTGCAAAGGAAAAAATTGGATATTACAAGCTGAAAAAATACAAAATATCCATGTTGTAGCTAAGTTTTTAGTTCTAAACTAGACAAGGGGAAACAATATTGTGCTAAAATAATATGGTCATTGGTAGATAAAAAAAGCAACATTTTCAAAATTCATTTTTGACATTCTTGTTTTGTATTTTTCATACACCATTGATACTAAAACAAATTTGGCTAGTCTTGAGCATCTCCTCATCATATGGGTAGCGGTATCAACCAAGCATTAACATTGATTTCATGCTTATAAATAAGAAAATGCATTTGGTAAAGTTGACATGTTTACAACAGATTTAATTATTATACAAAATTTATTAACAAAATTTAACTAGTATACTTGAATATGAGGAGCTTGGAACATTTCTCGTATTGCAACTTCAACATCTGTCATACCTAACAAAATTTTAACTATGCCTAAGGCATTATAATGATCCATGTTAATCATAACCTAAGATTGTTTTCCATTAAAAAA
Source organism: Pinus tabuliformis (assembly GCA_031772625.1). NCBI lineage: Eukaryota > Viridiplantae > Streptophyta > Pinopsida > Pinales > Pinaceae > Pinus > Pinus tabuliformis. Next base: position 702,273,151 of record CM062815.1, on the reverse strand, counting down.
AAAATTATGTAGGCATAACACACTTTATTGTGTTTCTTAAGTAAAGTGAGTTGTATTAATGAAATAATGTAAGCAAATAAAGTCTTAATATTTATTGCTAGCTGCTAACTTTAGCATTAGATTCATTCGTGGCATTATCAAGAGAGGTGGATTGTTTTAGTATAAACTTTACAAGTTTTGTAGCATGTCTACATTGATCCAATGCTCGGCCAGTATCCCCAGACACTACTACAACCTAAAATACATTATTTCCTTCATTTTGGTTTATTAAGAAAACAATTATGACATCTTTGCAATGAAGTATTATGCATTCTTCACTTTATGGCCTCTATAGTAGATAAATGAATGTGACATTGCAAAAAATTGGGAAAGCTCTCGATTTTTTTTCATAATCCACATATCTTCCATGATGCAAACCCAATAGTTTGTTTTTCAAATGCATCAATTCCATTAAGATGTCTGGAAATTATTTCTTGTAGCTGCTAATGAGAAAAAGGGCCAAATCACAACCTTTTCATTCCCATGCAACTTTCTATACATGGAAGCAACTTCTCTAGTAGATCCATTGTATTTGATATACCTATTAAATCCAAATGTAAGATGTGTGAGAAATCTAAACATCATATAATCACTTGGCTTTGTTTCCTCTTAGGAATAAAGATCATATATGTATAGTTGTTTACCTATAACTACCAACCATGACCAAACTCTGGTGGGTCAGTCAAATATGTTGTATAGAACCTACAGGCCACTATATAAGACATTAAAAGGTCGTTGTCCTATCCCCAATCTCTAGTGTATAACAAGAAGTTCATAATTTCAGATGAATATGTGAGTGTCCATGGTCTGCATATTCAAAAGGTTTCTTCATATTTTTCAATTTCTTAATCTGGTTTGCATTTATATCTACAAAAACATATGAAGGGAAAATATAGAAGTATTACTGATTCATTCTACTGACAAGGAGGTCAAATTCATCTACAAGAAGAACACGCGATTGATTATTATCTTTTCTTGTGTGTTTTGATTATGAAAAGCACTGATATAACAAATGAAGAGATTTTTTCTAGCCTACCCGATTTCTAGTCAATGCCTTATAAAGGACCTAGAAAAGAAGAGCACTATGAAAATGAGTGAATGTCTCTCTCTCTCTCTCTCTCTCTCTCTCTCTCTCTTTATATATATATATATATATATATATATATATATATATATATATATATATATATATATATATATATATATATATATAACCTTATTCTGGTATTAAATATTTATATAGAAACGAGAACATTACCTTGTAGATATTTTCTGGTTGGGTAAGTTTCAACCCATTGATCTCCACAAATCGATAGGGATGAAAAATTCCAACATCAACTTTATCCTATAGATTCTTCATGACTGTAATAATAATTGCAGTTTGAACATCATGGTCCATATCTATTAGCATGACTAGTGATATGATTTATTGCAAAAAATTATAAAAATATTAATGGATAGATATACAAGAAGGAAAGCATAATTTAAGAATGGATATTTGGAGTCCAAACGCATTCCTCATTTTTAGATTTGAAGACTTTTGAATAAATCAATCTATAATCTGTTCATAGTGGATTAACTTTCCTTGCTAGTCCTTGGCACTGCATGTATATAAAGACATATATCTAGACATTGGTTTTCTGCAGCTAGTGCTCTTGTGACAAATCAAGTTATCTCGTCTATGTCTCTGTTTGTGACAAAAGAAACAAGTTACTAATGAATAATAAAGCAAACAAATTATCTACTAGAAATGCACTTCATATTACAGTTCATCATAGCTGCAATGAAAATTAATTCTTCCAACAAGAATACAAACTTGTTTATGCAAGACAATGATCTAGGATATGAAGATAACATAAGAGTTTCCTTTGCTTTGTCAAGACCAGCGTTCCTATGATGTCTTACATTTGGAATATTTTTTGCGTTCACTTTTTCTAGTCCAATAATATGCCCCCTGTATACATTCTGTGTTTACAAAACCTCAAGAGTATATATAGAATGAAAATAATACCTCTATAATAAAATGATAGAGGATAGGTCGTACCACAACCTTCGCAAAAACAAGAAATTCCTAGCTACATGGAGTATTGGTTGTGGATCTTCTTTTCATATGCTTCTATTCACGCATTTCATCCTCATCATCCTCAGAATGCTCACTAAAATCCCAATCATTCTCACTAACTGATACATACTATTTCTTTACAACAAGAGTTAAGTTCAGATCACCAAAATTTTACTTAATTATAGAAAATCAACATAGCTATGTTATCAGTTCATCAATGCAACAATAAAACAAAATTGACCATTCTATATAGTCCAGTGAAGTTAACCTCTTTTTCATCATTTGCATCTACTCGGTACTTGAAAGTGTGCCAATGAATATCATACTCATATTCATACTCATAAAATAATACATCTTCTCCCTCAGTAGCTTTCTAAAATTCTTTGGGACCCTTCACATATCAATGTCTCAAGATGGACTCCATCTACACATACAAGATTCAAAATTTTTCTAGAAACCTGTTAAAAGAGTAAGAAGAAAAGTAATAATGAATAGAAATCACAGCAAAAATAAATCCTCCAATAAGCAACTTTATAATCAAAATCAATAGCTACACATGAAACAAGAGAGATAATAGGTTGCATTTTTTTTCAATAAGGTTCAATAAATAGGCATACCTCTTTCCTTAAGAGACAATGAAAGCTTTGGATACCAAACCTATATCTTAAAGAATCAATAGGCTAAAAGTGACCCTAGTTCCATAACCACATAATTGATGAATATAGAGTTATAAGGCAAGCTAAAGGCCATACTTAAGAGATTTCAATCTCTTCTATCTATTTGTAAAGACCTAAAATTTTCAAGACTTCCATTAAAAATAGTCCCAAATGACATGTTTGTATGCAATTCAAACTAAATATCTTGTTACCACAAGGTTCAAGGACAATGTGACAGGAAAATATTCTTATGTTGTCAGATGCTACTCTAAATATATTATTACTACAAGGTGTCAGGACAAGGTTCCTATGTAATCAGACACTACCCTAAATATCATGTTACTGAAGGGTTCAAGGACAAGGAGAAATGAGAAGAGTCCTATGTAGCCATATGCTACCTATTGGTGGCTAGGTTTGCATACTTTTACTCACCCTTTTACCCTATTATTTTTACCCATTTCATGCCAGTAATGGTTAATCGATATCTTAAAACACACAGGTATACCTCTTTTCATGTCTTTATGGATTATTGTTCAATGAAGCATAGTCGTAGGGGATTATTACCTAAGCGACTTTCTAATTCATTTATTTCTATAGATTTGAAGGAAGAATGACCAGGACCGTGATTCACTGAATGATATTGTCAAAGCTGGCAATGCTATCCTTGAACATTGGTTGCAACGGTGAATCAATCTCTCGATTGACACACTGCTATATTTTACATTTTGTTTCATTCTGAAAACCACCATGTAATTAAAGGCAGACAACACTGTAATTCTAGGAACTGTATTATTGAAAACATGTATAAATTAGAGTTGTGGGCTGTGAAATTTATCGTTGTTAAGAATCATTAAGGTTACAGGAGAAATACTCTAACTCTGAGTCTGTAACAACATACTTGTAATATTTCTTTAATTAATGATAGCTTGATCTTCTGAGCATATTGTGATTCGTTGATCTCGCCACAACCTTGATCAGGGAGTTGGGCTCACTCTTCTGACCAGGTGCTGCTAGATTAGATGTGTGTTTAGGTTTATTTCCATGAGTTTATTGTTGCTGTGAGTTTTTATCAATGTGTGCTGTGAGTTCTAATTGTTGTTACTCTTATTGTCGTTACAATTATTACTTGTTGTTACTCTTATTTGCTGTTACAATTATTGCTTGTTGTTACACATTGATGAATTTATAATTAATGCTCAATGCTGGGTAGGGAAACTGTGGCCTACACAAATAGTGCACAATATCATTGAAATAACTAGTAGAACCCCAGGTTGACAATTAAACGTGGATTGGGTGAATTGCATGATTCATACTTGAACACTAACATTTTGGCGCTGTTTCTAGGAAGGCTATCAAAGGCGCGAAAGTACGACCAATATTGACCATAGGACTGATCTCTCATCTCGGGGAAGGAAGTTTACACCTTGCTCTAGGTCCTGAGTATTAGATTGTTTGGTTGTTTGGTTTCTTGTTTTTATTGTTTTTTTAGGATTACTCTCTCGTCCTAGGAAAGGAAGTTTTTTATCACCTTTCTCCAGGTCTGGAGCTTTAGATTACTTTGTTATGCTTTCATAAGTAATGTTCTCTCGTCCTGGGAAGGGAAGTTTTATTTTTCGCCCTATTTCAGGTCTTGAGCTTGATTTTTGTGATTTGTTTATTTTCTTTCTTTTGTTTTCTTTAGGGGCCACCCTCTTGTCCTAGAGAGGGAAGTTCTTATCCTGCTCTAGGTCTTGAGATTTTAATTTGCTTGAATGTTTCCCTTTTATTTCCTGATTGCATGAACAGAGATACCAATAAAAGGGGTAGAGGGAGACCCCCGAAAATAAAAGGGGTTGATTTAGGCATAAAATCTTACATCCAAGAGATCATGTCAAGGGATGAGTCTGGAGAATTATCACGAGTAGCTGTTAGGGTAAGATCTCATATGAGATCTGGAGGACAATCATTTTCACAACCAGAACCTTCCCCAATAGTAGAAGTGAAATTCGAGGAAGAAGAAGTTGCAAGTAGAGGATCTGAGGAACTGCATATTGCAAGTTCAGAGGAAGAAGATTTGAGGGAATTCTTTGCACCATTTGATCAAGGGAGTGTTGTTAAACAACTTCAATCACTTGTTATAGAACAGCTAGAGCTAGAACCTGTTGAGATTCCAAGTGGGTATTGGCAGATATTCATGGCTCCTACAACTTCTTCGATCGAATTTCCAATTGGAGATATGAGAGGTGATGTGCCTATGAAGCCTATTCCTTTGACAACACTACCTAATTTGCATGGTATTTCTTCTGAGGATCCAGACACATTCCTTTTTGAAATTGATGTTTTTTGTCGGGGGTATGATTATATTTCTGATGCTCAGAAATTGAAGATATTCCCCACTACTTTGAAGGGCAGAACTTTGATATGGTTTATGGGTTTAGGGGGAAAATATATTTCTACATGGGATGATATGAAAATGGTTTTCCTTCAGAAAAATCACGACTATTGCAAATCCTGAGATGTAAAGGAAGAAATTTTTAAGGTTATGTAGAAAGAGGATGAGAATATGGAAGATTTTGTGGAACATTATAATATAGTTTGCAGAGATCAGACCACAGTGACCTGGATAAGAATATCTTGAAGATCATCTTTCTCAAAGCACTGAGGCAGGAACCTTTGGAGCTATTGAACATAATAGGGAAAGGAGATATATCAAAGGAAGAATTTGATACCATCTGTGAATTATGAATCAAGTGTTTGAGAGGGGCTGCGAGACAGAGGGAGGGAATCCAAACTCTGAAAACATCTAGAAGTGGAGTTACAAAGGATGAAATTGGGAATCTGCTGGACAACCTGAGAACTGATATCCTAAGCACATTATTATCGTAGCTAGACGTGTTCCAAGCGAAACAGAAGTAGATGGAAGTAGAGAAGGTTATGCCTATTTTCTTCCCTCAATGCAGGAATAAGCATCTATAGAAGGAATGTCCATTAAATTCCGTGGAGACTTGTGTGACATGTGTATAGAGTCATTCTACTAGCACTTGTCCGTCTCTTCCTGGAACAAATGAAGAAGCATATCAACTTTATTTTATGGGATCAAGGAAGCCATGGCAACCACGGTTACCGAACATGAATCAAGGTATGCCTCAAGACCTGTCTCATTATTTTAATAATATGAATTTTGGTGACATGAAATGGAAAATGCTACCTGTGTGATTTCTTCTTCCTTACTCTTATGTTTATGAGTGAAATGGAAATTGATAGCTACCTATGTTGTTTTAACTTATGAGTCTCACCTCACATTGAAATTGAAATGGATAACTATATGATTTATTCTTCCTTATTAGTGTCTACTTAATCTCTATTCTTCCTTATTTATGCTTTGTTGTTGCTTAGTCTTTGTTGGATAGTTATGCACTTTACTTTACCCTAATCCATGCTCCTCAATCAAATGTGATTGATAGATGGCAATGTTATTTTCTCTTCCTTAGTCTTTGCTTATTAGTGAAGTGGAAATGGATATATATGTTCTTTGTTCTTCCTTAACCTTTGCTCATCGCTGAATTAAAATGGATAGCTAAGTGTTTTTCTCTTCTTTAGTGTGGAATTAATGGATAGTTATTATTTTATTCTTCCTCAACACTTGAATATCCATGTGTGTTTCTACATGAACAACTTACCGTCCCATGTAGTTTCTTCCATTGGTAGGTTTTTCTATTTGATGAGGTACTTAGTAATTGCTCAATTTCTTAGCTGCTTAGTCTTGTTTCCAAGATTGTTTTTGGTTCTAGTATTATTTTTCCTTATTCGTTAATCTTTGGTAGAATAGCTTGGATTAGGATCTTATCATAAATTTCCTTGAAGAATAATAATTTGGGACTAACTATCTTTCTTCTTTTGTTTATTGAGGGGTATCTGTTTATATAGTTGTAGTCTCATAAATAACCAATCACCCACTTCAAATTCCCTTTTCACTATGAGGTTTTTCTACTTGTTGTTTCATCCTATTTTGTGCGATAACCAAGTCGTCCTTCAATAGTTTGAGAACATCTTCTTATTGTTGTATGTGGCTCTCTACTTTTTGAGTATTTATATTACCTTTCAAGGTTGATGAGATGGATGGAGGATGATATCCATAAAGGTACATAAATGGTGATGCATTTTGTTTTACCATATGCAAAGACATATAGATATCCTTCTAAAAAATTATTCACAATTTCAGTTTTCTCATCATATTGAGGATGGTAACATGAGTTGTGATTCAATTGAGTATCCAAACAAGAAAATAATTCTTTCCAAAAATTTCTAGTGAAAATTGAATCTCTTTCACTTACAATAATCTTCGATATTCCATTTATCATTTGTATTATTTCCATGAATGCTATTGTTCGTCTACATGCTTTAAAGGGATGAGAAAGAGAGAGAAAATGGGCATACATTGTTATTCATTCTACCACTACCATAATGACACTCTTTCCTTAAGATTTGGGTGAATTTATAATAAAATTTATTGAAACTTCTTCCCAACACTTGCTTGGTATGGGTGATGGTTGAAGGAGTTCTAAGGTCTTGATTATTTAATCGTCCTAAGGATAAACCACATTCGCTAGTTCAAAGCGCGTAAATAATTTAAATATTTTATGTGAGGAATTTGGAAGACATATCTCTGAATAAATATACTCATAAAATCCTCTATTCATATATCTCTTCCTTATTTTGTTGGCATACCACAGATTCCACCACAAAATCTTGCAAATCTAATTTAAGACCTTCCCAATTTGTTTTCTTGATCCTATGGTATTTCTTCAAGAACTGCGAATGTCCTCCTACATAAGAAGTGTGTAATTGAAAAAAGACCACCTATTTGAGTTGGTAATTCTTACATAAATATAAGAAATATTAATACCACAAGAAATCAATTTTTCACATAATTTTTTTATAATACATTGTTGTCCTCCTACGGTTATTCAATGATATTGCATATCTTCTCATATTTCTCCTATTCTATCATTGCTTGTTCCACCCAGATAGACCGTGGAATTGATATAATACATAGTAAACCATTTGTGTCTTCCTCTTTCATTGAGAGTGCATCCACCATAATATTTTGTTTTCCAATTAGTAGATAATTTTAAAGTCATAACCAAACATATTTTTGACCAATTTTTATTGCTCTTATGAAGATAGCCTTTCCTCCAAGAAGTACTTTAGACTATGTTGATCTATTTTTACTTTGATGTACCTTTCTATTAGCCTATGGACACCATTTATTAACTCATGCATTATGGCTGACGTTTATTTTTTAAATAGGGTCTAAGTAAGTTATTCCCTTTAATTTTACCACTTTCAAAGGTAAGGTCCCTTACTTCTTGCATCAAAAATGCACTAATGCCATGGCATGAGACACCACACTCTGCAATGAAGATTTTTGTTAAGTTAGGTGTGTCACCAAGATGGGAGTTGTACACAAAGTATCTTTAAGTTCTTCAAAAGATTTGGTTACTTATGTAGTCCAAGAAAATTCTTCCTTCTTCAAGAAATTTGCTAGAGTTGATGCCATTTGACGATGATTCTTAAAACACTTGCAGTAATATCCTATCAATCCTAATAATACTCTGAGTTTCTTTAGGGTATTGGAAATTGGTCATTCCCTTATAACTTTGATTTTGTTAGGATCCATCTTGACACCCTCATGTGATACAATATGATCCAAATATTCCACTTCTTGAACCCCTAAATGCACAAATGGAAGGATATGCATACAATTTTTTCTCTTCCAGTAGCGTTAATATCTTATCAACATGTTGTACATGCACTTCCCAAGATTTGTTGTGGATCAGTATGCCATCAAAAAATACTAACATAGGATTTCTAAGGAAGGATTTGGAAATATAATTCATTAAGCTTTGAAATGTTGTAGATGCATTTGCAAGTCTAAATGGCATAACCAAAAACCCATAATGACTTCCGTTTTTTCTAGCGATTTTTTTGGGAATGTATTCTTTCATAATTATGATTTGATGATATCTAGAATGAAGATCCGACTTAGCAAATAAAAAATTTCCATGCAATTCATCTAATAATTCATCAATGATAGGAATATGAACTATATTTGATTGTCATTTTGTTGGGTTGTTTGTAATCTAGACACATATGCCATGAACCATCCTTTTGTTGAGTTGTTTATAATCTAGACACATGCCAAAGGAATACTTGGAAGGATTTGCATATAGTTTTTTCCTCTTCCAGTAGTGTTAAGATCCTGTCAACATGTTGTACATTCACTTCCCAAGATTTGTTGTAGATTAGTATGTCATCAAAAAAATAATAACATAGGTTTTTTAAGGAAGGGTTTGAAAAAAGAATTCATTAAGCTTTGAAATGTTGAAGGTGCATTTTTAAGTCTAAATGACACAAACAAAAACCCATAATGACCTTCATGTATTCTAAAGGTTGTTTTGGGAATGTTATCTTCCCTCATTATGATTTGATGATATCTAGAATGAAGATAAAACTTAGTAAGGAAAATTTCTCCATGCATACTTTGTAATCTGAAAACATATGCCATGAACCATACTTTTTGTTAACCATCACCACTGGTGAAGAGAAAGTACTCTTGCTAGGTTGAATAATGTCCGTCTCTAACATTTCTCAAACCATACACTTAATCTCACTCTTATGTGCATGTGGATACCTATAAGGCATAATGTTAGGTAGTACACTTCCAAGTTGCAAATGAATAGCATGGTCATGATCTCATGTAGGTGGAAGACAATTAGGCATCTCTCCAAATACATTAGAATGATTGTTGATATTTTTTTAGAGATCCATTGGAACAGAGGATATAGATGTTTGAAAATATAGTGAACATAATTGCACAATTACACCTTGGTGTCACTTTTATAGAAATTTTGTAATTCTATTATAGTTTATCACTTTACTTGGTTTCCCTTTCATACCAGTAAGCTAAATTTACTTTCCTTTGAGAAAAATATTATGAAAAGATATTGAAACCTAGTAAAAGTGGCTCTGACACTAGTTCTTTTCTACATCTCTAACTTCAACTTTGGCTCCAACTCATGGCTCTGATTCCAGCTCTTGGCTATAGTTCTAGTTTTGGCTCTAGCTCTCACTTGTGGCTATGGTTATTGGCTCTCATCCTAGATATGGCTTTAGCTCTAGTTATTTTCTCTTATTATTACTTAATCTTTGTTGGATAGCTATGTTATTTTCATTAACCTAATCCATGCTCCTCAATTAAATGTGATTTATAGATGGCAATGTGCTTTTAATGAAATGGATATATATGTTCTTTGTTCTTTCTTAATATTTGTTCATTGGTGAAATGGAAATGGATAGCCTGTGTTTTTTACTTATTTAGTGTGAAATTAATGGATAGTTTTTGCATTATTCTTCCTTAGTCTCTCCTCATCTATGACATGAAATGGAACATTCTACCTATGTGTTTTGTTCTTCCTTTCTCTTATGCTTATGGGTGAAATGGAAGTTGATAGCTACCTACTTTGTTCTAACTTATTAGTCTCAACTCAAACTAAAATGAAAATGGATAAGTATGTGATTTGTTCCTCCTCATTAGTCTCAACGTAATCTTTGTTCTTCCTTATTTGTTCTCTTAATATTACTTAATCTCTATTGGATATATATGTTCTTTTCTTTACCCTAATCGGTGCTCCTCAATTAAATGCGATTTGTAAATGGCAATGCACTTTTCTCTTCCTTAGTATTTGCTTATTAGTGAAATGGAAATGGATAGCTATGTGCTTTTATCTTCTTTAATTTGGAATTAATGGAGAGTTACTATTTTTTTCTTCCTTAGTATCTCCTCATTTGTGACATAAAATGGAAAATTCTACCTATGTGCTTTTTTCTTATGTTTATAAGTGAAATGGAAATTAATAGCTTATACATGCTTTGTTCTAACTTATTAGTCTCAGCTCACATTGAAATCAAAATGGATAGCTATGTGATTTGTTCTTCCTTATTAGTCTCTACATAATCTCTATTATTCCCTATTTGTGTGCTATTATTACTTAATCTCTATTGGATAACTATGTGCCTTGTTGTACCCTAATCCATGCTCCTCAATTAAATGCGATTTATAGATGGAAATGCACTTTTCTCTTCCTTAGTATTTTCCTATTAGTGAAATGGAAATGGATATCAATGTGCTTTGTTCATTCTTAATATTTTATCATTGGTAGAAATGGATAGCTATGTGCTTTTCTCTTATTTAGTGTGGAATTATTGATAGTTATTGCATTATTCTTCCTTTGCCTCTCCTCATTTGTGACCTGAAATGGAAAATTTTACCTAAGTGCCTTTCTTCTGCCTTTGTCTCTCCTCATTTATGACATGAAATGGAAAATGATACTTATGTGCTTTCTTCTTCCTTACTCTTACATTTATGAGTGAAATGGAAATTGATAGATACTTGCTTTGTTCTAACTTATTAATCTCAGTGGAAATTGAAATCCAAATGGATATCTATGTGATTTTTTCTTCCTTATCAATCTCTACATGATCTTCGTTCTTCCTTATTAATTTGTGCTCTGTTATTACTTAATATTTGTTTGATAGCCCTAATACATGATCCTCAATTAAATGTGATTCATAGATGGCAATGTGTTTTTGTCTTCCTTAGTATTTTCTTATTAGTGAAATGGAAATGGATATCAATGTGCTTTGTTCTTTCTTTATATTTAATTACTACAACAAAATAGGCAATTTGCATCGGATTTAGCGTTATATTTTAGTGCATTTTTTTTTTACAATTGGGATCAACAACCTGACGCTAAATATGGCTATATTGTACATTTTTTAAAGCGTCCTTTTTTCCACCTGATTTTGCGTACTTTTTAACACTAGATTTTGTATCCTTTTTTACACTAGATTATGCATCATTTTTTGTGTCATATTTTACACAAAGATTTGCATCTGATTTTATTATAGGTTTTGCTTCTAGTTTTGTGCCATTTTTTGCATCTATTTTTTATCGTTTTTTGCTTCCTATTTTGTGCCATTCTTTGCTTCTATTTTTGTGCCATCATTTGCATCAAGTTTACACCATATTTTACATCCAATTTATTGCCTTTCTTTTGCATGCATTTTGTGCTAGTTTTTGCATCTAATATTATGTCAAGTTTTGCATCTAGTCTTACACAACTTTTGCTTCCAATTTTGTACCTATTTTTTCATCTAGTTTTGCATTATCTTTGGTGCCTATCTTTGGACCATATGTTGAATTTGATTTAGCACCAATATTTGCATCCATTTTGTGCCCATTTTTGCATCTTTTTTGGACCATTTTTTACCTCAACTTTTACATTTGATTTGTCTCCACTTTTTGCATCCCATTTTAAACCATATTTTGCATTATTTGTTGTATCCAATTTTGCATTGTTTTTAACACCATTTATTGCATCCAATTTTACATCCTTTTAGCATCGAAATTTGCATCTATATTTTCATTCTATGTTAAGCCATGTGTTGTGTCCACCTTTGCATCCCATTTTGTGTCTAATGTTACATTTAATTTTGAACCATTTTTTACATCCACTTTTGCATCTGTTTTTGCAAAATGTTTTGCATCACTTTTTTCATTCAACATTGCATCTCAATTTACATCCCATTTTTGCACCATTTTTTTGTCTCTACTTATGTGTCAAAGGTTGCACCATTATTTACGTCCATTTTTTCGTCCAATTTTGCATTATTTTTGGTCTCTATAATACTAAAACATGGCTAAATAGTTATTAAAGAAACAACTAAAATTTGCATATAAATGACCATTAGTGGCTAATTTATAGTATCTTATTACGTGGCCAACTTTTAGTCATATTTAGCTTAATCATTAATTAGTTGTCTCAATTTTATCATCTGGTAGTATATTTAGTCATTAACTTAGTCATTGATTTAGTCATTAATTGCCACAATTAATGACCAAATACATTGTTATCACTCAGATTTTCCTTTAGAAGTTATTGGAAAGAAGGAACTCTCCAAGGTAACCACAAACCAACTTTTAGGCTCAGATGCTAGCCCACCTAAGTCTAGAGAGGGCTCTCTCTTTATGATTTAGCTATGTTCAAAATGATTTTAGGCTAGTATTAGTGCTCAGTGGGGTTGTTTTGTATAAAAACACTTTAATTTTCCTAAGTAAAATAGTGATTTTACTTAGGAAAATCAATTGAAGGGGATGAGTGAATTATGAAGGGGGTGAATTTTTAAGGGGCTTAAGCACTTAGGCATTACAAGCTATTGGGCCGAGGGTCCGGTCCCTCCAGAAGTTAGAGAAATGCTCTGAGCCCCTTTAACTTGGGTAGGTGCTTTTAGTACTTAGGGGAAATTAGTAAATTTTAGGGAAAAATGAGTGAGGAAGTTAATTAGTTTGACTTTGATTCCTGATATAACTGTCTTCATTGTCATCCAGGCTTTGTCAAAGTGATGAAAGCAAAAGATTTAAGCTTTTAACTTAACCATTCATCATACATTATACTGCAACCAAACATCTACTTGCCCTACCTACTTATCCTACCAATTTTACTTTTTTATAGGGTGCACTTAAACTGACAAACCCTTATCAAACTTTCTTTTCTTTTACATATAACAATCTATCCAAGTCTAACCTTATTACATCCAAGGGCTCAGATTAAACTGTTGAGATCCTTTTATTCACTCTACCTATCTACTTATCTGCCAGGATTAAACTGTTTGGTCAGATTTTTATTCTCTTTCTCTAAAACATGAAATTGAAAACATGGAATAACCAAATTTACACTGTTTGGTTACCATGGATTGTGGCATAGGTGATAAATTACACACAATCTTTATTCTTACGAAAAGTAAAATAGCAGTGGCATTTAGACTTGCATGCTTTCATGGTCTTTTTTTTTTGTTGGGGTTCATTATATTTCATTTTTTGACCTTTTCTTTATTATTTTTGTCCTTTTATTCATTTTCTAGGACATAACCTCTTTACATTTTTTAATTTTTTAATTTTTTACAAATATGGAAAACATTTGCAACAAGCAAAGGTATGAACATATTTCAGAGCTAAACCAAGTCAATCATGATATATGACACCTATTGGTATAGGAACATAACAGTGGCTCCACTTGGGGATGGCTTTCCCTGGTGGAAAGTCAAGGACTGTAGATCAATGGCCTTTGAAAGACTTTGTTTGTGCTCTGCAAATCTCCTTTTTCCTGTTGCTTTAATTGTATGTATGACAGTAATGCTTCTGAATCTTAGGGCCTTCTCTTCGGGCTTCAACTCCAAAATCCTTACTATCCAATCAACACTGAACATTATAAAG